>OX465298.1:166116326-166555144 GCA_949987735.1 Leucophora obtusa | reverse complement strand
TTTTTTTACATAAAATTTAGGTCACCTAAATTTAGCAGACCATGATTCTCAACATCATTGAAATTTCTGCTGGCGCAAATTCATGTACTATTTCCTGTTATTTTAGCAGAATTTTTAACTATTTGTACGGGCTTTTTTTTATGAGTGTACCTTTGTATGGCGATGTCGCGCAAAATAATGAGTTATGCTTATACACCGGCGTACGAAAAATCTAAACATATGTCATTACCTATATACTTACCAGTACTGACAAAAAGAATGAGAATACAAATAGATTTTCAAAAAAATAAGTTTTATAAAAAAATAATTTTTTTATTGGAAAATTTTTTATATAAAATTTTCTGGTGCGGGATTTGAACCTGGGACTCTAGCTTGCCAGTCACTGAGCGACATGTAATATTTGATAGATAAGAACATAATTGGCCTGCTGCACACAAGTCAGCTTACTCCCCAACATACAAAAAATCAAAAAATATGTGGTTATATCCTTACCGGTGTTGAAAAAATATTGAGTCTAAAAATAGATTTCAAAAATTTTCAAAAAAATCTAGAAAATTACTTTCTATTTAAAATAATGATAAAAATAAATCATTATCTGTAACTCATTATTATATGTTTTAAAATAATGTCATTACTGATAGTCCAAAAAATAATGATATGTCATTACCGTTTAGACACTGTGTAATAATAAAAATTAATTTAAAAAAAATGAAAATTATAAAAGATTATTTTTCCAGGAAATGCCGATATTTTATAAAAAAAATTTAAAAAAAGTAAATACTATTGAACAATTTCATATATAAAAACATTTTCATTAAATTTATGGAGATCTAATTTATGAAATTCAATGAGGTTTTTTAATGAAATTATGAAATTTTATGAAAGAAAATTTATGAAAAATTTCATAATATTAATTAAATATTATATACCTAATGAAATTCTTCATTGGTTCTAAGAAAAAATTCTATGAAATTATATCATTAATATCATGAAGGATAATGCTCTCAGTGTATGTTCAAATACACTCAAAATATATTTTCCATAACCGTAATAGGTAAAGTTTGTTTTCAATTGAAGAATCAATTAAAATACATTGAAACATATTGTTTAACTTTTTTTTATCAATCAATAAAAAACAAACCCCAAAATATATGTATCGTCTGTAGGAGTTGATATTTTCAAAATAGAACATAGTTTTCTATTTTTGGAAAAAATAATTTAAATAATTTCGTTGTTTTCTTTTTAAAACAAAAAATTCAAATATTTTCGGGTTTCTATTTTGTTAAAATAGTTTCTTTATATACAAAATTATTTCAATTAAAATTACAAGAAATTCTTTACTCATACACACAAACATAGCCAATAAAAATATGAACGTGTGTGTTGAAAATTCAAAGAAAATTTCTAATCTAATTAAAAAAAAAAAACTTTCAAATATGAAAAAACAAACCACAAAATCGTTTTTCTACATTTTGTCAGTTAAAAATTGATGATTGTTTTAACAGACATTTCAATTATTGTTATTTATTTTATGGATTGTTTAAACAATGTTTGAAAATAAATAAGAAAATGGGTTGAATATAATGAAAAATGAGTAGGACTTTTTTTAATTGTGTTTTCAATTAATTTAATATGTATTTTAGGTTGTTTTTAACGATCAAATATTGTGAGTGTATGGACCGTCCTATCTAAAATCAATAGGCTTTCTCGTTGAGCCCTTGTGAGTCAGTGTACCAAAGTTCCTAAAAATATCTTCGTATTTGCGACCTGTAGCCAAAGGACTTTTTCATGGGTCCATGTGAATCAGCGTACCAAATTTCAATAAAATATCATACTATTTGCGACTTTTAGCAGGCGAATATGCCAAAATTTGGGCTTTTTTAAAATTACTTCTGAACAATATCCAAAAAATCACTTAAGTATTGCTTCTAAAGAGTAATTGCTCTAGAAGTGATCGTAAAAAGTGATTTTGGTATCATTTGTCATTTCCAAAGAGAGGGTCCCGGGTTCGATTCCCGGCGGGACCAATATTTTTTTATTTTTTTTTTAATTTTTGTTTTATTCTATAAATTTTTTTTTAATATTTATAATTAATTAATTTAAATTCAAAATTTTTTTTAATTTTTAAATTTTTAAAAATATTTATATATAAAAAAATGGTGAGAAATTATTTTTGATGCACCTGTAAAAATAGTACTGAAAACAATATTGAATTGGAGTGCACCTTCTACACTTGTTTAATAAGTAACTTTTATTGAAGAGAATAAGGAAAAATATCTAGCATTAACAAAGTGGTGTTTTTATGCCAGTCAACTTTCATATCAAAGAATAGCTCAGCGGTAGAGCGCTAGACTTGCAATCGTGGGGTCGCAAGTTCAATACCCGGTGCCGGGAATAAAAAAACTTTTGTAAAATAAAAAGAAAATATATTTTTTGTTAACTTTTAATTGGTGAAAATGTACTGAAAAAAAAAGTTGAAGTGGGAGTACTCCTCTCCTATGACAACTCAATGTTAAAATTATTAGTGTTTATGTTAAAAAAGAAGTACATCTAGATCATCAATTGTAGTGCTTTTTCTACTGCTTCGGCATCTCTCTTTTTGCTGGGCTATTTACCAAATTATATTTGCCTCCTGAAGAGTGCGAAAAAGGCAATTTTAGGGGGCCTTGATATGCGGACTAGGTCTAACCATCGGCCTATTTTAACCAAAATCACTAGGATTCGTCCTTAGGTCGAAGTTAGTCAGTGAAACGAATTTTATCAAATTTTCTTAATTTTTGCGACCTGTAGAGTGCGCACAAAAATACGTGGACAGACGGACATTATGAAATCGAGACAAAAAGTGATTCTGAGTCGATCGGTATACTAAAAGATGGATCTGGCTCCAACAGATTGTATAGCAACGCCTGCACAAACTCTACACTGTCCACGTAGTGGTGTCTGTTATAAAATGTCGATAAGTGGTATGAAATTATTTTGAATAAATATAAAAAAAAAATATATTTCTTTGAAAAATACTCGTAAATGTATGTTCCTTTGTTTTTAACTAAACTGTAAACTTTTTTTTTTTTATTAAACTACCCAGTGTAGAAACTGTAATTTCATATCATTATTTTTTGGATTACGAGTAGTCACACCGACTTACTTTCTGCATTATTTTAAAACATATAATAATGAGGTGTGAATAAATATTTACTTATTCCAATATTTCAAAATAAAAAATAATGCGCTACCAATAACAACATATTTTTATCATTACACAAGTTGACAAAATCTTAACTTTTAAAAATTAATAGAATTCTGATTATTAATTCTATATTTTTCGGACAGATTTTCCGCAAAATGTGTTTAAACTTTAGTGGTTCTCCATTTAGTTTTTATATACAAAAATTTTCGAATGCATTCAGTATAAATTTTTTGTGGTGAACTGTAGGCACAGACCTGTAGTCACATTTAGGGTTAACATCTGATGCACAAAACTTGATATTGAAACCACTGTTCGCATTTAATGTGGATTTTTACAGGTTTTTTGTTCGATTTTACCAATTGATGGTAAATCGACCTTGATAAATGTTATGCCTTAGTAACCCAGGAAAATTTTCTGTTCCAAAGAATCGGTTGTAGAACAGCTACTTTTCATTTACAACCCCTTCTGCTGTCGATTCCAACACCGATTCTTTTTGTTTGAAATTGTCCCAAAAGCAACCACCTCCATAGCCCCAAAGTGGAACCGTTTGCCCTAGAATCAGTTCTGGAACTAGTTCTAGAACTGATTCTACTTCGGTCATACCTTCCATATGGGATCCCAGGAACTCGTTCCGGAACCAGTGCCATGGAATCGGTTGCAGTGGAACCAGTTGTAGAATAGGTGTGGTTGGCTACCGATTGTAAAAAATTTTAATGGGAAAGAATCAATTAAAAGGAAAATATTTCAACAAAAAAAATGTATTCATGTATAGCGACATAGACATTAAAATGGCGAATTTTCAAAAATTTTGTATGGCAGCACAGCTTTCCAAGTTGTCCCTAAAGTCCAACTATTCGTATAAAATGGTGTCACCTTTAAAAACTGTTCTTGCAAAATTTCAAACAAAAAAGTTTCCATTTTCCAAAGTTATCGCATTAAGTATACTTATTTAATAACCAAAGAAATTATAATACTAATTTTAGAAAAACCAAACAAATTTTTAATTCCGTGACCAGTAAAAATGTGTAGGAAAATTAACTTTTAAATAATTTAACTTACTATGGAAATCAAATATATTTTGAGGGTAAAAAGGGACTAGGAAAACAAGCACTATCAAGTTAAATTGTTTATGTTACGATAAAAGAAACACAACTACTGCTCAAAATTATAGCGCTCTTACTAACAGTATTTTGGTGTTTAAATATCTCGGCAACGACTCAATAGAAAATTATTTGCAACTTAAAAATACAGATAGGTACTTACTTATTTCCCTAACCTTAAATAAAACGAGAAAAAGGGTTAAAGTCGGGTATGCCGACTATACAATACCCTACACCAGTCTGGTGTATTGTTTGGATCCGAAATTCGAATGGGTTAAAATGGGGCTTGTGTCAAAATTTTCTATAATGTGAGTCAGCGCACCAAATTTCATTAAAATATCTTAATATTTGCGACCTGCAGTTTGTAACCAAGCAAATTTTGGGGGGACCCTTATATGGGCACTAGTTCCAAACATGGACCGATGTTCACCAAAATCAATAGGCTTCGTCCTTGGGCCAACATAGGTCTATGTACCAAATTTCATCAAAATATCTTAATATTTGCGACCTGCAGCGTATAAACAATATAATTTTGGTGGGACCCTTATATGGGCACTAGGTCTAAACATGGACCGATGTTCACCAAAATCAATAGGCTACGTTATTGGGCCAACATAGGTCTGTGTACCAAATTTCATCAAAATATCTTAATATTTGCGAGCTGCAGCGTATAAAAAGTATAATTTTGGTAGTACCCTTATATGGGCACTAGGTCTAAACATGGACCGATGTTCACCAAAATCTACAGGCTTCGTCCTTGGGCCAACATAGGTCTATGTACCAAATTTCATCAAAATATCTTAATATTTACGACCTGCAGCGTATAAACAGTATAATTTTGGTAGGATCCTTATATGGGCACTAGGTCTAAACATGGACCGATGTTCACCAAAATCAAACTTGTTCGTCCTTGGGCCAACAAAGGTCTGCGTACCAAATTTCATCAAAATATCTTAATATTTGCGACCTGTAGAGTGCGCACAAGATTGCATGGACAGACATCGTTAAATCGAAATAAAAAAAATTCTGAGCCGATCGGTATACTATAAGGTGGGTCTACGACCAATATTTTTTGGTGTTACAAACATCAGCACAAACTTATAATACCCTGACCACATAGTGGTGTAGGGTATAAATAGTGGCAGTGACTCTACCTAAGCTTCAAACGAGTGGTTCAAAATTATAGCGCACTTAGAGAGAATATAAAAAATAGACTTCATATATTGCGAAACATTTCAGTATTTCGATTTAAATTTATTACTAAGCTTGTTTTTAAGACGATAGCTACTGTTTACCAAAAAATTTCACAAATTTGTCTCCAAATTTTGAGAAAATACCAATCTGTTATTAATTTCCAAATAGAAAAATAACCTTTTTTGCATAATTAAAAATTTCAAAAAGTTTTGTAACGTAATTTTTATAAATTTGATATCAAATCATCTTCATTGTTCATATACTAGGTTTATGAACCCTTTGCCTGTCCCCATACAAAAAAAAAATTTTATGCCGTATGTCCAAAATTTTAATTTTGTTTAAAACTGTTATGCTAAGTAATGTAGAAACTGTTTTTCTTTAAAGAAAAGTGTGAATCATATGTGATGCACAGACATTTTTTTATCGTTCTGAGCATCACATATGATTCACACAGTTTAAAAATTAAAAAAAAATGGCGGAAGTTTTATTACCATTTGTGAATCACATGTGATGCACAAGCGTATGGAAGCAACTTGCTGTGTATCATATGTGATGCACAGGACAGGAAAGGGTTAATAAATTTCAGATAAAAAATCTAGATATATCTGTCGTAAAACATGGATTTTGACGGTTCCGATTTAATGGCTCCGGAATACTATCGTCATATTTTATTGAAAATCATCATCCAAAATATAACAAAAGTATATAAAAATGAGTTTAAATTAATCTCTAGTACTCGGAACCACTTTTCAAAAAAATAAATATCATTACCAGCCTCGGAGCTTAAGGTTTATAGCCTTATGAAACAATATCAAAAAATTCTCATCATGTACAATTAAGACATAGGGCCAAAGTGCCTTACTAAGCAATTAAAAAATAATGCAGATAAATTTAAACAAGTAAATATTTTAGTGGAAAATGTCTTCTTTTACATTCTTTTTGACAAAAAATTAATTATAAGTATTTTTTGCACAAAAGATAAGTGAGGAGTTGTTAAAATTTTTTTCAAGGTACTAATGTAGAGCGGCTAATCATAGGGCTTGGATATGAATTTCAGATGACGTTACAATTGTATTTCAGCTTTTTTAATAAAGTTGGATTATCAGAGATTAATTTGAACTAAATTTTCTATATTTTTGTACTACTAAAATATGTCATAACTTCTCAACTATGAAATGCCCTATTTTAAGTCCGATACATCACGACATTTTGCTGAAATTTAAAAATAAATCTAATATACGAATAGTGAAGACCACCTAATATTAAATTAATAAAAATCAGTTTACAAAATTTTTTCAAATATTCAATTTAACAAAAATCTTATTTTAAAAATTGAAAACAGTTTATTATTTTCCCAAAATTTAAACATAAATTTATGAAATTTTCAGTTGACGTCTTTAAAAACAATTTTAGTAATAAATTTAAATCAATATACTGAAATATTTCGCAATATATGTCTTTTCTTAATATTCTCTGTAAGTGCGTTATAATTTTGGACCACTCGTTTCGAGCTTAGATAGCCTTAGTGCCAATTTTTTTCTTCAGGGTTAGGTGAATAAGGAAGCATCTGTATTTTTGAATTCCCAGTCAAATTGTGATTATAAACTCAAAACTTTATAATTTCCTATTGAACCGTTGGCGAGGTATTCAGGTACCAATTTACTGTTAATAAGTGCATGTAGATATTATCTCAAATTTCGTTAATGCACACCTATTGTCATATATGATTCATGTATGGAGATTTATGAAACCATGTGTGGTCATGAATGCATGTTTATGGTTATGCATGAACATACATTTAATCTGCACGGAT
Source organism: Leucophora obtusa (assembly GCA_949987735.1). Lineage (NCBI taxonomy): Eukaryota > Metazoa > Arthropoda > Insecta > Diptera > Anthomyiidae > Leucophora > Leucophora obtusa. The sequence continues at coordinate 166,547,850 of OX465298.1, read as the reverse complement.
GCATATACAGTTGTGGCCAAGCAATTAAGTCAATTCAAGTTTTTTTATAATTTTATTGTTGTTGCCTTTATTTTTAAAGATCAAAATAGTGGCTAAATTCGCTACGAAAGGCAAGGAGATGGTTCAGAAAATTGTACAGAATTTTAACGTAATGTTTGTTTTTTCAGTTTGTCACTTGTTTTAAGTGGGCGTGGCTTTTAACGAAAAATTAGTGATATAAACCTCTTATCAAATTACATAGTAAAATTTAGGCAGTACTGATCGGTTCTGTACAAACTGTATATTTTTGGAAATCCTATAAAATTTCCTTAAGTCTTGCATTATCTTTATGTACAAATAGTCACCAGACTTAAAATTACACCACTTTAAACATAACCAAATTTTTCTTTGTTTTTAGCGATTTTAAAAGAAAGTTAAGAACACTGAAATTTTATCATGAAATGCTTTTTACTATAACGTAAAAAAAATCTTGACTGATTTGCTATATTGTGGTAAGAAAAGCATAAAACTATTCACTTTAAAATTTCAGTACTGTTAACTTTATTAAAAATCGCTAAAAACAAAGAAAAATTTGGTCACTTTTAAAGTGCTGCACTTTTAAGTCTAGCGACTATTTGTAGATAAAAATAATTCAAGACTTAAGGAAATCAGTACTGCCTAAATTTTACTATGTAATTTGATAAGAGGTTTATATCGCTAATTTTTCGTTAAAAGCCACGCCCACTTAAAACAAGTGACAAAATGAAAAAACAAACATTACGTTAAAATTCTGTACAATTTGATTAGAAAAAAACTTGAATTGACTTAAATGCTTGGCCACAACTGTATGTCGATTTTTAGCTGGGCTGTCAACTTTTATTTAACAAACTATTAAAATTATAGATAAATAGCTTTCATTAAAAGTTTTTAATTTATGCTTTGCATATTGTGTTTATTAAATATTTATAAAAATTTGCTTAAATATTTATTAATCCTTAAACTTTTTAATCTAATCCTTGCATAAATTTTGTTATTTAATATTTCTCGTTTTTGTTTTATTTCTTTTTTATAGAAAATTACTTTGAAAACTTTGTTGTTGCTCCCTGCTTTGGGTTATTTCGAAACTAAACATATGTATGCCTGAACTGTGCATATATGATATCCTGAGATGACCTTTTATTTTTACATATTTTTGGAAGGATGGTTGTGACCAGTGACCAGCAAAAGTCATAAACTTCTATATAATAACAATATTTTGGAAATTAGATTTTAATAATAAAGTTTATATGTATGAGTACACATGTCCATCCATATTTTATAAAAATTTTCCTATATATAGTATGTCCTAAATATGCCAAGGCAAGGTGCTTGAGTTGCTGCCTGTAAAAATTATCATCTTTGATGTGGGAGAGATATTTCATACATATATAAAAATATCAAGTTAAGTTATTGGATTAAATTAGAAATTAATTCTTTCCTGGGTGTGAGTTTTAACATATGGCCAAAGAAGAAAGAATTTTCATGAAAAATATATGCCTTAATTGATATTTCATTGCCATTGTACGATATGCGTGTGAATTGTAGGAGTTGTTTTCCTATATTTTCTTGTTTTTGCTAAATAAAGATAATGAGATTTTGATGCGAAAAATATTAATTAATGGAAAATTGTATTTTTATTATCTTAATAGTGGGAGGGATGAAGGATTTTTATATACATACATGAAGTGTTAATCGCAAATATAATTTCACGAAATCACGCAAACCACTCATCAGCATCCAAGAATAATAAATTTGAATATGAAACTTATATATGAATACACTGATAAAAAAAAGTTAGTACAAAAGTATGTTAAAAGCGTTCTGATTAAATTGAACAAATATTTCTGTTATTATCTCTAAAAAAGTCCGTACAAATAGGTCAAAATTCTGCTAAAATAACAGGAAATAGTACATGTATTTCCGCCAGCACACTTTTGACCTATTTGTACCGACTTTTTTATGAGTGTATTTATGATTGATCAAATAGTAAATAGTTTTATTTGAAATAAATCGAAATGTTGAAAATATCTGGTTTTCATGAAAATTTGATATTAAGACCCTGTGCGAGGTGGCTAAATATATTCTAAATTAAATACAAATCGACTGAAGGGTTTAAAATTTCTTTGAAAAATTTTTACAAACTTTTTCAAATTTCATACGAATTTGGATACATGAATTTAGTTTAGATTTCATTTAGCCAGTTCGCACCCAGCCTTAATACACTCATAAAAAAAGCCCATACAAATAGTTAAAAATTCTGCTAAAATAACAAAAAATAGTACCTGAATTTGAGCCAGCAGAAATTTTCGATAATCATGGTCTGCTAAATTTAGGTGAGCTAAATTTTAGGTAAAAAAGTTAGTTCAAATACAATAATTTACAAGAAATGTTGTTTAATGGAAATGAAAATTACTCAGCTCAAATCAGCACATGTATTCTGCTAAATTTTAGTTGGTTAAAAACAGGTAAAACGAGTAAAAAGGTTAAAGTCGGGCATGCCGACTATACAATACCTTACACCAGTCTGGGTAAAAGCCAACTAATGTTTGGATCCGAAATTCGAATGGGTTAAAATGGGGTTTGTGTCAAAATTTTCTATAATGTGAGTCAGCGCATCAAATTTCATTAAAATATCTTAATATTTGCGACTTGCAGTTTGTAACCAAGCCAATTTTGGGGGAACCCTTATATGGGCACTAGGTCTAAACATGGACCGATGTTCACCAAAATCAACAGGCTTCGTCCTTGGGCTAATATAGGTCTGTGTACCAAATTTCATCAAAATATCTTAATATTTCCGACCTGCAGCGTATAAACAATATAATTTTGGGGGGACCCTTATATGGGCACTAGGTCTAAACATGGATCGATGTTCACCAAAATCAATAAGCTTCGTCCTTGGGCTGATATAGGTCGGTGTACCAAATTTTATCAAAATATCTTAATATTTGCGACCTGCAGCGTATAAACAGTATAATTTTGGTAGGACCCTTATATGGGCACTAGGTCTAAACATAGACTGATGTTCACTAAAATCAATAGGCTGCGTTATTGGGCCAATATAGGTCGGTGTACCAAATTTCATCAAAATATCTTAATATTTGCGAACTGCAGCGTATAAACAGTATAATTTTGGTAGGACCCTTATATGGGCACTAGGTCTAAACATGGACCGATGTTCACCAAAATCAATAGGCTGCGTTATTGGGCCAATATAGGTCTGTGTACCAAATTTCATCAAAATATCTTAATATTTGCGACCTGCAGCGGAAAAACCATATAATTTTAGTAGGACCCTTATATGGGCACTAGGTCTAAACATGGACCGATGTTCACCAAAATCAACAAGCTTCGTCGTTGGGCCGACATAAGTCGGTGCACCATATTTCAGGAAAATATCTTAATATTTGCGACCTGCAGCGTATAAACAGTATAATTTTGGTAGGACCCTTATATGGGCACTAGGTCTAAACATGGACCGATGTTCACCAAAATCAATAGGCTGCGTCTGTCCGTCCGTCTGTCTGTCTGTCCGTGCATTCTTGTGCGCACTCTACAGGTCGCAAATATTAAGATATTTTCATGAAACTTGGTACACTGACTTATGTCGGCCCAAGGACGACGCCTATTGATTTTGGTTAAAATCGGTCCATGTTTAGACCTAGTGCCCATATAAGGGTCCTACCAAAATTATACTGTTTATACGCTGCAGGTCGTAAATATTAAGATATTTTGATAAAATTTGGTGCACAGACCTATATTGGCCCAGTAACGCAGCCTATTGATTTTGGTGAACATCGGTCCTTGTTTAGACCTAGTGCCCATATAGGGGTCCTACCAAAATTATACTCTTTATACGCTGCAGGTCGCAAATATTAAGATATTTTGATGAAATTTGGTGCACACACCTACATTGGCTCAATAACGCAGCCTATTGATTTTGGTGAACATAGGTCCATGGTTAGATCTAGTGCCCATATAAGGGTCCTACCAAAATTATACTATTTATACGCTGCAGGTCGCAAATATTAAGATATTTTGATGAAATTTGGTACACCGACATATGTCAGCCCAAGGATGAAGCCTATTGATTTTGGTTAACACCGGTCCATGTTTAGACCTAGTGCATTAAAAAGCACAAAATATGAATTAAAAAGGCACCAAATATGCATTTAAAGTCAAAATATGCAAAAACATTCATTTTTGACAAAATATGCAACTACAAATCGATTCCAGTTTGTTCTAAATTTGATGATTCGGATAAATATTTAGTCCATATCAGTTTTTGATTATCGAGGAAAAACATGCATTTGCATGGAATTCCTTGCCCTAATTATTATTAAATAAGCACTGAACTTGCCTTTTCATTTCACTTCTTTGTGCGGAAGAAAGAATATAATTGTTTACATAAACTGGCATGTATCATTGAGTTTTAATTTTTGTTCATAAAAGTTATTTATGGTCACCTTGTCATCTTTCAAAGTGAATATAACTGCATATTTTTCGCATAATGACATTAAATTTTCCCTGATATAACTGGGCATTTCATAATTTAAAATAAGTCTTAAATTCTCGACACGATCGTTACCAAAATTTGTTTTGTTAATTGAGTAAATATAAAAATCTACCAGTGCATTGATTTCGTATCGTTGCTAATTTCTGACTGAATAGTACTGAACTATCACTTTTGCAAACATTGGCATATCAATTCAAAACAATTTTTACCAAGATTTTTTTATAAACCACTGAATTTTTTAGTGGAAAACCAATTTTTGCAAATGCTGGTTAAGTTTTTGTTCTGCCAGTCATTTATTTTTAACACTGCGTTAGCTTAGTGATATGTCAGTGCTTGATTTTTGTACCACTGGCAATTTCTGACTGGGTAACCATATTAATTTTTTTTAGGTTTAGTAATTGTTAGCTTGAAAATTGTTTTTTTTTAAGTTGTGTATATTAATGAAAATTAAAAGTATTTCTACGAAATTACAGAATTATTATTTTGAGTGTAAGTAAATACATTTATCGATTTATTTATATGATTCTTCAAAAAAAAAAAATTAATTTAATAATAACTTTTTTCATGAACCTATCTATCTTGTAAATCGAGAGGGAAATGTACAAAAAAGTCTTGATTCAATACCGTTTTAATAATTGTAACAAAATATCTACAATATTAATTTATAATTAATATAACTTGCACAATTTAATGATGATGAGAAAATACCGGTTACCCATCATTATGCGAAACGTAATGCAGTTTCAAGATACATATTAAGATACAAGCAAACACAACGTTTTTGTTTTTGTTTTATTAAAAAGCTATAAAAAGCTTTTTAACAAGTGAACTTAAGTAACAAGCCATGAATACTTAATTAAACATTTTTTGTTTTTAATATAAAACACTAGTGATAAACTTAAACAATAACAATAAACAGAAACAAAGTTAATGCAATTAAATAAGAAACACATACAAAAAAAAAATATAAAGTATAAGCTTTATCAAAATTCTAGACATTAACAAAACACACAAAAGAGGAGATTGAGTCAATAATGAGCGTAAAACCCCCTTTTAAAATTTAAAGTTTTATAAAGTTAATTTTTTGGGAATTAATGTTTATTTAGTATTGTAGTGACTGTTATCGGTATTGGAATTGTAATTATTTGATCGAAAGTTTTAAAATGTTTAAGTGGAAAATTTGTATTATTCTATTGTGTTTGACGGCCTTGAATGAAGCAAAGCGTGTAAAACGTATTGTAGGGGGCCAACAATCGAAAGCACCACCACCAGATGATCCGGTTATTTTCACACGTATTTATAATCGCGATGCTCGTGTTGAAGGTTTTCGAAATACCAGAACAAGAATTTATAGTTTTTTGGGTTTACATTATGCGGAACCACCCACCGGACAAAATCGCTATGCTAGGCCGGTTTATAAAAGGTTAGCTGGTGATGTTAACGCCACTCGTCATGGACTACCCTGTATACAACCAGATCCACAAAATCCAAACCGTGTAGTAGGTGATGAAAATTGTTTACTACTAAATGTTTATACACCTCAAATGCCAGATGAAACTACAGGTTTACCCGTTATAGTATGGATACATCCGGGTGGTTTTCGTTATGGTTCAGCTGCTCAATATGATGCCACACCTATGGCCCAACAAGGTGTTATTGTAGTGGCTCCTCAGTATCGTCTGGGCTCGTTGGGTATTATCGGTGACGGTACCAAAGAATTTGATGGTAATCTTGCAATGTTTGATATGGCCGCCGCTCTAAGATGGGTTAATGATTACATTTCACATTTTGGTGGTGATCCTAAACAAATTAAAGCGGTTGGGCATGGTTCTGGTGCTGCTAGTGCCATGTATTTATCTATGTCAAGATCAGCCCGTAGTGCTGGTGATATAACGGGTGTGGTGGCAATGTCGGGTACAGCTTTATCACAATATGCTACCGATAAGGAGCCTGTACAGAGTGTACAGGAAGTAGCCGAGATTAATGGTTGCCCATCGACAAATGAAATTGAAATTGTAAAATGTTTAAGAAAGGTTTGTAAACGTATGAAATGTTTTTTTATCAGAAAGCTTTGTATTATTTACATTTTTGCGTGAGTAAATTTTTACTCACCATTAATTTGATAATTCTGTGCAGTTTATTTCTTAACACTAGTCTACAAGTTTATTGTATTAATTTCCACTTAAAATATTTTGGTCTCCCAAAAACAAATTTAAAGTCAAATACTAAAATTGTCATTTCGGGTTATTAGCAGTGAAGAAGTACTTAAACATATTTTTTAGGAATTTTATTTTAATTTGATCTTTTATTTAAGTACAATCATGTCACAAAACTTTAAATTTGAACATTTACTTGCATCTGACCCTATTTGCACATATTTATCAGGCGATTTGCTTATTCTTGCTACAATATATTACAGAGGAGGAGCAAATACTGGGCACCCACTTTTTAGTGGAACAAATTCAGTGGGGAGTAAAAAGTGGGATTACAAATTACCTCATTATATCCTACAGGGTATAATAAGTTTGTGCTGATGTTTGTAACACCAAAAAATATTGGACTTAGATCCACCTTTTAGTATACCGATCGATTCAGAATCACTTTTGTTTTGATTTATCGATGTCCGTCTGTCGTCCGTCCGTCTCACTATGCTTTGTGCCATTGACAAAAATCAAAACAAAAATTTTTTTGTATCAAATTGTGATTAAAGAAGGATTTTTTAAAGATAAGGAAGTCCCTCAAACAAATGTGAAAAAAGTTATATAAAATTAGATTTTTTTTTTCCTTTTTTGTAAGTTTATACTGTTATATAATAAATCATTAAAAAATTTGTTACTATTTTTTACCACAAATAAAAAAAAAATGGATTTTTCGAAATGCCTAAATGCATGATTTTTACACAAATTTCACGCATTTAAGAGTGTTTAGTATGCAAACCATCTGAACCTTCCATTTTTGGTATAGGATGTGATGAGCGGAGTTTTGTAAAGCACTAAGCTAGAGGGTTAAAATGTTCCACAAAAATGTTCCTCGTAGTATATTATATAAATTCGCTGAACACATCCTATACCTAAAATGGAAGATTCCCATTGTTTCTCCCTAAAATCCAGGTTTGTGGGATATTTGAGCACCAATTTTGAATAAGTACGAAATTAACCCTTAAACACATTTTAAGTTTTTACTTATTACTGGCACTTAAGTTAAATTTTGAATGCTGATGGCTTCAAAGACTTATAGTAGAATTTCATGAAAAATATTTTTGCGGAACATTTTAACCCTCTAACTCTTCAACTTACGGGTCGTTTTTGTCCGTTTTAAAAAGGTGTCAAAAAAGTCCCTTTAATTGAAGAGTTAGAAGGTTAAAATGTTCAACAAAAATATTCCTCGTAGTGTTTTACATAAGTTCGCTGAACATACCCTATATCTAAAATGGAGGATCCACATGGTTTCCTATTTTAATCCTATTTAATTTTTTTTTGTTTTAGAAAAATCATTGTAAGCGTTTAAACCCATTTTTTGTGAAAGGCATTTTTTTTATTAATGAATCGATTTTACCCAAATTTGGCACAAATATGGCTTGAACTTATAATAATTCACGAGCTAAATTTCATCGCAGTCGGATAATTTTTGCAGGTTTATTTTATTTGGATAGAACATACTCTTCAGTAAGCTCCGAAAATATCAATAAAAAATTCGAAGAAATAAAATTTCCACATGTTTTGTTAAAATATATTTTAGTCACAAAGTAATATTCTATGCATTAAATTTGTATACAAATTTTTTTGGGAGCGTTTTTATTTCATTGTCTTTATTAGAAATAATACAGCAGAACAAAAAGAAAAAAACTACATCCAAAGATGAAAGAATTGCACACAGTCTTTAAAGAAAAGCCAATTCGTCCCAAATTTGGTGCACATGTAGAAAACTAGGAGATATAAATTTTAGTCATACACGCACGATCTTTAGAAATTTTGCTGTTTTCTTAGCGTAAAATTAATTTTAAACTTTGAACGCATTTTTCCATAACCATGAGTTCAAAAGCGGCTGCCACTGTACAGCCAAAGCGGGTAAACCGATATCGATGTGGTTTTTTTTTCGCAACTAACCAAACACTGTGGTCCTTATCGTGGCGCTTTTTTTGAATTTCAGTTAAATAAATTTTATATTCCCAAGCAAAATTTTGTTTTCTTGCCATTTTTGAAATTTTTAAGTTTATGCGACAACTTTGTTAAAAAAAAATTAGAAGAATTAAAATCAGGCCACGATAAGGGCTAGAGAATTTAGAATCACTTTACATATTTATTTTCCGATAAATAATAAAGTCTGGACAGTGGCAGCCGATTTTGCCTTTTTTTAAAAAAAGCCAGTAATGAAGTTGCAACTCTGGCGAGTTGCAACTAAAATATCTGTAAAACGGATATTTTTTGAAAATACTAAAATAACATGATTTTTAAATAAAATATTAAAAATATTGTTAATTGAATTTTTGACAACCGTTCAAATATGCCTTTTAAAATGCTGTTGTTACAGTATTGACCTCCCTTAAAATGAATTCAATTACCGTTGCATGCAGATTTTTTTTAGTATTAATTATTTCGTTAGGAGATGGAAAAATAACAATTGCAAATGCTTTGAATATATATTTGTTGTTGTAATTTAACGAAACCTTTTTTTATTTTTTGCTAACCATTAATAAAGTTGAGAAAAAAATAAATAGTTAGTCACGAAGAGTCATTTAGTGAAAACAAGTCAATTAAAAGCTCAAGTGCGATCTCAGTTCCAAATGTTTTGGACACTACAGTATTTCACATATTGTTGTTTGGGTAACAACTGGGCTGCATCCATTCGTTGGGTAAAATTATTTGGTTGTTAAAGTTTCGCCTGAGTTGACAATCCTTAGGCAACAGAGACTCGAGTTGTTCTGGAGCGCGGATTCAGTTATTATGTGCACACGGCAATTCGAACACTTAAAATCGGAGATCCAAATTAAGAAATTGTTATTTTTCTAAAAAAAAAATCGTATAAGAAATTTTATCCGTTTGGTTAGACGTCTGAATTCTATTTTGAACAATTTATTTTTGATAAAGGAAAAAAATCACAAAATAAATGTTATTATTTATTTTGAAATAAAAGTAATATTTTGAATTGATTTTATTTGAATTAAAAATATAAATACCACAGGATCTTTAAACAAATTCAAAAATGTTTTAAAATATAAAATAATCAGAGTCATCTAAATTTTTTGAATAAAAGTTATAACTGTTATGTTAAAATATTTTGTATGTAAATACCGCTGCAAATGTTTTTTATTTAAAACAAGTTAACGTGCATATTCCTAAGAAAAGTCTCTGACTCTTAGTTGTGACCATATTCACCATGTATTTGTTATTGCAAAGTCTTAATAAATTATATATATTAAAATTTTTGTTTGAAAACTTCAAAATTCGGACCTGTTATCGACACAATCATAACATTGACAAATAAAATTTGAATTTTTTAAATTTCAGTGTTGTTTTGTATGAAAAGTTAAAACTCTCAGTCTTAAAAGTAGTCTTATGATGGTCACAAGTAGAAATAGGCACCTAAATTTCACTTGAAAACAGGACCACTAACATTTCATTAAATTAAACTTAAATTTTTTATATTTTTACTGCAAATAAAATGAACCACAAATTAGACAAAACAACTACCAAAAATTAATTACACGAATTTTTTGGTTAATTTTTTTAATAGCAAAATGACCGAATAAAATAAATGTTACAAATTCTCTGTATTTTATGTTGTTTGTTTTTTTCAGTGACTTAGGAATGTAGTTAAAATTTATATTTCTTCTATAAATGAATGTTAGTTTTACTTGAAACAACAAAACTGAAATACTACTTGGCTAATAGATTGTGACTGCACAGTTTCCCTGAGTGAATGTATTTAAAACTGGATTTTTGTGTAGAGAATTGTATAGGGTTATGTATTTTAAGCGATGCTTTTAAAATTGATTCGAAAATATGAGAAAATACCAAATTTTCTTTTGAGATCTAAAAAATTTTACTTTTGAGATCCATGGGGTCAGAAGATTGGTATTATCTTATATGTATGTTATACCCTTCGTACATTACTTTGTCAAACTTGGTATATTGAGTTTATTCTGGTGCTGGTGCAAAAATAATGGGCCTAGCTCCAGAAATGGTTTATGTTAAACATTAAAGGTGTGCTACATCATAAACAAAATTTGGAATAAATGACTTGTTTACACTACAGCATTTTTATTTAAAATATATTTAAGATTTTTCAATGTTTTGCTATATTATTACGAAAACTGTAATTTTAATTAATTTTAATATTTTTGCAGTAAAACTCGCTTAAGACGAACTTCGGGAGACTAGATTAATTAGTTTGTTGTAAGCGAGGTTCGTATTAACCGGGGTAAAATTTATTTAAAATGTTCTAATTATCCACAAAATATTTAGAAAAAATTGTCGAATTTTGTAAAGTTCGTATTAAAAGTGGAAAATTATATATAAATATGTTTGTGGGACCATCACAAACAGTTCGTTTTAACCGAGTGTTTTTAAGCGAGTTCGTATTAACTGATGTTTTTATATTGAAGTTGTTGCCAAATTTTCGGGACTTCTAAATTAGTTCGTATTAACCGAGATTTAGTCTTATCCGGGTTCGTATTAAGCGAGTTATACTGTATCAAATTATTTATTAATATGCAAGGGTGTAAACTAGACCGTACCTCAAAAAAAAAAGTTCGCCGTACACCCTCCAATATGATGTATTTTTGGAAAGCGATTTCAAAAAAAAAAACAAAAAAAAATTTTTTGTTATAGCTTTGACATTTAAAATCGGATTTTAAAGTGTGATATGTCGATTTTTTTGCCTCGAGTGTTTTGCTATATAGTAAAAATCCAATTAAAAAAAATTTAAAAAGGCGACTCCTACGTTCGGCAACCAATATTTAAAAAAAATGTATACTGGATTTAGCGAAAAACTTCCTTAGCAAAAGTTTAATGATTTTTTGCGAGCTTTAATTTTCTGACATTAGGGTTGTACATTAGGGTTGTAGCAACTGAGATCTGGTGGGTAACTACTAGAACGGGATACATGATGTCAAAATGTCCTTCGAGCAAAACACTGGTCTCCTCGAGAGAAAACATCGATGTATCATACTTTATGATCCGACTGTAAATACCAAAGATATAACGAAAAATGTAAAACGGCGACCCCTACGTTCGGCAAAAAAAAATAAAAATTTTTTTTTGAAACCTCCTTGCAAAAATACTTCATATTGGAGGGTGTACGGCGCACTTTTTTTTTTTGCCTGTAAAGGCTTCATTAGTCTAATCGTAAAGTAAAAAAACGTATCTGTAATCAATTCAATTACAATGTAATCAATTGTGTTAAAATAATATAGAAATATATTTTTATCTTTTTTCTATGCATTGAAACTGTTGTCAAGCAAAATCGTAAAAAAGTTCTGTTGAAAATAGAATTTTTCTATTTTATTACTTGACATTTAATTCTATGCACAAGAAAAAGATAAAAAATACAATATTTGTATTTTTTATACTATTTTTATTCATTATGAGAATGATACGTTACTTTTTTACGATACTTCCAAACTAATTTGGGCTTAAGGGTCGCCATTTTACATTTTTCGTTATATCTTTGGCATTTACAGTCGGATCTTAAAGTATGATACATCGATGTTTTTATCTCGAGGAGACCAGTGTTTTGCTCTAAGGGCCATCGAGCTCAAGTATACCATTTTAGTAGTTACCCACCAGATCTCAGTTGCTACAACCCTAATGTATCAACCTAATGTCAGAAAATTAAAGCTCGCAAAAAAATCATTAAACTTTTGCTAAGGTAGTTTTTCGATAAACCCAGTAGAATTTTTTTTATATATTGATTGCCGAATGTGGGGGTCGCCTTTTTAAATTTTTTTTCATTGGATTTTTCCTTTATAGCAAAACACTGGCCCAGTCGAGGCAAACAATCGATATATCAGACTTTAAAATCCGACTTTAAATGCCGAAGCTATAACGAAAAATTGAAAAAGGCACCCCCTACGTTCGGCAAAAAAATATTTATTTGAAATTGCCTTGCAAAAATACTTCATATTGGAGGGTGTACGGCGAACTTTTTTTTTTGAGGTACGGTCTAGTTCTACTGGTCTCCTCGAGAGAAAAACATCGATTTATCACACTTTAAGATCCGACTGTAAATGCCAAAGAAATAATGAAAAATGTAAAATAGCGACACGCACGTTCTGCAAAAAAAATTTTTTTTTTTTGAAACCTCCTTGCAATAACACTTCATATTGGAGGGTGTACGGCGCACTTATTTTTTTTTTTTTTTTGCCTGTAAGGTGGTACGCTACAGTGTACAATAGACCATACCACCTTACAAGCAAGGCAATTTGTAATTTTTTTTGACATTTTTTGTTATATCTTTGACATTTACAGTCGGATCTTAAAGTATGATATAACGATACTTTTGACTCAAGGGGACGGACCAATGTTTTGCCCTAAGGTTAGGGTGACCATTCGTACCGATTTGATCAGTACATGTACTGATTTTTGGTCACGTGTACTAATGAAAAAGTCGTGTACTGATTTGTACTGATTTTTTAAATTTTTACTGATTGTATTGATTTTTGGCCTTTAAAAAAATATTACATTTTTTTAGTAAAAAAAGCCAAAATGCAAGTACAATGTAGTTTTTTTATAGGATAAATTTTTGTGAATGTAAGAAGTTTTCTCTACCAGAAAGCATTAAAAATGATTTTTATACATGTAAATTTCTTAATCTAATATGTAGTTTCATATACAGAGAAGATTCGTGGTGACAACCGAATTTAACAAATGGTTCAATTGCGATAATAATCATCAGTTGATACAACAGCTATTTGACTGTGATAAATTTTAATTATCCGGTTGTCAGAATGATTCTGTTTTCTGAGTGTAGGAAATGATATCAAAAGCTGAAGATTTTTCCGTACAAAAATCCTTAAAATATATGTGGGTATTTCCATGAAAAAATTTTCGAATCCGTGAGATTTTCAATAGAAAATGGGACACAAAACCTTAAGATTTTCATTTTTAAAAACGTTGCGTGTTTTTGTAGAAAAACGTATCCAAACCGTAAAGTTTTTCTATTTCAGAAATCATGCGGAAATTACGAAAGAGAAAAAATATTTGTTCTGACACCTAAATTTGTAGCCAATCTATTGGTTAGTTTGTATCTACAAAGAATTAGTTTAGGCAATGCAATTTACTCGTGACAACAAAAATTCGGTAGCCAGATTTTTGTCTTGGGGTCTGTATAGGCAGAAATTTGTAAGGTGTTTTAGGATGGTATAATGGTTAACCGAAACATTTTGTTGCCTCAACCAAACCATTCGGTTGACAACAAATTAGGTTGGCTGCATAAACATTTTTTTTTTGGATGATATTTTTTAAAATTTGTGCTGATTTGAAGTCCGAAAAAAATGGTCACCCTACCTAAGGGTCATTGACCTCAAGTATCCCGTTGTAGTATTTACCCACCAGATCTCAGTTTGTACAACCGTAATGTACCACCAGAAGTAATTTTAAACATACCACATATTTTAAATAAGTATTCATTAAATTCACATAAAAAGTGATAACTGGCCTCCACAGCTTTCAAGCGCCATCTGAATATATCGTCGTTCTTTCAATTCTTACCATGTGCTTACCTAGACTAATGTGACCCGTAATAAGGTTTATAAATATAATAAAAGCAATAAAAAGCATATTTACTATAATCCACAAATTTTTAACTCCATTTACAGAAATCAGCAAAGGAGATAATAGAAAATGATACAAAAATTCAAACAGAAAGATTGGCTGGCCGAGCCATGATTAAGGGTCTAACTGGTAGTATGGGTTTTCAACCACATGCTGAAAATGAAGAAGATCGCCGAGCATTACCCAGTTTGATTATAGGAGAACCAGATCAACAATTAAAAAGTGGAAACTTCACACCGATACCGCTATTAACTGGTGTAACAAAACATGAGACGGCCAATGCATTTACCCTCGACAATATAAATAAAGTATTTGGTTCTGCTGAAAAATTCTTGGGAAATTTAGCAGATACTCTAAACCAATTAACAGGATTTTTGCGTGTCGATAAACTGACGGGACAAATAGCAAAACCTCAACTACCAGGACTAACAAGTGCTTTAACACCGACCCTAAATGAAGTCTTAAAAGTACCAGCAACATTAAGTTTGGGTCAAGTTCTATCTAAGGTAATATTTTTCTTTAAAATTTTTTTAAAATAAAATTATTTTATTTTGTATATATTTTAGGTCATAGAATCCACCACGGATATTTTATTTAATCTTCCTGCTGTCTTGACTACCCAAGTGTGGTCTCAGTTAGCTCCAGCTTTTATGTATAGTTTTGAATATAATGGCACTATTTCTAAAGGTATTAATTTTCTACGAGGATTGCCCATTGTTGGCGATACCAATGGTACAAATCCCGAAATAGTAGCTCATGGCGATGAATTAGGTTACATGTTTGATTGTAATGATATATTTGGTAATCCCTTACCCGATACTCGCTTAACTTCCACCGAAGATTTAAAAGTTCGTGATAATTTAATTGGCATGATTGTGAAATTTGCTAAAACTTTTAAGGAAGAAACTAAAATCGGTTCATTTACTGATGATTTATTTAAAAGTGTTACCGGTAAGGGCACACCATTTATTAAGGTTGATACCAAACTTGAAACGGCTTCTGATTTTCGATTTTGTGAATTATCTGTGTTTGGTGCTGCTTTAAGTCCCTTAACTTCCACAACTTGTGAAGGTTTAGGTAACGTCCTATCAACTTTACAAGGTTCGCTGGGAGGTGTAACAAATGCTTTAGGTGGCACAAATGTGGGTGGTGTTTTAGGCGGCACTCTTGGTGGTAATAAAGGCAGTGGAGGTTTATTAGGTGCTGGTTCTTCCCTAACAGGTGGTGGTAATACTGCAACAAGTGGTCGCAAACCCAGTGGTTTCGGTTTATTGGGTTGAGTACTTTAAGTACAAATTCAGAACTTTTGTTACATTTGGGGTTTTCATATAAACTCGTATTCTACTCGTAAATGGTGTAAACCTGGTATGTTTATGAGTTTAATGTCAAACTCCATACAAAAAAAATATTGTTTGTTTTTATACATTTACGAGTTTATATGAAAACCCTTATTATGTTTTTTCTAAATAAATTGTAATATCTTTTCTATTTATTATTAAAAGTTCTATGTACAATATTTGACAATTTTCAATAAATATTATTTTGTATTATACAATATTACGATCAATACGATAGTGTACGCAGTTTGGGGATTCTTTTTGATGGATATTTTCGTAAAAATAAATTAACCTATAGTTATGATAAGAAGTTTAGAGTAATAAAAAAAAAAATAGATTTTTCTGCGCAGCCTTCTACTAAAAGTATTTTAAGTGTTTTGTAACCTTAACGCCGAATCTGTAGTTAAAAAAGTTCTATATATTGTAATTAGAAATCTATTTACATGGTGATACTTCATGGGTCAATGGTGCTTCTTAATCTTTTATAGTGTTTACAATGGGCACTTTGTATTAGCATCTCTCTCGTTTGTCAGGAGTGACAAATCTTTCTTGATACTATTGGGAAGACTTGTTTCCTGCGAGAATCTTGTTAACAGAAGCGTGGATAGTAGACCGTACCACCTAACAGGCAAAAAAAACTGCGCGGTACACCTTCGAATATAAAGTATTTTTGCAAGGCAATTTCAATTTTTTTTTAACTTAGGGGTTGCCTTTTTTAATTTTTTGTTATAGCTTCGGCATTTACGGTCGGCTTTTAAAATGTGATATATCGATTTGTTTGCCTCGAGGAGACCTGTATTTAACTATAAAGGAAAAATCAGAGGAAAAAAAAAATTAAAAAGGCGACCCCTATGTTCGGCAACAAAAAAAAAATTTTTTTTTTCCTGGAATTATCTAAAAACTCCCTTAGCAAAATTTTAATGATTATTACGAGATTAGTACATTAGGATTATAGGAACTGAGATTTAGCGTTTAAATACTCCCAGCAAAATATTGGTAATGACACCTCATTACTATCTGCATTACCATAAATGATATATCATTATCTTTTGCATTATTTTATAATATAAAATAATGACTTCTTAATAACGCCCTATTGTAGTAATTGTTTTTAAATATAAAATAATGACTTACTCGTAATAGTTTAAATAAGTACTGTTTACACAGTTAAATTTTATACATTTTTATTTATTATATGTAAATATGTTTTATTATACCCTACACCACTACGTGGAAATTTGGCACACCGACTTACGTCGGCCCAAGGACGACGCCTATTGATTTTGGTTGAAATCGGTCCATGTGTGCCCATATAAGGGTACCCCCCAAAATGTTCTTTTTTAAACGCTGCAGGTCGCAAATACGAAGTTATTTCAATGAAATTTGGTACACGGACCTATGTCGGCTCAAGAACGGAGCCTATTGATTTTGGTTGAAATCGGTCCATGTTTAGACCTAGTGCCCATATAAGGGTACCCCCTAAAATTGTCTTTTTTACATGCTGCAGGTCGCAAATATGAAGATATTTCAATGAAATTTTGTTCGCTGACTTACATGGTCCCAAGGAAAAAGCCTATTGATTCTAGATAGGATCGGTCCATATTTGGACCAATCGCCCATTTGGGCTATATTTTCGATTTTCTCTTTTATGATTTTATAGAAAATTTTGACACAAGTCCGTTTTAACCCATTTAAATTTCGGATCCAAACATTAGTTGGCTTTAAATCAGACTGGTGTAGGGTATTATATAGTCGCCATGCCCGACTTTAACCTTTTTACTCGTTTATATTTAAATTTTTTTGACGAGTCCTAAAATTACACACTAGAAAAACTTAAATTTTTCTGAATGTATTTCTTTAAGCCAATAGTATTTGTGTAACTCCTTATTTTTAAGAATCAAGTAATCAATCGGATAACTACTTATAATTCAACTTTTTGTAAGCTGGTGTGTAACCACTTATTATTCAAAATCTCATAACTACTTATTTCTCATTTTTTCGTAAGCGAGCGGGTAAGCGTGACTACTTATAAAAACGACCACGCCAAACAAAAATAATGAGTTTAGACGCCAAAAAATAAGTTGTGCGGAGCTATGAATTTCTATTATATAACCACTTATTTGGTAATGAAAGATTTTGCTGGGCTAGAACGGGATACTTGAAGTCAATGGCCATTAGAGTAAAACATTGGTCCTCTCGAAAGAAAAACATCATTGTATCTACTTTATATTGTAAATGCCAAAGATAAAACGAAAAATTTAAAAAGGCGACCCCTACGTTCGGCAAACAAATTTTTTTTCAAACCTCTTTGGAGAAAGAATTTAGATTCGACGGTGTACGGCGAACTTTTCTTTTTGTGGTACGGTCTAGTGGATATGCAGGTTTAAATTTTTATATCCTACACCACTACGTGGAGAGGGTATAATAAGTTTGTGCTGATGTTTGTAACATATTGGACCTAGACCCACCTTTTAGTATACCGATCGACTCAAAATCACCGTTTGTTTCGATTTATCGATGTCCGTCTGTCCGTCCATTCATTTTTGTGTGCACTCTACAGGTCGCAAATATTAAAATATATTGATGAAATTTGGTACACCGACCTATGTCGGCTCGTTCCATGCCCATATAAGGATCCCGCCCAAAATTGGCCTTTTTACACGCTGAAAGTCGCAAATACCAAGATATTTCAATGAAATTTGGTTCGATGACTCACATGATCCCAGGGACAAAGCCTATTGATTCTAGATAGGACTGGTCCATATTTGGACCTATCGCTCATATGGGCTATATTTTCGATTTTCATTTCTTTTATCATTTTATAGAAAATTTTGGCACAAGTCCGTTTTAACCCATTCGAATTTCGGATCAAACATTAGTTGGCTTTTAACCAGACGGGTGTAGTATATTATATAGCCGGCATGCCCGACTTTAACTTTTTACTCGTTTTTAATTTGCTTTTTTACTTAAAATAAAATGCTTAGAACCTTGTGTCATTTGAACATTGTTGGTGTTGTTTAAAAATTTGTGTTGTTTAAAAAATAGTGAAAGTTGTGTGTCAGCAAAAAAATGGAATTAACATTTGAACATTTTTGGGCAATTACATATAATATGAAGAAAAAAATATTTTTTGCCTAAAATATTAAAAAAAAGTAATAAACAAAAGGTTATTGATTTTTATGGTAGCGGTAACAAACATTTATTTTTACCGGCAAAACTGTTGAGTATATAGAAAAACGTTATATGAACTTTAAAGATTAAAGGACTTGTAATTTTTAATTTTTTTAAAATTGTTTAAGCAAAATCGGAGTAGTGGTTCTCGAGTTATGTCAAAAAAAAGATATATCTCGATTCCTAGGGGTGACCCAGCGAAACGCCGGGACACGTATAACTTGTTTTTGACCGATATAACATTTTCCGTTGGTTTCATCCCATCCCGATTTTGACTGTTTATGTTTCATATTTTTATAAGTGTAACACTCCAAAATCGCTGAGAAATTAAATAAAATTTTTTGATTCTCCCTCGCAGGAAAATGGTCTAAGACTATAAAATGATTGGGCACCATTTTTAATTTCATTCTAACCTTCAACTAATCGCTAAAATCTTAGCATAATATGTTTCTAAAATTGAAAGTATCACTCTGTAATTTTCAATTTTATAAAATAAATACTTTATATGACCTTAAACTAAACTAACACCCAACTTAACCCCACAATTAAAGTATTAACGCGACCATAATGTTAAGCTTATCGTCAACATCCAAGCACGGCACCAAAACCAAATTAAAGAAGAGGCGCGTCTGTCTAACGCGTTCAAAATATAAAGAGACAGACACTAAAAAACTTTAGACAAAATCAAACAAAAGGCTGTTTATTTAAACTCAAAGTAAACTTTAAAAAAACAACAGCATAAAAATTAACAACAGCTATAAAAACATATCACATTGTAAGTATTACAAACGAAAGGAACAAAAAAAAAAAAATGGAAAATAACCCGCCTTAAGAAATAAAAACAACAATATTGAGTCTGTAAGTGAACGAAATGAATGAACGAAGGAGCTTGACTGAATAGAAAAGTAGAAGAAGCCAATTTTTGTAAGCCCACAAAATCCATAATGCAAACAATGGTTGGTAATGTATACAAATAGAAACCATTGCCACAGGATAAACGGATGGATGGTTGAATACTTATGGTACAAAATTAAACAAAACGGTTTGAGTATGGAAATAACACCCATTTAGTATAAAGTATTTGGCAATATTTTGAGAATTATCCAGACTGACTGACAGACAGACAGACAGACAGACAGACAGACAGACAGACATTGATGGTTGGCATGACATTGCCTAGACAAGAAAGCATACATTTCATTTAAAACCCTCTAAACAAATTTTATAGCAATTGTAATCAATATACAGACTCCAGATAAACATAAATTTTTATCAGTTAATATTCTTGAGCAACAATTTAGTCTATTGCTCTTTTTATATAGAGTTTTGGTAAGTAATACACATATCCCTCTAATTAAGTGGTAATATTTTTCTATGTTTAATTTCAACAGAACTGTTACATCAATAGATAAACACTTCGAGGTATAAACACCTCTGTTGATTAAAAAAATTTGTCAATAAGGTGTGGGACATAGTTATTTTATGGTCTAAAAAACAGAGTTGTTAAAATTTTATCATCACTTTGATGAGGAATATTAGTTGGGTTTCCTCTTTGTTCGCATACTTAAACACATTGGTTTGTATTTGGATTCGTCCCAATATCTCAGAACTTGCAATTTTAACTTCTTAAAAGCGTTTTTATATAACAACACCCTATACACTCAAAACAAAGTCAGCAAAAAATGTTGCTGTGTCAGCAAATTTTTAGTCAGGAGCGTGATGCGAGCTGATTTTTACCAAAAAAAAAATAGTAATCTTCAGCAAACGTTTTGCTACACACAAATTATTTTGAAGGTAAAATTAACTAAAAATACAATTTAAAACAAATAAAATTCAATTAAAAACCGGTCTACTCACATTTTCATTTAATTAAACAATTTTTTATTTGTTTTTGACTATCAATAATTGACTATAAGAAACCGTAAAATCAACTTAAAGTTAATTTATTTTTACTATAAAAATAACAAGCAAAATGGTGCGAAGAACTAAATTTATATTTAATTTTGCTAAAAAATTTAAAATAAAAACAATTCAAATGCTGTTTTTTTATTTCAGACAACTTTTACTACAAAATCCTTTTTTTTTGGTTAGTTTTTTTAGTATTACTTTAAAACAATAAAAATTGACTAGAAAATTTGACTGTTACGAAATATCTGTATTTTCATTTAGTTAAATTTTTAAATAACTTGTGAAAAAAGTTAAAAATTATTTTTCTTCTACGAACAACTGTATTTTTAAAAACAACTCAACGGAAAAACAACTAACAAAAAGTGACTGTATTTATTTTGTGAGTGTAACACTTAGCCGATTGCAAATGAAAAAATCCTTGCTAAAATCACTAAACTTTTTGCTGAATATCAGTAGGCTGAAAAAACTCAAAAAAGTTGTAGCGAAATTTTACTTTAGTTAATTTATTTGCTAAAGATAGAAATTGTGTAGAGTTGTTTTTCTTTTTCATCATTTCCGTTGTCTGTACTACATCCAGAAAAGCTGCGACATCTACATCTTGTCTATCTGGTTGTCGTCCACGCTATAATTGCGGTTATGAGCACAATTTTTGTAGCAAAATAAATTAATAAAACATTAGTTCAAAATTAGTTTAGTGCTAAAAAAATATAACTAAAACTTTTGCTGAAAACGGAATTTCAGCAAAAAAATTGCTGAAAACTAGTACACTTGATATACAAGACGTTTTACTAATTTTTCTACTAACATATTTTTTTGAGTGTACTAATTGGTATCGTATTTTGGTGCTGAAATTTGTTACTACAAATGAACTTAAGAGCAAGGATTTTGTGTTTCTGGCTCAATCGGTGATCCCAACGGACATTATACTCATCTTCAATTGGAGAATTATGGCAGAAAAATTTTCAATCATAACCTCCAAACAAAAGTGGGGAATATGACCAATACACGATAACTTTAGTTGTAATTCCCAGTTAATAATAGACATATTTCCCTTGGGCATTAAGAGCTTTTTTTAAAATGAAATAATCCCCATTGTGGGTATTGCCCTATTCCCTCTAAGATTTTTTTTGTATAGGTTGTTTACGGCCGTCCTTAGGGGCTTTCTACTCTGTGATCACAAAACTTTCGGTCATAATGAAAATTGGGATAATACCCGTGGGAGTATTTCTGGTAGCTGTTGTAATTCAAAATAATCCTGCTTTTTGCTTTGCCTTCTGAAAAAGCAACCATTCCCAACAAAAACATAGTATGATTAGTAATAGATTACCAAGTAATGATATGTCATCACTTTTGCATTATTTTAAAATACTTACAAAATAATGACTTACTGATAATATGTTATAGAAGTACTTATATATTCTTGCAAAGTAATTTCTTACTGGTTATTGATTAAATTTAGTCTTTTTTATATTAATATTGTTACGTTTCTACCTTGTAAAAATGTTGGTTTATCTCGTTTAAGTAAACCGGGTTCAAAATAACCAATCCCACTGCTGACAACAATCCCACCGCTGAAATCAATTGTTACGCTTTACCTTCAAAAACGTATGTTTACCTTTTTTAGATAAACCTGGTTGATGCTCTGTTATTTAAAAAAAAACACACTCTTTTGTTTCTTGAGCTTTTACACTTATTTATTTAGCATTGTATTACTTAAATACAACAAATATACACACATAAACTCTAATGATTAACTGACTTTCCAATGCTAATATGCAATTATCAAGCTCTAGTACGCAACTTAACAGCACAAATATTAAAGTACAACTTCCCTCCACAAGTCTTAGTGCGCAATTTCCGCTTCCTTCGTAACGTTCGGTCTTTTATAGTTTCACGGCCGTGAATGTAGAATGTAGTAGAAAATTCTAGTGCTTCTAAAATTATAGGTCTTATGTTATTCATAACAGAGCCCAACTATTTAAAATTATTTATGGCATTTAACCAAATTTCATTAATATCATGAAGATAATTCTCTCAGTGTACCAATAACTATTTAGCTTTATTTTTTTTCACCAAACATTCATTTATGACAAATTAAAAACAAAAAATTAATCCTGACCATTATATAAATTCCCAGTCAGAAATCGCCAGTGGTACAAAAAATCAAGCACTGGCATACCACTAGGTAACCACGGTATTAAAAATAAATGACTGGCAGAACACTCATTTGGGACGCTTTGCCAGCGTTTGCAAAAAGCGTTTTACCAGTATTTGTTTTACAAAAATTTCGGTGGTTTATAAAGGCAAAGGATTGGCATAGAGTGATATGCCAAGTTTTGCAACCAGTGGTTATCCAGTGCTACCTAGCCAATGCTACCAGGCGTACAAAAATCAATTCACTGGTAGACCAATGATTTTATAAAAATGCTGACGCTTCGTTAAAAAATGTTTGTAGTCAGGAGGTTCAGAGTTCAAATCCGGTTGCAAGCAAAAAAATTTTTTTGGATCTTTGTTAATTTAAAATTTTTTTTGTTTTATAAAATCAATTTTTTTGTTTGTGAGAAAGCTCCTTCAAGACCAACTTTTTTTTTGCCCTCCCAACACTGGCATACTAGTTACAAAAATTTGTTTGCCAGTACTAGCATTTTGGCACAAGCAGTAGTTGTCCACCTATTATCACACATTTATGTGTTTAGCTAACAAATAATATATGTCGCGTTAGCTCAGTGGGTAGAGCAATCGTCTGCCAATCTGACGTCCTGGGTTTAAATCACGGCAGGACCAAAAAAAATTCATATGAACTTTTTTTAAATTTTATTTTGGAAAATATATTTCCAGACCACCTATTTATTGGTTTTGCCAGCGTTTTGCCAACGTTTACAAATTTTGTTCCTCCAGTGCTTTTCCGGCGCTTTTTGAACAGCCGGTCCTTTGGTCTAATGATGTTATCATTTTGGGAATGGGAAAGCACTTTTTGCCAGTACTTGTACCACCTGTTAAAGTGCTTTGCCACCGCTTTCCCGTTTGTATTTTTCTGACTGGGTTATTATGTCCTCCTTAATGGTAATTTGTTTAAGTTTGGTCAATGACATTGCTGCAGATTCCCCGATTTACTTGTTTACTCATTGTTAAGTAAATGAATAAATGAATATTACTTTGATTTACCATTACAATTTTTTCTATACATTTTCTCCCTTTTGAAATTTTCCCCTATTTAAAATGTTAGTTCAAATATATTTTATAAATTAAATAGATTAAGCATATTGTTTGCATTTCGATGATGAGGATGACTTTTTTCTTGCAAAATATTTCCTTCTATTATGGATGTTCATTTAGTCAAATTAAACAAGCAGAGTGACGGAGTGATTTTTAGAAAACAAAAATTTGATATCAATTGGCATTGTACGACGATCACAATTTGTTTGTTAGTTCCCAGTGTAGAAACGGTAAGGACATATCATTAGTATTTGGACTACCAGTAATGACACCGACTTACTTTCTGGATTATTTAAAAGGTATAATAATGAGCTACTAATAACTAGTTACTTTTTACACAAGTTCAAAATAAAAAATAATGCATTACCAATAATGACTTAGTTTTATCATTATTTCAAACATAAAGTAATGTTCTAGAAATTTTTG
Source organism: Leucophora obtusa (assembly GCA_949987735.1). NCBI lineage: Eukaryota > Metazoa > Arthropoda > Insecta > Diptera > Anthomyiidae > Leucophora > Leucophora obtusa. The sequence continues at coordinate 166,523,485 of OX465298.1, read as the reverse complement.
TAAATTTTTTTCAAATCTATTTTTAGACTCAATATTTTTTGATTTTTTGTATATTGGCGAGTAAGCTTACTTATGCGCGGCAGGTCAATTATATTTTTATCTATCAAATATAACATGTCGAGATAGCTCAGATGGTAGAGCTATAGACTGGTAATCTGGAGTCCCAGGTTGGAGTCCCGCACGAGAAAATTTTATTAAAAAAAATTTTTACAATAAAAAACATTTTTTTAGAGAACTTATTTTTTTCAAAATCTATTTTTAAAATCATTACTTTTGTCAATACTGGTAAGCATTTAGGTAACGACATATTTTTTTATTTTTCGTATGCTGGTGTTTAACTCATTATGTCACATAACCACATATCTGGTAATGATTTTCTACACTGGGTTGTTTTATATTATTCATGATGATGCCTTTCAATGGCAAAAGTTGTAGCATATTGAGGAATTGAAGATAAGAATTTTAAGTATTTTTATGAATTGTTATTTGTTGTAAACTTTGTATTTTATTTTAATTTTTTTTTTTTGCAAAATTGTGGTTTTGAAATGTTTTTTGTTTTCTAATTTGTAACTTTTTGAATGTGTTACAATTTAAATAAGTATCATAATAATTGAGATTTTTATAGAAGAAGGAAATATAAAGAGGAAATAAAAGTTTCATTAGGATATATAAAATATAGCATTTGAGAAGAACTCAAATATATGTATATGTATATTAGACTGTCCCTTAAATTAGCAATTTGTCGATTTTTGTTCATTACACCCCCCAGTTTCATTGGAAATGGTCCCAGATGGAAGAAATCGATGTTTTTTTTTTTTTGAAAAACGTTAACCCCTGCCGAAAGTTGGAAGAAAATGGCAAATTTTGGAGAAAGTGTATTACTATTAAAAATTCCCAAAACACGAAATTTAAAAAAAGAATATTTTTTTATCTAATTTATGCATTTAATATAGTCAAAAAGACTCAGATATGGAAATTTAACTTCATCGGATATCATTAACCCATTTTAGCCTGGAATCCAAAATGACCAACGAATTTGATAAAAATGCAAAAACGTGTTTTTTTTAATTAATTTAAAACATTTTTTAAAATGCCTAATTTGGAGATTTCGATTGCTATTTGTACCAAATAGTTGATATTAAAGAAAAAAAAAATTGGAAATATCATAATTCGAGTTTGTGTTTGGAGCGACTGCTTTTCAGGGCATTTTACAAAAATTGCTCACTTTGTCAAAAATTTAACAAAGTTTTAATGTTTTCATCAAAGTTTACATAGTTTTTGGAAAAGTATCACTTAAATTTGTTAAGACTATAATTATCTTTACATTCGTTTAAAAAATCGTTTACCCTTAGTGGCCTGGGGTCAGAAAAGACCCATGAAACTTAATATTAATTATGACCACGAGATTGTAAAGCCATTAAATTGACAAAAAAAAATCTCAACTGGATAAAATAAATATTATATGTAACGTGATCCATATGGGGTTAGTTTTTATACTTTTGGCCTAATACCCACTAGGAAATTTACAGAATAATTTCATAATTTTCGGCAAAATATCACATTGAATGAATCAAAAATAATTTTTTCCACTTGATAAAAATTATTATTTTGTATAACTTGATCCATATAGGGTTAGTGTTTTCACTTTTCACCAAAAAATACCCACTAGGAAATTTACAGAATAACATCTATCAGACTTCTATTAAATTGGCATATGCGATAGAGGGTATAAAACTAACGAACAAGCGTAATTTTGTATAGTCCCATTCTTAATTTTAAGGGTTAGAAAGGTGGGGTCAAAAGTGTCCGTATGTTAATAGCATTTTTAATTTTGTAATCGTATTAGGTTATAATCAAAAGCTTTGTTTATTATGCATTTATTGTTTTCTATTTGGAAAGACGTTATTCTGTAAATTTCCAAGTGGGTATTTTTTGCGGAAATGTGAAGAAATTAACCCTATATGGATCAAGTTACACAAAATAATTTTTATCAAGGGGAAAACAAATTTTTTTTATCCATTTGAAGTGATATTTTTTGGAAAATTATGAAAAGTGTTATTCTGTAAATTTTCTAGTAGGTCGTTTTTGGCCAAAAGTATAAAAACTAACCCCATATGGAACATGTTACATAAAATAATTATTTTTGTCCAGTTGAGATTTTTTTTTTTATCATTTTGATGGCTTTACAATCTAGTAGTCATAATTAATATTAAGTTTGATGGGTCTTTTCTGACCCCAGTCCACTAAGGGTTAAATATTTTTTAAACAGATGTATAGATAATTATAGCCTAACTGAATTTAGGTGACATTTTTCCGAAAACTATGTAAAATTTGATGAAAACATTCAAATTTTGTTAAATTTTTGACAAAATATTTGTAAAATGTCCTGGGAAGCAGTCGCTCCAAACACAAACTCGAATTATCATTTTTCCAATTTATTTTTTTTCTTTAATATCAACTATTATGTGGTACAAATAGCAATCCAAATCTCCAAATTATGAATTTGAAAAAATCTTTAAAATTAATTTAAAAAAAACACGTTTTTGCATTTTTATCAAATTCGTGGGTCATTTCGGATTCCAGGCTAAAGTGGGTTAATGATATCCGATGAAGTCAAAATTCCATATCTGAATCATTTTGACTATATTAAATGAATAAATGATATAAAAAATAATTTTTTTCAAAATTTCGAATTTTGGGAAGTTGTAATAATAATACACTTTTTCCATAATGGGGCATTTTCTTTAAATTTCGGCACGGTTTAACGTTTTCAAAAAAAAATTGATTTCTTCCATTTAGGACCATTTTCAATAAAACTGGGGTGGGGGAGGGGTATAATGACGAATCTATTTTTAAAGGACACCCTAATATACACATATGTTATACACAGTGTTAACTACCCAAGTAAAAAAAAATGATATGGAGCCATATGAAGTTATATTTAATTATATATAATCTTTTATGTAATTAGATATAATTATATCCGAAAAATGAGAATGTCTTATTGTATCATATTGTATCGAATTGTATACAATTGTATACAATTTGGTACAATTTGATACAATTTTATGCAATTCGATACAATTGTATCCGAATTTTGTCCTCATCCAATTACATCAAATTATATCTTTTTGTATAAAATTATATAAAATGTTATAAAAGTGGACATAGTTTGATACAATTATATCTAAATATTAACCTTATACTTTTTATCATATTATATAGGACCATATCTAACAATATACATACAAAAATAATTTTTTTAAATAAAAAAAAATTTTCAATTACTTATAATTGTAATTGTTCTTTTTTGAATTGCAATTACAAATAATCGGCCTGATTACGAGTGTCGAATTTGTAGTCGAAATTTTCGACTCCATATAAAATGATTTTGTATATAATGGAAATTATAAAGAAATGAAACTCTCATGGTGGATTTTTTTAAATCTGAGTGCTATATATGGTAAATCCAATTGAAAAATTTTTCAAAAGTTGCGTTTTTAGTGAGTTTTCAGTGAGTAGTTTCGACTACGACTACGACACTCGTAATAAGGCCGAATATGTAATTATAGATGAGTTTTTTTTTTCAATTACAATTACATGTAATTATATAATTGCATGTTTAATTAATTACAAAATGTAATGATTAACCCCAGGCCTGCTGGAGATCTTATAATTTCGATAAATCTTCCATTACTTTTATCCAGATTTATCATGACAGTACAATAACATGAAAAAAAATTTCTTTTAATTTAGTAATTTTAAAATAAAGTTAACAACACTGAAATTTTAAAGTTAATAGGATTATGATATACAACAAAGATATAAGAAATCAGTCAAGTGTACGTTATAGTATAGAGAATTTCGTATTAAAGCTTCAGTGTTGTTAATGTTATGGGTGCGGTGCGTAAGCCATTTTTGACTCATGCTCAAAAAAAAACCAAAAAAAAAAACAAATTACTCACGCACGAGCATTTCGTTTTTTACTCAGCACATATTAACTTACTTATTAAACTTACAATCAGAAAATTCTCACGCAAAACAGTAAAAATTACTAAAAACATATGATGCAAAAAATAAACTCTCACACGAATCAATCACGGGTTATTCTTACTCACGCTCACTTACGAATCACTTAAGTATAGTAATTATTACTCACGATCACGTGTGAATAACGTGACTCACGAACATTTCGTGTCACGCGCCAATCCCTAGTAATTACTAAATATAAAACTAGTTCAAAATCATTGATAACATGGAACCAAATATAATACAATACGCTTTTATATGGACCTTATATATTTTTATATAAAATCACTTTGAAAAAATTGCCTATGTGGGATGATATATAATTATAGATGATTTTATAAAGAACGTTATAAGTTATATATGGGTTCATATTCGTCAATATATAATCATAACTAACACAAATTATAAAAGATTTCTTATATGGATCCACATAGTTTTATATTATTATGTATAGTGTCATACTAAATTATATATAAACGTACATGTAATTATGTCTTTTATATGTTACTTTATGTACTTATATAGAGCACATACATATATATGTAGGCCAATATGTAATAATATAAAATCACATATGTCTCCTTATTAAAACCTTTGATGAAAAAAGATCTAACATATGACTATATAAAAGTATATCTGCTTGAATTTAAAAGCATATGTGGCCATATGTAACTATAAGTTACTATATGCAATTACATAAAATAATATATGATTATATCAAAACTTTTTTACTCGGGTAAGAAGAAAAAACCGGGTTTCAGATTATTTAAATTTAAAAAAAAACTCAAAACCCATCGCTTACATAAACAACGATTAACCGGTTTTAGTATTAAATACTCTAAAATTCATCTATTTATATTTTACAAATATATTGTACCTTTGTAAAATAAAATATTTTAATTGGCACTAGTATATTTCTATCATCTCTGTTTCTCAACTTATTTTCCTAAAAACTTTACAGGGCATTTCTTAATATAGTTTTTTCCACCATATTTTTTTACCAACTATTTATTTAACAATATCTACTCATTATTCATTTTCAAACAATTAATTATAAAAAACATTTAAATCGGACATCATTTATAACTACACTGTTCAGCCAGTAACAAAAAAAAAACTATGATTATTATTTTTCTCCCTCAAGTCTTAATATCATCATTTACGATTTAATAACAATAAATCCAGAAAAGATTTAAAGTATATTCATCATATAAAAAGTGACACCGGACATTAATCACATTTTACTACTCGACACACACACACACACACACACACATCAATGAAATGCACACTAACACTAACAAAAAAGAAAATTTACAATAATGACAATCAAATAGACTTATTAAAATAACACTTTACTTTATTTCCCGTATACTTACTTACTGTATAAAACTTATTTAACAACAAGGTTAACAAAATATGAATTAAAAATTCAATTATAAAAGGTTTTTAATAACAAAAACAACAACACAATAAGTGACGGCTACACAATATGAGTATCAGCAACATATGTTGCGCTTTGGTTGTCTGGCTAACTGATTGGTTGCTCATTGTATGACGTATAAAATCATCAGAGAAAAGGTAATTTTCCAATAATTGAACGTTTGGCAAATTATAAAGTTTGTTGTTAATTAAAACACAAAACGCATCTCATCTGAACAAAATACAAGTAACAGTATCTACATAGTACATGTAATAACTGCAAGGTTTCAGAATATGATAGAAATGTGAGGAAAAGCATATTTACACATAATATTGGTGAAGTCTACCGGCGGTGAATGTACAATAATGTGTGAAAATATTACACTGTAGTTAAACTTGCACAGCAGGGTTGCCATTTAAGAGGACAGCTACATTTTATATAGTCAATGCAAATTTGTCATCTATAACAATTTCTATAAAATAAACTTTGAATATTTTTGGATAAGGAAGCAGGCATTAATGAGTTAAACGAATAGTTAAGCTTGATTTCGTTTAGTGAAACTAAACTAAAAAGGTTGAATAAATATATCATGCAATATTTAAGGATACTCAGTGGGAAATGGCGCAAAAATGCCTTTATGATAGCTTAGGAAGATGTTACTTCCCGCTGATATGCTTCGATACAAAATACTTTCAGATACCTCCTGATGTTTTCATACAAATATTAAACAATTAAGCACACCCAGAGAAAAGATATGGTTGCAATATAATTACGGCTGTAAAACTATGTTCCCTACTACCATAGTTGGTTGTTGCAATCAAATGATTAATATATTGATCATATTATACAAATGCAAAAGAGCGAAAAGAAAGTGAATTGAAAATAAATGAACTTATATGTTTACTAAGTCTTTCTTTTCGTACATACGTTATTAAGAGCTTTTTTGTTTGTAGACCTATAGTGAAATTTAATATAAAATTATTTGTTCATACATATCAACCTCGAAAAATCAATTTTTGAAAGACTTTTTTGTACTAACTCTAAATAATAACTCAATGGGCAGTCTTGAATTTGACTGGTGTTTACTGTTTGTGTTCAGTTTTGAGCTTTGGTGTGTTCTGACAAATGTATATTGTAAACTTTTATTGCCAACATTTTTGTGGAACATTTCATTCCCGCGATCGCCCGTTTAGGGGTGTTTTTTACGATTTGTTAGAATAGAGCCATAAATTACCGTGATGTGGGGGAAGTAGAGGGTTAATATGTTCACACAAAAATATTTGCTTTAATATTTTCTACAAAGTTACTGAACATAGCCTACACTTCAGATGTAAACAACACATAGTTTCATATGCCGATATGCTTCACGAAAAGGCCAAAGGGGGAAACTTAATTAATTTTTTATAACACGTATATAAAATTAATTTTGGTTTCAAATTATTAGCATAAGCACGTAAATATACATATATGTGATAACTAAAATTAATTCTATAATTAATTAATTTAATCCAGCTTCAATAGAATACTGGGAGAACACTATAGGGATCATAGTCTGATCATAGTCTAGATATAGTCTTAGTTATGACAGTATTCCCCATGTATTTGTTGTTGAAGAGTCTTAATAAATTATATTTATTCAAATTTTTGTTTGAAAACTTCAAAAAAATTAAGACCTGGTATCGATACAATCATAACATTGACAAATAAAATTTGAATTTTTTTAATTTTATTGTTGTTTTGTATGAAAAGTTATGACTCTCAGTCTTAAAAATAGGCTTAAGACGGTCACAATGAGTCACAATTAGGAACAGGCACCTTAAGCATCGTATTATGATAAGTAATAGGTAAAACTATGGTTGTCACAACCAGAGTGCAAAAATAAACTCTAACGAACCGCACTTTTAGGGTTGGGTACTGGTTATCGCGAACACAGTACATAAGCATATTGGTTGCATAGAAAACACATACGCTATTCTCTCCAATTAGTGTTTGTGTTTATACACACAACCCGAATTCAGTACGCTACGGGTGTGAATATGTGTTGAAAGTACAGTACATAATCGTAGCGTTTACTTTATCACCCAATCGTAGTGTACCGCATTCGGTTTGTGTACAAACACACAACCGCTAAAACGATAGAAACGGTATGTGTTCGATAGCCGCACCCTACCCTACATTTTGTGTACAGTTTATTTTCCTACTCTGATCACTACCATTTCTTAATATGATTGTCGCAATCATAAACCCAAAAATATGTGGTGCTCTTCGAATATGGTCATCCAAAATATATTTTTCTTTGCGTGTAGGATGTCAATATGGAAAATAATTGATAACATATCTAAAGGAAGTCATATATTATAGGACTTGCTTTTTTTAAAGACTAATAATGAAGTGGCAGCTCTGGCGATTTTGGCTGGGGAAATATAAAACTGATATTTTTCAAAAATACTACAATAACATGATTTTTAAATAAAAAAAAATAAAATATTAAAAATATCGTTAATTGAATTTTTGACAACCGTTCAAATATGTCCTTTAAAATGCTGTTGTTGTTGTTGTGGAAAACTTCCAATATGAATGAGAAATTTATCGACCCCACTACATTGGCTTAAAATTGCGAAAATATATTTTTCGCTATTTTCTTTCCTCTGCTATTTTCAATAATAAACTATTTTTCAATACTATACTAAGGGAGAACAAGGTCCTAGGTCGGCACGTCTCCTCTATTGAGTTGCATCAAAGGGAAGACGCTTCCTCTGTGGACTTCGACCGTAGAAGGAAATGACCTTGGAAGGCAGTCTACTCTCGTGAACTGCGTCTAAGGGAGGACACCGTTGTAAAAGTAGGTCCAACAACCTCCAACATCTTTCAAGGATAGTCGCATTAACTTTAATTATGTTCACAGCAACTTTAAGGATATTAGAAATACCTTAAAGCATGTCCCAAAAACCTTCAAGTATATTCACAGCACCTTCAGGGATATTTTTAGGAACTTCAAGGATGTTCGATGGAGCTTCAAAGACAATCACCAGATTTTTAAGTATATGGAGGCAGTATTCTGAAAGCTCATATTCTCTACTATAGTTTAATAAATTGTTAACAGCTCGGAATTTCCCTGTTTTTCTTCAGGATAAACCACTGTGGAACTCATCAGACAGTTTTCTAATGTTTATAAAAAATTGAGCTGCATCTACTCTGGCAACTCTCTTTTAAATGCAATTTTCAAAACATTTATTCTTCTTTCCCTCAATACTATAAATCTATCCATATGCTTCAAATACACCTGTATGCCACCAAAACAAAAAAAGTACGTTTTCTAGCCGCGAGTAAAATACACACTTTTTGCAATACACCAGTTACTACTACTACCAGCATTACATTGAGTTGTCACCATCCACATCATCATCATACAAATATACTCTGTACACTATAAAAAGGGTTTCAGTGGTTTTCCAATTAAATTGAAATCAATTCAATAATGTACGGTTCAGTGCATTTAAAGTGGTTATTATGGCCACATATTATACTCATTATATGTAAAACAGAAGAAAAAACAACAAACCAAGCTCCTACTCTTCCTGTCATTTGTTTACTATGGAAACATACATACTTTTATATTCACTTATAAGCGTATATGAGTAATACTTAAAACTGAAAGTTCTTTGGAAGGTAAAAAATATGAAAAATATAAAAAAATAAATAAATAAAGATGAGAGAATTGCTTTCAGTTTTGCTACGATGAAACACATTCCAGTGAAATAAACTGGAATACAACCAACCAACAAATGTGGTTTATTGATTTAACAGAGAGCGTATGATAAAAAAAGTTTTAAATCACTTTTACCTAAGATTCCATGTGAAATTTTATTCTAAATGAATAAACATGCAAGTAAGGACTTAGCTGAAACACATACGGTATGGAAACAGAGTATTAGGTGTTGTTACTTGAAGACAGTGGTATTATCTAACACACATCTGTAAGTAGAAATCATATTTCCCCTAGTAAAGAAAAAATAATTGTATCAAATTAGGTAATATTATATCATATTAGGTCTTCTTTGTTACAGCTAGATAAGTTATGGTTCGATACAATTTTATCCGGAATTTGTCTTCATCCAAATATATCAGATATAACTAAATGTTATCTATCTAGCTAAAATGGTAATTATAATTACTTTTTTTTCACTATATATAATTGCATATAGTAATATGTGGCACTATACCAAGTTCTAGATTAAGAAAAATACATTTATATATTAAGATAAAATTTCATGTAATATTATGTCTTGGTATTTATGTTCCCATATATAAATAAAATTTTATTTGATAATATATGACTGTATGAAAATTTTTAACTTAGGTGCGCCTAATGTCGTTAACCTTTTGACGACCAATGTCTCATTTATACTTTTTGCTATTTTAGGAAATCTTGTCAGACGATTTTAACTAAGCTATTATGATTGAGACTAGACAGATGTAGTTTTGTAAGGATATCCATAACTTGTAGCCTGATAACCTCAGAGGAGAACAAGGTCAGCTCGAAAATAATTTTTGTTTTTTTAAGATTATTTTTTAGTTTTTTTAGCTTTTTGAATATTAAAAATTCTATTGGAAATATACACAGAATAATTTACTTTTAGTTTGACTATAGTTTAGAAAACAGAAAGTTATTATTTTTTAAATGTCAACACATTCAGGAGCGATGATGCATTAACGTTGTAGCTTTAGTTTCATATTTCCCGATACGGGGCATAGTAAAACGCCAAAAAGAGCATAACAATAATCCTCAGCCATAGGGCCATGTCCGTAAATATTTTCGTTAGGAAATCTACAGCTGTTCAAGTTTGGTCGTCAAAGGGTTACTATTTAAGGGGAATTACCTTGTTTATGATCTAACTCTACAAAGGACCAGATTTTACTGACTCCATTTCGAGAAATAAAAGAATTTTCGGGCAAACTATAAATAACATTTATATGAATAAAGTAGTATGTATTTCAAAAGGTCAGAAAGTTTTTCCTTTACCTAATATATTGGTTAATTCTATCAAACATATTGTGGCTAAACAAACTAGGTTAAGTATCATAAATAAATTTGATTAATATTAATTGCTTTTAGACTTGAAGCTAATTCTCTTAAGGTTGATTATTTTTCATCTTCTTTCTCGTCTTCTTCTTTTTGTACAACTGTCAAACGTTTATATGCTTTTTAAACGTGTCTTATAAAAATATGATTAACAGCCTTAAGGATCTCTTTCCACTCTTCTTAAATTTTTCAAAGTTGTAACAAGTGTACTCGATATGTTTCCAATATTACTAGAGACTTGCCCCTAAATTCATAAACGCTTTGTAAAATTATAGGAGGTTTATTGAACAAATTTTGTATGAAAATGACGTTTTGTAAACCTGCTATAACTTTACAAAGCATTTATGAATTTACCCCTACATTTATTGAAATAATTTTACTATTATTTAGAACTGTCATAAGTAGATAACAATTAATTTATACACACAGAGAAAAAATATGCCATTTTGCAACTGAAATTCGGTTATATCTACTAAAATATGTTGGTACAACTGAATATTGGTTATCACAGCAAAATTCGGTTTATACAACTGAATTTTAGTTGCAATACCCAAAATATTTAGGAACCACATTCCAATATTGTTTCACAAACCGAATTTGTTGGTTGTAGCAACCAAAATAGGCTTCGCTATTCGGTTGGCAATTTTTTTCCTGTGTGTAGGGGTTTCCAATAGAGGCGGATAGATTTTAGTAGCTCACCGCGGTTATTCTATTTAATTTTTTGTTATTCCCCCATTCATCTTAATTTTTCTGTTATGATAGAACTTTTCCTTTATTTGCGAAATAGTTTTGTTTTTTTATATTTTAATTAAATTTTATATTTTTTATTAAGCTGTTAACGGTATTTTAAGGGTAACGGTAGTCTGTTATTTCGATGCATCCCGTAACTTTTTTTTACAAAAAACAAACGAGATTAAAAACAGAACCAATTTATCAACTTAATGTGTAAAAAATACTCAATAACCACGTGAAATTACCAAAAACAGAAAATTAAAAATAACGGTAAGGCAAAGCGTATTTTAGGGATAACAATATTTCATATTTCATTGTGTATTGATATTTCACTTATTTCGGTATCGGTATTTTAAGATTAACGGTATTTCAGTTATTTCGGTAACGGTATTTTAAGGATAACGGTATTGCTGGTATTTCGGTAACGGTATTTAAGGGGTAACGGTAGTCAGTTGAAAGGGTTTTAAATCGATAACGGTATTTTACCGGTATTGCCTGCCAACCCTGACAAATTTCATTTCCATTGTTTGTCGTTTTTGTCAAAGTTTGGATTTTAAAAACATTAATTTTGCAAAAATTATAATTTTTCCATCAATATATTCGTTTGCAGAGTGATTAGGCCTATTAATTAAACCTATTTTTGCATTCCGCCATTATTTTGCAATTTTCTAATTGCATTTTTTATTTAATTCATAATCCAAGGACTATCTAATGGTTAGTTTGCAAAAAATTTAGCAAAAGAAAAATTTTTGCATCAATATATTGTTTTTCAGACTGTTAATTCCTGATTAGGTCTTTTAATTCATTTTCTAAGTCACAAAACGTCTTTTCGCAAAAAAAAGTGTGTTAAAACTACAAAAATTTGCTAGATTTTTCGTATGCTGGTGTGTAAGCATAACTTATTATTTTGCACTCAATGGTAACTAGTTCCTTTTCTTTTAGTTACTTTTCTATATTTTTCGCGAAATAAGAAGCATCTAAAGTCAATTTCAACGGAAGCCGAAATCTTTTAAATTCGGCATATAACCTGTGATTTTAACCACGATATTTTGGACGCCTAATTTCTGAAAGAAAATCCAAACTTAGAGTATTTTGCTATTGGCATATTTACAAATAAAGCCATCTAATTACCTCCTTAATAATTTAAATGGAATAAGAAAACAAAAAACAGATGCTGCTTTAAAAAGATAAAAACAAAAACCATTCAAACAATTTTACCAACAATAGAAACATTTTAATACCATCTAAATAAATGTTAAAATATCGATGCATGGAAAAACTTTTAAGCAACAACCCCACCTTCCTTCATCCTTCTGGCTTGTTTGACAAACAATACGCAGTGTCAACTACACTCGAAATTCAATACTCATCAGGGAATTCCCAAATTCTAGGTAACAATTTCCCAAAAGAAAAAAAAAAAAACAAACACAATGTCAAACGGAAACAAGAAGACAAAAAATTGAAAAGCTTTTTGCATGAATAAATTTTTAAATAAAACTTTACTGCCAACCCCGGTTGCCCTCCTTACGTTTACGATTACGACCTACTTGTGCTGCATAATGTGCAACCCACATAAATGACAGAAACATTAGACAGACTAAATGAACAATTTAGAAAACACGAAAGAGGATATACTCCATCAATACCACCCCCCAAACCAACCCTCTAATGGTTATTTAGCTACACTCAGATAATTATGTAGTTAATTGTTTGTTGTTTAATAAAAATGTTTTCAATTATGTTAAAAACAAAGGAACATTTGACTTTTGTTTAAACTTTGTTATATATTTTTCAAAATAATTTGCTGCCTTTTACCGATTTTTTTAGTTTATTATTATTATTTTTTTTCATTTGTTTAAAAATGAATGAGAATGTTTCCACAGAAAGGAAATTTGTAGTTTATTTTATTATTAAAAATTAAAATGTTTGTGTGATGTCCGTTAAAAAAATATTCCAATAACTTCTTTATTATATCTTATTTAAAATTTTGTTTGTATACAAATTATTTTTATTCAAATCACGATGACTTGATGAGCTTGACGCACTCCTAACTCCGCACTAAAACTATCAAAACAAGATTTCTTTGTAGTATGTGTGTCAACATTTTGTGGATTAAACGCAAACAAGAGATTGAAACAATTTCAAATAACTCATTATTAAACATTTATTTTTACAGATTCAAAAATCAATTTTTAACTGAATATTTATTTGATTTTACTGATTTTTTATTTAAAACTAGATAAAAAAAACTCTTGCAACAAAAGTCTAATTCATTTAAAATTATGTATATTTTCCGGTATTTGAACTTACAGACTATTTTAAGTGTAGGATACACAGATAAAAATATTACCAAATTTTATGAAACAAAAATAATTGTTGTTCCATTTTATCAACATTTTTAATTGAATCAATGAAATATTTTGTTGATGTGAAAAGTTTATTTTTTTTCAATTTTGCGCACAATTACCTTCAACATACTTTTCAATATAATTGTCTACAAGTTAGATATTAGAAAATCAACAAATTTATTAAAAATAAAAGAAATTTGTTTTGTTCATTAAACCAAAAGACCAAATAATTATGATAATGATGGTTTATATAATTCAAAAGACTAAATCATTCAATTGAACTAGTTTGACAAAACTGTATTATAACACACGAGCAAATGCTTAAAAACAATATAAAACATCCGAAGGTAAATAAAAAATAACAAAATATTTAAATATGTTCCCGAGTAAAAATAGTTATATATAGTCATATATAATGTGATTGGGCTATATCTGACAATGAATGGAGTAACATTAAGACACATATCATTATATACAACTACATCTGATATTATTTTTTCAACGAATTTTTTGTACGGTAATTGATATTATTACATATCCCCAAATCTGACTCAATATATAACTACATAAGCCCTATAAAACTAATCAAATTATATATAGTGATCGATATGATTATATATGATTTGATACTAAGTTTTATAACACTGTATGTGTCGTCGTACTAAAAATATATTTTAATTTTATATAACTTTCTATATAATCGCATACAAATTAATATATAGTTTAACATCAAATTTAGTTATTTGCAAATTCAGAGTTAATTACTCCATAGCCAAATAATTTCCACGTGATGTTTTTGCATGTAAAATCATATTAAAAAATGATGCGTACGATTTAGAAGACAAAAGTATTCAAATAAATTTTTATTTTATATTTTAAAATTTGGGTCTTCAAAATTGTTAAAACCATAGACATTTCAATCTCAATTTAATAGCTGGTATGCATAAAAAGTATGCCTACTATCACACAAAATTTTATAAAATCAGATATTTTTATATCGAATTAGATATAATTTGATGTCCTGGATATGGACAAATCTCGGATCAAACTTTATCAAATTATATCTAATTTGATATAATTTGACACATGTAGATGACCCATTTTCCGGATCAATTAGTATGTAGTTGTATATGGGGATTTATCAAAAAAGATATAATTATGTATGACACCATATTAAGATTTTTACCCGGGTTAGTGTTTTTTTCATGTTTGGCTTAAAATATAAATTAAATTTATGTGAAAAAACATTGTTTTAAAAAAATGTAATATTTTATCTAAGGGGTGTCTTTTAATTAAAAACAAAATAAAAATCAACAAATTCGACAATTAAATTTGGCCTTGAAACTCGTTTGTTGATATGACAAACTATTTAATTGGAAAACTTTAAAGATCAAGTTAAAAACATCGTTTCTTAAAATTTGCTTTGAATTTCAACAAATGTGTTTGCTGGCTATGTAATTGAAATAATTTCAACAATCTTGTAACAAACATGTATTTGTTTTAACATAATCAAATGTGGGCTCAATTTCAATTAGAAGTTTAATTGTATTTACAAAAAGTTTAAATGTATTTACAAAGTATTTTTATCTGTGTAGATGGCTGGTTTAGTGGGTGGGTGGTGGGTGGTATTTATTATGCTTGACTGCAAGCAACAGCTTTTAACTTACAGGTCATTCACGAATATTTTCTGTTCTGTTCTGGTGCTGATAATGATAAGCTTTGTTGTTCATTGTGCCTGTTTGTGTCAATGTTCCTTATTCTTCGTTTTCTCCAATAATATTTTTAAGTAGACATTGACAGTATTTTTTGCGTTAAAATTTTCCGAGAGATGTGGAAAATTTTTGACAAAACGTTCTTTAAAAGCATATTGAAAAATTTTTTGTTTGGCTCTAAAAAAAAAACCTTATTGTCAATGAATTAGTGAATCTTTTAATATACAAGTCCTGAAATGGTAAATAAGCATAAAAGTGGTGATTTGTGCGTTTTATTTAGTTTTGAACGCATTGGTGGAAAGGGGGTACGAGCTGTTTGCAGGGTGTGTATTAAGGTGTCCCTTTAATTGCCAATAGTAGGTTTTCAATGTTGAAGCCACCCACTTATGTTTTATTGGATATCAAATGTGTGAATTTGAAAAGAAAATGTTAGTTCAAAAACAATAAACCGTGCTGAGTGAAAGCAGAATTTTTCGATTTTTTGGTAATTTCCAAAATTTTTAATAACTTGTATATACTTTCACAGAGCAAAGAAGTTCATTGTGACAACCATATTTTTGCAACCGAGTGGTTTTGTTGCAGCCACCTACAATAAAATTTCGTTTAAAACAATATTATTAAACAATGACGATTTTGTTTCGACAACCAAATAATTCGCTTGCTGCAACCAATTCATTCAGTTGGCAAACAATTCGGTTGTGACAATTAATCTGTTTTCTCTGAGTTGTGTAACATCATTTCTATACATTTTTGGTATGCTGATCACGAAAATATTAAACGTTGTTTAATCGTTCAATGATTTTTCGAGTTTCTCTTAAACTACATTTTTTCTACGTTCGAACAATTTTCAAGAATATGATAAAATTTGTTCTTTTTATTTTTTCTCGTCGGTAATCAAACTTTTGTTTGAGAATAATTATGTGTGTGAAACATTTCCCCCATTCATCTTAAACACATTGACACGGTGCAAAAATATAATTTAATAACATACATTTAAATTTAAATTTAACGGTTCGTTGTAATTCAAAAATCTGTATTTACCATACACAGAGTTGAATAGAATCAGCTGAGATATCTTAAGAATTAAGGTTCAAAGCAAAAAAGAGTAATAATAACGATACAAATAGCATTGTTAAATTTCGTTGATGTTAGTCTAAGTTGAGTTGTTGATAACAGACCCGATTTGCTTTCAACAGCCACATAGGTAGACAATTATCAAAATATTAACCCACTCAAAGGCGAAAGGCACTGATGATGGCTTTGTAGCGAAAGCGAAAATGCGCATTCTGCCTTGCTGGTCTTATCGAATTTTTTCAATAATTTTTATTCTTTGTAATTTACTTGTAAAAATTGTATCATCTTTCTTTGATTTGAAAATAATTTAAACAGAAAGTGATATTAATTTATGATCTTGAGTCAAACTAAAATAACATTCATTTACTTAAAATAACAGATCAACTAAAAACATTTCCCCCATTCGTTTATGAGTTTATTTACAATTAAAATCGTGCGTTTTTGTTGGACCACTCTTTAGAATCTTTCAGTTAGCACAATGTAGTTTGTTATTTTCAATTACCGAAAAGTTAACTCAAATATAACTTAAATGTTGTAAACTGAGTGGGGTTTTTTCCAAGAAGGAAAGGTCCAAGGCCCATTTGTAGCAAATTTTCAATAGATTTTTCTGCTATTTTTAACAGGGTTGGCAGGCAATACCGCTAAAATACCGTTATCGATTAAAAACCCTTTCAACTGACTACCGTTACCCCTAAAATACCATTTCCGAAATAATCGAAATACCGTTATCCTTAAAATACCATTACCGAAATAACTGAAATACCGTTGTCCTTAAAATACCGATACCGAAATAAATGAAATATCGATACCCTTAAAATACCGTTATCGAAATAAATGAAATACCGTTATTTTATCCTTAAACTACGGATACCGAAATAAATCAAATAACGTTACCCTTAAAATACCGTTACCGAAATAATCTGAAATAGCGTTACCCTTACCGATAACCGCATCGTCTCGGTTACCATCCATGATTTTAAATCTATAATCTATAGAGTTTATATAATAGAAGAACTCAAAACTAAAAAGTCTTTGTATTTTTCTCCGTAGCAGAGTGGGCCAACATCATCTTATTTTGGCCAAAACTAGAATATTGAGTATATGAGACTAAAAGATATCACAAAGATATGTGATATGTGATTGTTGCTGATCACGAATCTGAAATAAACAATATAAAATTCAAGATGGCGGATCCAAGATGGCGGCCATTAGTTTTAGTTTTCATTATATTGGACTTAAAATAATCAATTATATGGGTCTAGGATCCGCTGATTAAAAATCTGAAATTAAAATTTTGAATTTCAAAATGGCGGATCCAATATGTCGACAAACAGTTTTTCCATTAAATTTCTTATGTCGCCTGATTTACTTCAAATTTCCACCAGGGAAAGTTTTTGGGTAACAGATTACGAATTTGAAATCAAATTTTGAAAACTAAACATGGCGGATCCAATATGGCGGCCATAAATTTAAAATTGTTATGTGTTGGAAAATAAATTACACTCTACAAAACAAAAAGATTCTGATGACAACCATTTTGGCAGAGCGACCAAAGAAAAATATAAGTGTATCGGCGTTTTAAAAGTTTTCGTCTGGCCCTATGTTTTTGGGGGGTTTAAATTTCCCCTCTTTTAAAAATGTTTATTGTGAATCGGTATAGGAAACCATGTGAATCTTCCATTTTGGGTATAGGATATGTTCATCGAACTTATGTAAAACACTACGAGGGACATTTTTGTGGAACATTTTAACCCTCTAACTCTGCAATTAAAGGGTCTCTTTTGGCTCTTTTTAAAAAGTGTCAAAAAGACCCATAAATTGAAGAGTTAGAACGTTAAAATGTTCCGCAAAAATATTTGTCATGAACTTCTACTATAAGTCTCTGAAGACATCAAATTTGAAAATTTAACTTCAATGCCAGAAATAAGTCAAAACTTAAAATCTGTTTAAGGGTTAATTTTGTACATATTTAGAATTGGCACTCAAATGTCCCACAAACCTGGACTTTAGGGGGCTAGTCTATGTGACAAAACCAGAACCTTCATTTAAGGTAATTTTTAGTGCTATCATTTAGTTTTTAATAAAAATCTGGAATGCTGGAAATCAGCGAGATCTCGGTCGCAAAAACCTAGGTAGAAGAAATCTTATGAAATACAGTGATATAATTTTCGTTCATACTATTAATGAATCGATTTCATTAATCTGAATTCACTGATTTAATGAGAAAATTTAATTGAGTTAATGAAAAATTCATTAATTTAATGAATTTTTCCATTATATATTTTCAACTAACCCGTAAGATATGCTATAATTTTTATAAGGGTTTTGAATTTGCTAATTACTAAAATATATATTTGTTCCAGTAATGAACAAATAATGACATCATTTTGTTTTGGTTATTTAGATCAATCGGTAACGCGATAATGTTTACGTTCTGGTGATTGCGGGTTCAAGTCGACTTCAGGGAGATGTCAAAAACGTTATAAAAACGAAAAAGAAATATATGTACAAATAAAAATTAATAAAATAAAAATAAATAAAAAAAGTAACGCAAAAAAAATATATTTTTTTCAATTAGTTTTCATTTAATGAATACGTTTCATTGATCTAATGAACGCGTTCTTTGGGGATTTTTCAAGGAAAAAAATCATTGTATTAATGAACAAATTCATTAATACTATGCACAAAATTCTATCAGTGTACATTGGCATTCAAGTTTTTCAATTATCTCTTGGAACATTTTGCACCTTTGTTTTGAAAATGTAGGATTTTCCCAAAAACCAACATTTTTGAGTTAAAATTAATAATTTTGTTACTTTTTTCGTAAATACTTAACTGGTTTCTATTTTTTTTAAGAACTAGTTTCAGTTTTATAGTTTAAGATTGTTTTTGGAACAAATTATTGTTTATTTATGATTTTTTATTGTATCAGTATAAAATAATAATATAAAAAAATAAATATCACAAAATGAAAAAACTTTGACTTTGAACTCTCGCCAACTAACAACGAGTAACCACAATAATACAATATTTCACTCTCAAAATATTCAACAATCCTAGATTTTGAATATATAAACATATTTTTCCTCTACCTCAATTGTACTTTTGGCCAAAAAACGGCGATTCGGGAAGAACCCGAAAAACCTTTGACGGTTTTAAAAAATAATAATTATCCCAGAAGCAAATGTCATAAAGACTTCTTCATTACGGCATAGCGACAAGTCATTGCTGACTGATCCATTCCCGTTCAAAATTCCTATAGACACCTGCTGACATTTTTACACAAATATAAAAATATTATCAGGACAAGTCACTGACATTTGCAGCACGGGTCGATAAGTTGTCTTAACCACCTCAATATAAAAACACCGCTAAAATTTTGTTTCCATTTTTCTTATTTTCCAATAACTCAATTATTCATTCTTTCTCTCTTTCTTTTGCTTGTGTCTTCTACTAAAAATTCAAAGTTTTTCATTTGGTATCACATTCACCAAGAATCGGACTAGAAGCCCTATTTTGGGTAGTTCAACGCCTTACACGTTTACCTAAACCATAATATCAGAAATATGTATTAAATTTTATTTCAATCTTTCTATATTCAAATTCAAGTTATACTAATTTTATTTGAATGACATCGATAAGTTATTAATCTGGAGGTCCGCGGTTCGAATCGCCGTTACATAAAAAATATTTTTTTTATATTGTAGATTTATTAAGACATGATACTAAGAAATAGCCCTTAGTCAGAGCGAATTAAGAATAAATTCTTGGGATGATATATGTACACCGATAAAATTTATCAGTTACTCAGTTAAAGAATTCCTCAGTTAAAACCGAAGAATTTCAAATTAGCTGAAATAATTGCTATCAACTAATGTTTCACTTAAATAAAATTTATGATTTATTACCCTGTAAAACAAACCAACAAATTTTGAATTGTCAATAATTTTCACAAACATATTCCAAAAAGTTTTCAAAAGAACTAAAAACAAATTTGAAGTTACTGAAGCTCAGTAAGGGGTATTTCACCTGACACTCAGTTAAAAATTTAGTAGCTAGCAACTGAGAAATTTTTTCGGTGCAGAAGTGGTATTGAAATATGTAGAAGTGATATTGCAAAGTATAAAATAATTATACAAATATTGAAATTTTCGGAAAATCTGCAATTTTTTACGCTATTTGTTTGTTTTTTGGCAATAATATTTTCCAAAGGATTTTTTTTGCCAAATTTGGACATGTCATAGCAAATAAAACAAAACTTTGGGTATTAAGATTAAAAATCAAAAATTGGGTATTTAAGGGGCACCTTAGTGTATAGTATAATCTGCTTATATTTTGAGATTTTTTTTTTTTAATAATATTTAAAATGCTGTTGCTGGTTTTTTGTTGTACACAGAGCACATTTAGGAAATTATTGACATTTCTATTCTACTGTTAGTAAAATGGAACTGGTTGGTGGTTTATGTTATTTCTACATATTTTAAAAATCATAACTACTTGAAGTAATTGTTGTTAAATAGTCGGATTTTTATTTGCATAATGGTTGTTGGTTGAGTTTAGTATAAGTATAAACATATTTTATTTATTTTCTAATTGTATTATTGAAATGTAAATAAATTTTGATAATGATATTATTGACAAATATTTGCATAGTGAATATCCCAGCCAACATATTTTTAAACACTAGAACCGAGCAAAAATAACTTCTTAATAGACACTTTGCTGCTATCAACACCTTTTATGTGCCTCATGTCTTCCAATTTTTTTTTTTTGGTGATTTTTCGTTTATTTAATCAATAATATTAAAAATACTAAAATATTCTTTCACTAAAATTTATTTTGGGATAGTATTTTGAAAAACCCTATGTCACTAAGGCCGGATAACACAATGTCCTATTAAAATTTAGCCTAAAGTTAAATATAAAATTTATATGGTAAACAACAACAAATGTGTCAGTTAAAGTCCCAGTTAGTAGCTAACAGGAGATTGTGTTAATGGGGATAATATATTTTCTGACCGAATTGTAATTGTCATAGTACAAGAATTACGACGCACATCAAATTTATTGCAAAATCCTTTCAAAATGTCCTCTCTAAGTCTAAAATATATATTTTTAAAATTCAACATAATTTTTGACGATTTTTCACCGACGATTCAATAAAAAGTTTCATTATTTTCACGAAAAATTTTAGCAATTCCAAAAAATTGTAACTTTGTTAAATTAGTTCTATATAAATTTCAAAAACTAGTATGTTTGCTACATTAGCCAAATAGGTTTTGCCAAAACCTCGTAACTGGGTTGCCCTAACTGAGTTAGGGAATTGTGCAACCGAATTAGGTTTTGACAACTCGAATTTATAAACTTCATTATTATGTCTGTTTGTTTACATGCAAATTTTTGCCATTTTTACTAGTTTCTTCTCATAAATTCGCTTTTAACGTAAAATATGCAAATTTTTTAATTCAGTAGCTTCTATTTACTACTTCAGATACCACTTTCTTTAATTTTACTTGAAAAATTTTGATAATTTTTCGGTACTTTTTAAGTTTACTAGTTTTTACTAGAAATGTCAACAAACAGACCTATTGTTGGCCAGTGTGAGGGAAAACTGTCAGCAATTATTTAAAAAAATAAATCAACAATTCATTATAAAAACTTCATAAGCCGCCTTTAGTTTGTTGCTGGTTTTCGCATTTAAAGTTTTAAAAAATGTAGAAAATAGGAATTGTCTATAGATTAGTTGTTCTCACTAAATTTTATTTCACGGGTCCATTGCAATAGTTTTATTGGCTCCCGGACCACCAAATTCTGTTATATTAGGTATTTATTACCCTCCTTTTACTACTTCACAAGTATCCGTTACTATATTTTTAGAAATAATTCTGAACTACATCCAAAAAATCACTTAAGTATTGCTTCTAAAGTATAAATGCTCTAAAAGTGATCCTAAAAAGTGATTTTGGTATCATTTGGTATTTCTATACAGATGATCGTGACGATCGATACTTGGAGTGACCAATATTCTTAAATATTTTTTTTTTTAATATTTATAATCAAATTGTTTAAATTTCGAATTAACTAATATTTTTTAATTTTAAATTTTTAAAAATATATATGGGTGAAATCAAAAAATGTGATAAATTTTTGTGCCAAATTTGTGAGAAGCAAAAAGTGTTAATATTTCGGTTTTTCTTAATGGAATCAGTAAGTTTAGTCATTATAAACCTAATTCCAAAAAATCTCTTCTATAAGTTGTCGCAATAACTTTTTTTGCACAATTTTAATTTTTTTTGTTGTAACGTAGTTTACATTTCTGCAAGCAAAATATATAGCAAAAAAAATTGCATACGAATTTTCTTCAATTTATTTGTTTTTCGTATTTGGGTTTTCAACTTGCTTTCCAATGATATATAATTTGTGTTTATCAAATTGGCGGTTTCGCGAATAAAAATACAATATTTTCCGCGAAAAAAAATTTTAATTTTTTCTTAATTTTGTATTTTTGGTCCTTTTAAATGCTTTTCAAAAATATAAAATTTTTTAAAATCCAAACAGCGGTTGCGCAGTTACAAAATAATATATTAAAAACATAACATTTCGCGATCAAAAAATTCTTAAATTGTGTGAAACAAATTTAATTTGTCAAACTAATGTGAGTAACGACTCGAAATATCGATTCAAAACCAATGAAATGCAAAATCAATCGTTTTTCGCTCCAGCAGCTTAGGGTAAAAAACTGATAACTTTTTTTGATTTGACGCAAAATTATTAGTTGAATCGACTTTTGACGCATAAATATTAGTTTAATCACCTCTGTTTATGGTTATTTTAAAATATTTTAAACATTTATAAACATTTATTTGAATGAAACCTGATGCAAACAATTGTGGTTACGGAGTTTACAGTTACGGAGTTTACATTTGGTAACTTTTTTCGTTTTCTTTCAGAAACGCTTTGTCAGAATTTTTTTTCCGAAACGAAATCGCATGATGCCTACAAGGTGAATCCAAATATGACATTGTTTTTCTTACTCGTTAAATAGTTTGGTGTAAAAATTAGAAACGGAGTATACAACATTTTTTCAAATCTTATTAAAGACATCCTTTTTCATCTCGAGAATGTTACATGCTGCAGAAAAGCTTCAAGTCTGTTATACTGGATGATTACTTACAGTCTAACGATCATTCGAGTATAAATAACATTATACTTTTCGGAACATAAATAATAGATAACTCCAAAATTATGGTATATGCATTTTTATCAAAAATTATGACGAAAAATCGTTACAGAGATGAAGTCGTGATAGCTAAGATATACGAAAAAGTGTGTAAAACGTATTAATTTTTATTAAAAACGGCACTTTTCCTCTTCATAAAAATTCTTACCGTTAGTATTTAGCTTTATTGGTTATTAAAATATAAGCTATTAAAGTTAAAAAACCTTATGAGTTACTTGTTACGGAGTTTACATTTGGCCTATAAAATTGGTCACAAATTTTATGTATTAACCAAAAATTGGTCAGATTGTTATAAATTTTGTAAAATACGTGACAATGCGCTGATATATATCGAAATATGTAACTCAAATGTAATCCATGCATTAGAAATTAGGTGGTTACACGGTTTTTATCACATTTTTTGATATCACCCATATAATAAAAACGATGAAAATTTGTGTTTATTCGTTTATGAAAATAGTACTGAAAACAATAATGAATTTCAGTGCACCTTCTGCACTTGTTTAAAAAGTAATTTAATTGAAAAGAATAAAGCACAACAATATCTCGTAATAACAAAGTGGTGTTTTTATGCTAGTCAACTTTCATATCAAAGAATAGATCAGCTGTAGAGAGCTAGACTAACAATCATGAGGTTGCAAGTTCGATACCCGGTGGCGGAGAGAAAAACATTTGTAAAATATAAAAATATAATATTTTTTGCGAATAATTTTTTTTTAACATTTTTTAACTAACGATAATTCAAAAAAATATAGTAATGGCAAAGCACAATTTTTTTTTTAGACTAGTGTTTTGTCAATAATATTGAAAATAGTCCTTTACTAGTACCCTTTTTGCAAAATTTACGACTATTAACTTTATTTGATTTTATATAATTTACGCATGAAAGAAAAATTTAAGAGTGTGCAGTACTCCAGAGTATAATGTACTGAAATAGAGATAGCATTATACAAAAATATATAAGTGTGAGAGAGAATTATATTATATATATGTTCCCTCGTTTGCTATAAAGATCGTAGGTAGAATTGGTACTTTTTTGCTCTGCAGCATGCCCAAAAATTTTGAAATTCGAAACAAAAACTTCATAAAAGAGCTACTAAAAAAAATTTTTATAAAAAAAATACCTTTATATGTGAGTTCTGAGTTCCACCATAGTAGACACCACATCATACATATATGGCCCTCAAAAATTCCTTTATAACAATACCATATTTATAATTTTTTAAATAAAATTCCTAACAAATAAAAAAAAAATAGGTTGATTTTCCCACATAAATCCCTGAGGTGATCAAAAGTCCTACACAGCCCGGTCTTACGTGGTCAGGGTATAATAAAATGCATTCTTGTGCGCAGGACAGACAGGTCGCAAATATTAAGATATTTGTATGAAATTTGGTGCACAGACCTACGCCGTCACAAAAAGTCTATTGATTTTGGTTAAAATCGGTCCATGTTTAGACCTGGTGCCCATATAAGGCCCCCCCCCCAAAATTGGCTTGGTTACACGCTGCAAGTCGCCAATATTAAGATATTTTGACGAAATTTGGTACACCGACCTATGTCGGCCCAAGAACGAAGCCCATTGATTTTGGTTAAACTCGGTCCATGTTTAGACCTAGTGCCCATATAAGGCCCCCCATAATTGGCTCGGTTACACGCTGAAAGTTGCTTATACGAAGATATTTCAATGAAATTTGGTTCGTTGACTCATATGGTCCCAAGGACGAAGCCTATTGATTCTAGACAGGATCGGTCCATATATCCGATTTTCTCTTCTTTTATCATTTTATTGAAAATTTTGACACAAGTCCCGTTTTAACCCATTCGAATTTTGGATCCAAGCATTAGTTGGCTTTTAACCAGAGTGGTGTGGGGTTGTATAGTCGGCATGCCCGACTTTAACTTTTTACTCGTTTATCTTAAATTCGTGTTCAACGCAATTTGCAAATATTTTAAATCATTCTATTTATTACTTTTGATATATTTTTCACGTAGAAAAATAATTAAGTTTTGGTAGTTCTTCAAGTTTACTCCATTCTACTATAAATGTAAACAAACAGACCCATAATATGTTTCTGGTGATAATAATATATTCCTAATGATTATAATATTTCCCCAGTGACCATATTATCGTCATGTAGGAAATGTTTTGATTATTTAAGATAATATTATGGTCTTTAGGAACGTATTATGATTATTTCGTTCACATTTATTTTTTTTTTTCAATATTCTTCATTTTTTCAATTCTGCTTTTGTACAAACCTAACATCTGTCGCACTCCTTATTATGGACCATCTTCAACCATATTTTTCTACGTGAGTACAATAAAAGAAATCACTTTTTTATCACTTTTTAATTTAAAACATAGTAACTAATAACAGCAGAGTGTGCATGACAATTCAAATTTTTTCGAAACTTCTTGGGTAGACGGGATTCCTTCTACCACAAACAATGTCACTATTATTGTTAATACCAATATGTTGCTTTTCCATTTTATGTCTTTTTGTTTAATATATATGATTCTATTTTACTTCTTCTTACAAATTCTTTTCACAGAGTCTCAAAAAAGAATGAAGCTAACTTATCAGTGATGATCATAAAACAATATACTGGTCTTCTTATAACTGACGACCCAGTCAGAAAAATACGAACGGCGAGATGTTGGTAAAGCGTCGGCGAGGGTAGTACCAGTGTTGGCAAAACATCTGATTTCCAAGTCATACAGCACTGGTATTACGTTGAAATGATAACAATGGAGGACGGTTGGCTAAGGGTGTTGGCAAAGCGTTGGCATTTTAAAAATTCAGTACCTTCCTAGTACTTTAAATACAATAAAATCGGCAAATTTTGATACTGCTTTGCCAGTTCACTCCAACAATGATAACTTTGTTTTTTGATTTGGAATTAATTTTGTTATAAAATAAAAACACTTAAAAAGTTAAATAAAAACGTTAAAAATAAAAAAAGGACTGGGAACATGGCAAGTGTGTTGTATAGTCAACGCTATGTCAACACCCGCGAATAACGTCAATTGACCGTACTCCGTTTTTATTATTTCGACACCGTCAGAGTACCGTAAAATCAGAAATTACGGTGTTGCATTTTCTGACTAAGTGTTTAATTAAGTGATTGTGGACATGATCTGTCTTAATTCATGTAATAAAATGATTATAGTCGGAAGGAGTAACATGGTTATCCAGAAAATATATGACTGTAGATGAGAGAATATTAAGATAACCAAAAAAGAGAAATTTTTACAAAAAAAGAAATTATTATAAAAATTATATTGCCTGTATACAAAGCTTTGAAGAATTAATTTCTTAATTCATATTTTAAATTCTGAATTAAAAATTCGATGAATTAATACACAAAGCACCATATATTGAATGGAATTAATTCATATTTGTTTTCGTTCGATTTATTTTGTTACGATTGAATTCAAATGCTATAGTTCTTTTTATTAAATCAAATAAACTAATTCAATGGTGAACGCGTTCAATTTTATAAATCGAAATAAGTGAACGCAATTTTTTTTTTCAATTCAGTGAATGTAATTTTTTTTAAAGCAGTGGATGTATTTTTTTTTAATTCACTGAACTTAATTTTATTTTTTTTAATTCACTGAACGAAAATGAAACTGAACGAATTCAGTGGTGAACTAATTCAGTAAGGAAATAATTTACTTTTTTCCGTTCAATTTATAAAATTGAATGCGTTCACCAGTGAATTAATTCATTTGATTTAATAAAAAGAACCATAGCAATTAAATTAACTATTTGAGTTTGTTGTTTGATGAACGCGTTCAGTTGAACGAATTCAGTGAATTACTTAAGAAAAGGAATTCATTCAATTCTAGAGAAAATTTTATTCGATTGGTAGGGAATTCATCCAAAAAGGAATTAGTTCTCCAAAGCTCTGCCTGTATATAAAAAAAAATATATTTTAAAATTTTTAACCTTACTCTTGGTGAGGACTATTCATTTTAATCCATATTCTGGCAATCAAGAAAATCAGAAACTATTATCCTGTTTGAGATCTTTTAGAACGCTGTCTTAGATATTTTTTTTTGCATTTAAATTTTTAATTAAACACTAAGTTTACGATATTTGCAATTTTCATGCAATTTAAGCCTTCAGATATTTGATTTACAAATAAATATATTATTCATTACAATATGCATGACTTTGGTTTTGGTTTTTGTTTTATGCTGTTGTCGTAATATGTAGATATTCTTAACCTTTACTTTGGGTTACCGTTTTCATTTGGATACTTTTTGCGTGACATGCAAATGTCACAAAAGTTAAAATTGGCGTAAAACTTTTATTCCCGCATATCAATAAAACTGTAGACAATAAGAGAATATATCAAAAACAATCCTACGGAATTATCTGTTAACGTAAGGATGAATATAGGAGTATGTAAATAACTATAAAGGTATGTATCTTCTTGAAACCATCTCAATAGGGTTTTTTTGGAATAAAATAAAAGTAGTTGAACAGAAATCTGCTAAGACTATTGCCTTACAGCCAATTGCAGAGTCATTTTATCTTCCTAATTGTATCTTTACTAAAAATATTGCTTCCTGCTAATTTTAACTTAACTCGTAAATTTTTTTAAATCAAGAAATTACGAGAAATATAATCCAAAACCATCCAAAATTTGTTGATAGTCTTAGAAAATCTAGGACACATGATATAGTATGCATTCAATGCGATATATTTGTGTGGGTTTGATTTTGGTAGTTGTATATTGATTTTTTTGTCTCTTTGGTTTGGTCTTGTGTGTTTTCTATATATGCGACATATAGAGGTCGTGTCATGTCATGTGCGATCGCTCAACTGTGACATCGACATTTGAGCGACATATACATAAACACCTACTTGTATATACGACAACACAAGATATTCAACAACAAACATGCCTCAAACGTAAAAATGTTTATCCTTTTCCATACCTTCAGCATCAAACAATGCAAAAAAGAAAAGAGGGAATTGTGTTATTGCATTCTCCAGATAAAGTAACAAAACAGTGGAATATAGAATTTTTTGAAAATGTGTTGCTTGTTTAATACTTTAGAATTTCCATTTAGCTGTTGATTTCTACAACATTTTGGTCGCCGTCGTTGCCATAAAGACTCTGTTAAAATCATTCTATCTGTGTGGTGCAGTGTAAGTAGAAATATAAAGTTGCAATCTATACCCAAAGATGGAGTTTGCATTAAACTCTTATATCCCTTTACATATCACCATGTTCAACGAGCAGCAAAGTTTATTGTCTCTAGTTGCTATATGTCAAATGAGTAGATTTCTATGTACATATATTTGGTTTGTTAAAGGCATGTTGTTAGCAGAAAACAACATAAATGATTGAGAAACATTTAAAAAGCAGTGAGGGTAAACTTTAAGCACCAACTTCTAATATATGGTGTACAAAATTTAATTCCTCAGTTAACGTAATGATTAAGAATTGTGATCATTGTGAATCAAATTTCATTAAAGTATCTTTATATTTTTGCGACCCGTATATTTCGAATATGCATATGAGCCTAAAAGTAAACAGCAGTCGACTGTATAGGTATTTAATGATGAACGAAATCCAAATAAATCTGTTTGCTCTCGAAGCACTTCGAAGCATATTGTCGCCTGTTTTTTTTTTTGGAGAAACTGGTCATGTGACAACAGTGCCTTTAGAGCAACGTAAAACAATTAATTGTGTATGGTACACCACCATTTGTTTGCCAGAAGAGTTCGCAGGAATGAGAAAAATCAACCCCCAAAAAGGATATTTATTTACCATGAAAACGAGAGCTCTCTTACATCGGCTCAAACAAGTGACTTTTTAAGCACGCATAAGATCGAATTAATGGGTCATACGCCATACAGCCCTGACTTGGCACCCAATGACTGTTACTTATTCCCGCACATCAAAGATAAACTACGTGGAGAACTGTTTTCGTCTTCAGAAGAAGCCTTGCATTAAAAATCTTCTTTTGGAGGTATCCCACGCGGAATCAGTGTTGTCAGTTTATGGGATTTATCCCCAAATTGGGGATTTTTTTTCGTCAATGTGGATAAAAATTTCCGTTTGGGGATCCGGGGATTTATTGGGGATGACACGAAATTTTAGTGGATTTTTTTATGAATTTAACCCTGATAATTCTAAATATTTACATATTTCTTTTAAGTATGATGATAATAGTGCATGATTTTAGGCTAAACAAATTTGTGTCTGGAAAGTTAATGTGCGTACAAACCTTAATTTCTTTTGGTGAAAATTTGAATTCCTTTTGGTTCCAAAATATTTATTCGGATGTAATATGAGTTATAAGAAGCTCTTCTTAAATTAAATATATACTTTACATGTAATTCAATTGTCAAAAATTCAATCCATCTGCTGAAATATTAAAACTTTTTTATACAGTACCACACGCAACATAATGTCTGAAGCTGATGAATCGGAAAATTTTGATTCTGAAATATTTAAAACGAAAAAATTTGGCTCACATTTTTTATGCTGTTATTTAAATTTATTTGTTCTTTTTTATAATTTGTTAGAATTACAAAATTTATTGAGTTTGAGTGTATAAGGTACCGAAAAGAATTAAATAAATATGGTATTTTTACATTAATTAAAAAAAAAAAAGTTAACGAATACGAATTTTTCCAGAAAATAAAAATAGGGGATTTTTGGGGATAACAAATTGAAAATTGGGGATTTTTGGGGATAACAATTTAAAAATTAGGGATAAAGTCTGGAAAAAAACTGGCAACACTACGCGGAATGGGAAAAATGAAATGGCAGGTCGTTTGAACGCATGCAAAAGTGTACAGATCATAAAGGAGAATATTTTGAAAAACCCCGTTGGAAAAAGTTTAGATCTAAATATGATTCAATCTAGTTAGATATGGTTCCAGATCAGTGATCAGATCTAGTGCCAAATCTTTTCAAATCTAAAGTGATCTGGACAATTGCGCCAGATATGCCTAGATCTGATCAGATCTAATTAGATCACAAATTTGTCCCCAATTTTGAGATCTAATTAGATCTGTTAAGATCTACTGAGATCTGGCCAGATATGCCTAGATCTGATCAGATCTAATTATATTTAAAATTTGTCCCCAATTTTGAGATCTAATTAGATCTGGTAAGATCTATTGAGATCTGGCCAGATCTGATCTTTTTTATGTGATAGAGCTGCATACATCTGATCAGATCCAATTAGATCTCAAATTTGTCCCCAATTTTGAGATCAATCAGATCAGATTCACTGAGATCTGGTCAGATCTGATCTTTTTTACACGGGACAATAAAGACATATTCAATGATAAATTTCTGTCTTTTTTATTGTTAAGCTCAAAATACTAATAGTTCCACCCGCGTTTTAGAGTTAACATACAGTAGACGCTCGCAGATTAGAGCTTTCAGTAATTCGAACGTCCAGAAATTAGAATCAATGTTTGTAATACATTAAACGCTCTGAAATTCGAATTTAAAATTCTAATTTCTGAGCGTTTTTTTTTTTTTTTGGTTATTTGAATACACAGGAAATCCCCAATTTATTTTTATTCTGTTTGAATAAAGTAAAACTAAAAAGGGGAATCACCAAATTATATATGTTTTTCCCTATTTGTTTTTTTTGTCGCATTTATGTACATTTTTGGCTAGTTTATTTGTGAAATTTGATACGCGTGTACATATTATTTGGCAGTCTCTATTAAATAGTGAAAGTGTATCATTTAAAATGTTTAATAAACGTAAAAAAAAACACTTTATCATTGGAAACGAAACGAAAAAAACGTCCAGAAATTAGAATAATTCAGAAATTAGAATTGCCTCAAAAGCAAAGCGGTTCTAATTTGCGAGCGTCTACTGTATTTTAAAGCTTTTTCGTTTGGCTATTTTAAGTATAACGGTAATTTATATTATTTCGTTAGTAATATTTTAACGTTAACAATAACCCTTTTGGAATTTTCGACAACTTTACGGACCGCTACTTGGTAAATCCTTATGTATGAGTGTAAATAATAGCAACAGCTGTCCAATAAAAAATTAAAGTCAATATTTCATGAATGATATCTTTGGGAGAAAAAAAAATTAAATTTATTTCTTTAGAATATTTTAAATTTAATGGTATTAAAAATTATTTCGTTGGGATAGTTTAGGGTTAAAGATATTTTAAAAGATTCCGTTAGGGGATTTAAAGGTTAGCGGAATTTTAATTTATTTCGTAAATGGTATTTTAAGATTAACGGTAATCACTTGAAAGGGTTTTTAGAGATGGGCATGTAAGTGAATTTTGGCTCATGCTCATGAGAGAAAACTTCTAAATCATGTACATTCACTAACGACCAATACTTTTCTACTCACACTCACCCACGTTCACGTGAGTAAATTCAGATTTTACTCACGCGTAATTACGCGTGATTCAGAAAATAAAATCCTACCCTAAAAATAAAATGCAAAAATCTAGGAAAATTATGAATGTTCAATTAAAATTGCTGTGAAAATGATTTTGTCACTTATTTCTCATTTCCAAACCCCAAAAATATAAAATCGGCAAAAAATATTAAGGGAAATTCATATTTAAAGCCGAAAAAAATGTCGGTGAAGTTCGACTCAGGACACTCACTTAAGGAGAATTACTTGAATCACGCACAATTCTGCTCACGGCCCCATCTCTAATTAGTATTTTACAGTTGGTGTTTTCCAACCATGTTGTATATCTTCATTTGAAGTGAAATAATTTTGTGATAGGAATGGCAACTATTTTCAAAGTAAATATTTAATTTATTTTTAAATCTTTCAAGTGCCACGAATAGTTCACTTCTGTCCCAATAACGTAACAATACATGCAACAACATGTAGTTGATGAAGTTGAAAACAACAACGAAGTAGCATTCATGTTAATTTAAGGAAAATGCAATTGTCATACGTCAGCAAGAAAAAAGTATCACAAAATTTTTCTTACTAAAGTAAATAAATGCACTCTTACATATGTATATGTAAAAACCAAATTTTTTTACAAATAACATAACAAAAAAATTTAACAATAAAAAGGATGTTTCCAAATTTTATTTTTATTTCCACTGCTCAACATCTGCATCAATTTCGTAGAAATTTGTAACGACAATCAGAAAAAAAGAAATAAGAACGACCACATATTACCCTACCCAATTCATGAGGGAAAATATTTTGGCCGTATACCTCAAAGTTTTCTTACCTTTACATATTCTACTCCATACATGGGACTAACGAATTAAGTGGACTAATTAATTGATGATTTCATTAATATTACATTTATATCAATTGTTATGAAATTATCTTCATTACAATTTTTTAAAATTAATGATAATTATTTTAAAATTTAATTCCATTGACTAATGACAATGTTTTTAAATTTCATTAACACTGATAATGCATCAATTAAAAATAATAATTACCATGGAAAGAAAAACCTAAAAATGGAGAAAAATCGCTGAAAATATGGAATCTATCCTCCTTAAAGAAAATAATACATTGTTTTCGTTTTTCTAAATTTTTTTTCTAAATAAATGATTTTTAATCAATTGCATTAATTTGATTTTATTACCATTACCTAGTAGTGTTTTTTCTAATGCAGAATATTTCATTAACATTAGTTTTAACTAATGGTAATGCAATTTCAATCGTAATGAAGTATGTTTTACACTAATTTAAAAGTGAAAATAATTTGTTAGTAAAAAACTTAAATCGATATAAGAACTTTAGTTTTTGGAATTCATAATAAATAATAACATTCCTTCAAAATTTTTTAAATTTAATAAAAAAGCTAAGAATATCCAGTTATAAGGCGTTCTATAGAGTATTGATATAGAAACCGCTACTATTGTTTACTTACCCATACACATACATAAATTTGTGGTCTTTATTCGTTTCGTTTACCGTTTTTATTTTACTTTATTTTTTGTTGTTATTCCAAAGCTGTTCAAAATTGGCAAATAAATCGAGTAGGCGGAACTAATTTTCAACGGGAAAACTTGAAATAGGCGGACAACCACAAAATCGTATAAAAATACAAACACATACCACACATACATAAATAATACCACAATAGGGGGAAAAATCGCAATAATATTCTTAAATAATAGTCATTCTTCGCTTTTGCATCTATTTCTTATACAATTACCAAATTATCATTAAAAAGATGCGTCTTCTAGAAAACATTTTCTTTTTAATGTCTTATTAGCTAGAATTTTCCATTGGGGAGGAAGAAAATATTTGCAATTTGGAACTTACTTTTTATAGTAACAATGATGTAGCTATTTTACGCAATAAATAGTGGTGGTAGTTGTATAAAAAATTAATATTTTCAAAGTTTTCTTAAAATTCCTACCACAAAATCTCAGTAAATTGAGAAATAATATGTGTATCATAACAATGTTGTGTAGGAAAACTAAAACTAAATAATGAGATAAACTCAGGGTGGATGAGTTGCCCATCTGCAGTTAACAATTACATATGGGTAACTCCAGAAGTAAAGAACTATACTGAGCAAAAATGAATGAAGAAACTTAGCTGTTTAATGCACTAGAATGCACAGAGAAAATAAATTGGTTGGACTTCTATCGGAACCAACGAAATGTTTTCGTTATTCAATAATTTTAATTGCAATTATTTAAAATTTATCATTAGAAAAGTTAAATTTAATTATGAACAGAAAATATATGAGATTAAACAAAACACTGTCACATTATCAAAATATTGGATTTTCTAATAAATATTGAAAAATACTAATTTCTGCATTATTTTCAATACCAACAACCCCCAATTTATTGAAGATTTAGTCATTTCAATAAAATATCGGCTGCAAAAATTTAGAATCAGTTCAGTTTCAATAAAATCTATCACACTTATTGAATAACGAAAAATTTTCATTAGTTCGGATAGAATCCCAACCAATTTTGTGTGTGTACGATGCGTTTGATATTTTTTATAATCTAAAATAATACTTGATAAAAAAAAATTTTACTTTCGTAAATAAAAAGAGTGGTAAGTACCCAGGAAAATTTTACAATAGCCAACCACACCTATTCTAAAACTGGTTCTACTGCAACCGATTCCATGTAACTGGTTGCAGAACCAGTTACTGGGATCCCATATGGAATGTATGACTGAAGTAGAATCAGTTCTAGAACTAGTTATAGAAATAGTTTCAGAACTGAGCTTGGAGCTATGGAAGTGGTTGCTTTTGGGACAATTTCAAACAAAAAGAATCGGTGTTAGAATCGACAGTAGAAGGGGTTGTAAATGAAAAGTAGCTATTCGGCAACCGATTCTTTCGAACAGAACATTTTCCTGTGTAATAATATCTCTTAATATTTTTTTCGATCTCACTCTTAACCCTTTGACACGGGAATTTTAATGGCTGGGAATTTTCCGACCAAATTTCGGGGAAATGTAGATCTATGCCCAAGCAATATTGTTTATTACTTTTATGGCTTTGCAGCACCCCCTAGTGGAGATATTTGAAATTAAAGTTCAAACATTAACATGCTGCAGGCCCCGAGCGGGTTAAACTTTTTTTTTTAATTTTTATTTAATATTTTTTCTATTACTAATCTCTACATAAAATCTTTTGAGTTTTTGAATTTGATTATCACACAATTTTTGAGACTAAAATTTCTTTTAACTTCTAACTTCCAACACATTCTCTGCAGCGTTGACGATCACAAGACAAAACGCAATCTACTGATCTCATGTTATTTTGAAATTTTACAGCCCGCATAAAATTTTAATAAGAACAAAACAACGAACCGACAACAGGAAATGAATAGCGCTTTGGTTAAAATTCAAATCAGTGGCGAGTTGATAAAGTCGACGTACATTATAATGTACGCCACTCGCCAAAGGGTTAATGATCACTTAATTAGATGCAATGTAGATCAAGGGTCATATTTCTGAAACTACTGAATTTTTTCTATTCCAGTAATGCAATATAAAAGTGTGTTTGATGTTTTTGCTTTTTTGTTGTAATTTATTACATGTTTTCATAATAAATTAGCTGCTGCTTTCTACTTCATTCGTTAAAACATCTTCTTTTATTGCGGGTATATGACAGATTTTTGTTCGTGATATCCCACTTATTGTTATAAGCAATAACCCTGTTGGAAGCAGGACTGAAAGGTCTGAAAGAATCTATTCTGTGACCTGTTTCGTGAGCAGTGAAAACAGGACCTATCTGAATATACCTATTCGCTAACCTGTCCCGTAACCGGTGAAAGCAGGACTGGTCTCAAAGTACAGGTCCTGTGGGTAGTGAAAAGAGCACCGGTCTGAAAGTACCTCTCCCGTGGCAGATAAAATGGGACTGAATCAGGATATTCAAGTGGTACAAATAATTATTAGAGTTGTCAATTCTTCGGGTTTTTATTTTGGTTGCCTAAACGACTAAAACAATTTTCATTAAAGGATTATATGATTATTTATTCAAAGTTTTTCGATTAAACTTTAGGTATAGTTTAGGCGTTTATTAATCAAGTCATTCACCAGATTGTTATACAACTGTTGCGGAACTCTTTTATGTACAGTAGGGAGTATGGCAGAGTAAATCTAAGTACTTCAGCAAACTTAAGTACCAAAAGATAAACTTTGAGCTAAATCTAATCTGGTGTCTGTGAAAAACATTGCTTTTTTATCGAAATATCTCAAACAGTATTTTCCTTAAAAATGCTTTTTGATGTTTTTAGAAAGCTCTTTTAGTTAGTTCTTATTATCCATTAAAATTTCCTGTTAAAGCATCTTTTTTTTTAATTTTACCTTTAAACTACCCAATAAACATCGAAAAACTAAAAATTTAAGTGCTTTAAAAATTGCTTGAATTAAACTTCTTCGAAAGCCATTTGTTCGAGTTAAAATCAAGTTCACAAATTGTGATAACTTTTTGGAAATTTCATCACAATTTTCTTCAGTAATAAAGAACCAAATACAAAATTTTAAAATATCATAAAAATCAGTCATTTGACTGAACTAAAACTATAAATCACTGTTAGAAAAAATTATTTAGTAATTAATTCTAATATTAATTACGATTGTCCTATGCGGTTACAAACACTTGACTAAAAAAGAAATTTGAAAAAATTTACCGCAACAGCAACAACCACTCTAATCAAGCGTTGGTATACAACTACTGAATGCGAATAAAGCGCATCATAATATGATAACTACTTGTGAAAAATGAGAAAAAACAATAGGATTAAGAGAGGAAACATTCTAATTAAAAAATAAATTGCTCAAGTATTAGTTAGTTGGCTCTTCGGATTACAAAACATACATTGTATAGGCTGTGATTGAAAAAACTTTATTTAGCCACACTCACCGCTATGCCGACCGTGGTGTATCTTGTTAAGAGGTGATGCTACGAGTCATAGCCTCTACAGAGGGCTGCCGGTTCGATCCCCGGTCATGGCAATAGACAAAAAGTTTTTCATATAAAACAAATTAACAATTAAAAATTACTTTCATCAATTGACACATAAACTAACCACTAATGAGTCTTTGGGTGAGACGAAACTGTGGCAGTCTGGTGAGTCCCTTGTGTCTGTTAAATTTTTCAATAAAAATATTTTCTTCTTCCTATAAATCAGGTTTAGATAAAACAAATAACATTTACAGAATTTAATTCCTAGTAAAAATATATTGTGAATAACATACACTTAAAATATTTTGACCGATGCAAATGAAATTTCATATGAAATCAGGACTACTAACATTTCATTAAATTCAAATAACATTTTCTTTTGTTTTTGACTGTTAATAAAATGAACCACAAATTAGTCGAAATAACTAACAAAATTTACTTACATACATTTTATTTGGCTTATTTTCTTAAAAAAACAATACGACTGCATAAAGTGAATGTTACGAATTTTCAGTATTTTATATTGTTTGATTTTTTAAGGAACTACGAATGTAGTTAAAATTTATATTTCTTCTGCAAATAATTGTTATTTTCATTTAAAATAACTTCACTGAAATACTACTTGAATAACTAACAAATTTTGACTGCAGAAACTCCCTGAGTGTATGTTTTTATTATACATAATAAAGAATTTAAATATAAATTGATAGGGGAAGTGCGACACACTTGATTCCGAAAATTTTGAAGCCTTTTTAACTATTATTTTTTTTTTAATTTGTTTTAAAGCTTTCCGAAATAGGATCTTCTTTTCTGAAAACAAATAGTCTTGGTTTACAATTTTTTAGTAAAAATTAATAATATTAATCGCATTAAAAGGATCAAGTGGATTTAATAATATTTTAAATAAAATTTACCAATCATAAAAGGGCTACCTACAAATTTTTAAATCAAAATATAACATAACCAAAGTTATTTAAGGCTATCTACGAGAAAATTGCGAAAAACATGAAACTTTAACAAAAAATATATGTGTAAATATTAGTAGACATTTTTTATAACTAAAAAAAAAAAATGTTCACAATACGTGAACTAAACGGTGTTTTAGCTTTCCTGAACAATTCACTTTTCGCAGATAGCCCTTACTGGATATAAGCCCTTGATATATTCTTTTAGATTATGTACTAAATAGGTATATAGAATAGAATTTCATATATAAATGGATCAACCGTATCTAAATTTAAATTCAATATTATTCGATAAGTTATAAGATGCAACTAAATATGACACCATATTAACATATTTTTAAAAAGAAAAATTATATATGAATTCGTATAATATAAACTGGCGTACAAAATCATATATTGGTATATAAAATTATATATTGTTATATAAAAACGTTTTTATTCGGGCCGTTAAACTTAAAATACCGTTACCAAAATACCATTACCAAATAGTTACACAACCACATGTCTGGTAATGATTTCCTACACTGGGTATACAAAATAATCCATTGTTGACTTATAAAAAAATTGCAACAGAAGTATGCGTGTCCAGGCAATGTGTTTCCAGAGTGATCAACAAATTTAACAAGGACCTAATAATTGAAAGAAAGCCTGGTACGGGTAAAGCAAAAAGACTGAAGGTTAAAGATCATATTAAAATTTATTTACTTTAATATTTGTGTAATATTCATTTTTGTTAAAAATCTATAGGGGTTTTCATATAAACTCGTATTCTACTCGTAAATGATATAAAACCTGGTATATTTATGAGTTTAATGTCAAACTCCATATATAAAAATATGGTTTGTATTTATACATGGTTTACAAGGAATTTAACAGTTTATATGAAAACCCCTAATGTAATTTGGTAGCATTTCATAGAAATACCCTTATGATTTCGTAAATACATTACTTAAACTCAACATCACCGAATGGTTGTGGTCATTATAAGATACCAATGACTCTATGAAATAATAGTAATTATGGATGGTGAAATTGGAAGAAAAAAATTGTATCCAGGAAATTAAATAACAACTTAACTATGAACTGATTTATGTAACTCGTTGTATCTCATATTTATGGTCATCGACATGTCCGTTTGTGGTTATTCTCATTTTCGAAGTTATCTATGCCTACTCATCATAATCATCATATTCATACTAGAGAAGGGCACGTGAGTGGATTTTACTGTTTACTGTTGAACTTAAAATTTCCAAGAATAAGCAGCTTTACCATTTATTTTGTGTTTTTAAAATGTAAGAATATAAAATCACCAAAAAATTAGGGAAATACTGAATTTGGAAAAATTTAACCGACACACGCTCACGCAAAAACTTGAATCACGCACACTTCCACACGAACAAATTTTTTCCACCCAAAACTCACTGAATCACGCACAATTCTGCTCACGTGGCCATCTCTAATTTACACTATGAGGATTTATATAGAGTAGAAAATAAAACACAACAAAATTAAGTAAATAACTAAAAAGTAAATTTCAATATTTGTTCTTATTTTTAATATGGTATGGTCAGACATTGTGTCACTTGATTCTCCGAGAGAGACAAACCGATATATACACAAGAACAAGGATAATGATTTACTTGGGAAAAAATAGTAAAGTCAAGCAAATTGCAGTTAAATTGTGGTTAAACTTTGTGTCTGCTTATTTTGTATAAAACACTAACACACACTTGCTTATGATAAACCGGATACACATTTTAATGAAGATTGTAATTATTTGGCTACTATATATTTTTTTGTACATGTATGGTACACTCAAAATAATAAGTCTGGATGAACGGAAAAATTTGTTATTTTAACAAAATTTATTCCTGTTTTTTGGCTTAAAATAAAATTTGTTGATTTTAACACTTTTTTTTTTGTTAAATATACACAACAAATCTAAATTTAAGTAAAAAAATTGTAAAACTACAGTTTTGTTTTGTTCTCTATATACATAGTAAAGCTTTCCTGGTATTTTATGATAATTACCTACTTGTTCGGTTTTTATAGCCATCCTTCTACTCCTCTTTTTCTGTTGGTTATCTTTCAAATTATGTGTTATGTCAATGTTGTTAGTCGTAGTTGTGGTTGTTACTTTTAT
Source organism: Leucophora obtusa (assembly GCA_949987735.1). Classification (NCBI taxonomy): domain Eukaryota; kingdom Metazoa; phylum Arthropoda; class Insecta; order Diptera; family Anthomyiidae; genus Leucophora; species Leucophora obtusa. The sequence continues at coordinate 166,483,341 of OX465298.1, read as the reverse complement.
GATTACATTCTGTAATATTTTGCGTTGTCATGCTTCCAAGGGCGTGTTGTTATAATTTGTTAACTAATTGAATAGTTATTTAGGCTTAATTGTTTGAAATTGTTAAGATCCTGTTTCATCTTGCTTTAGCAAAAATTACTAAATAAAGGAGGAAATCAATACAATAGTTTGAAGGCTATAAGGATTGCGTTCGATGAAACTAATTAATTGTTAATTTTTTCAAATTCAAAATTTATTTTTTTATTTAATCAAGATGCCTTTGCTAAATATGTACAAATCCTCATGTCAAGTTTTAAAATTATTCGATACTTATTGGCTTTAAAATGAGCTGTGAAATAGAAGTGCGTGAAAAAATAATTCGATTATTTTACGAAATATAGTATGCAAATCAAGATATGCAAATCCACCTAACTGCCCAGAGCTCAGACTCATCGAAAGATATTGGGCTCTGGTAAAAAGGATCATGAAGGGCACAAAACAGGTTGCTGAAAACATTTAAACATTTTCAAGAAAATGGTTATCATCAAGCAAAAAAATCACTGCAGACACTATTAAAAGTTTAATGGGAGGAATTTCAGAAAAAAATAAATTTTTCATTAAAAACCACTAATGTATCATATTTTTTTACTAAATGTAAACGTGAATAAGATTTCTGTTAAGAAAACATTTTTTTTTCTTCTGTATAGGTCAACTAGTTCAAAAGTTATTTGAATTTATTCGTGCACTAATTTCATCGAACGCTATTCTTAATAGGGAAAAATAATTATTGTTCAAATTATCTGAGATAATAAAGGTTAAATATTAGAATATTCGATAAAAAAAGCCAAATTCTTAAAATATAAAAATATTATTCACTACATGGTTGAAAATTTTCTATACCATCTATACAACTTTATTTTTCAAACATATGTACAATATTTTTTAAAATTATGACAATTTTCGTAACTACACATATGTTTGCGTTTACAAATTGCATACATTTCTTATGAAATGATTGTGATTATTTTCATTTTATATTTCTTGCTAAAATTTCATCACTGTAAAAGCAAAAGATGCAAGTCATTTTTACTTCAAATAGCATCATTTATCATATGTCAACAATTTAGTCATACTGTCACAATTTAACTTTAAATATCTCAAATACACATATAGATATATAGTTTTTTTTTTTATTCTCTAACCAACATTCTTACATACTTATTCACACATACGGATATTCTATGAATACTCAATGATGTTTGCATATAATAATAACACATAATATTACAATAATAATATTGTAAATATGAATGTATGTGTGTTGAGAACAATAATAATCATCATTCTCATAGTATTTGAAAGGATTATAGAAATATTAGTTTTGGATACAGATATCCTTGGTATAACACAGTAAATATCTTAAGTATATATATCTAGATGATTCCTAAATAATTTGGTCCATAATTTCTCGATCACCATATTTTTGAACTCGAGAACTTCTAAGAGCCATTTAAACTCCCACACTTAAAATAATACGTCAGTAGAAAAATCTGTCAAACCGTTTTCAAATCCATTTGACTAATTTTTAACAAATTTTTAGTTGAAACACTGATTTAAAAAAAAAAAATTATTTAAAACTAATTTTTAAGAACCCATTCGTTAAATTTAACAAAATTTATTGTTAAAATATAATATTTTCATATTTCAGTTATTAACAAAGGAAAAGGTTGTTTTTCTAAAACCTTACAGTTAAACTTTGGGGAATCAGTTCTAGAACCGACTGCACGAAACAGGTGGTGACAGCACCTGTTCTGAAATACATTCAGAGATAACAGGTTGTAAAAAACTTTTCTGGTCTTTTATGTCAACCAAGGGTAGTTTGTAATTGTAAATGGGGTGCATGTATGTTGTTAGGATTTATTATATGAATAAGTTATAGATAGTATATGTTGTTTATAAACAGTCATTGCATATTTTATGGAATACTTATAAAAAGACGTTGAGGTTGATGATGTTTAAAATTTATATATAGAAAAATGCTTGTTTAGAAACTTTTCAAATACAATCCTTAACTTAGTGACAGCATTCAGATAAATGTTTATGAAGATTAATTGTTCATACACACAAGATATTGCTCAATAATCAAAAGTCATAGAAAATGTTAACAAAGAAGTCTTAAGAGTCTAGCAACAAATATGAATTATCCTTAAAAAAAACTTTGTAAGTACACACAATGAAATCAACATCGAGTGCTTCAAGTATGTACTTACTATGTGGTATTTTTGTGGGATTTAAATTTTTGTGGATCCTTTCATTTTCCGGGAAACAGGAATTAAAAACTAAACATAAAAGAACTAAGAAATGTCACTTAATATTATAATGTTTTGGTAAAAGTGATTTATTTTGATGGGTTTATATAACATACAACCAATTAATGTTCTTCTTATGCTTCCCGGTAGGAATTTTGCCCTTTTGAACTCCCATTTTGACTCAAGGGGGAGTTTGCCCCTTTTTTGCCATCCCAGTAGGAACTTCAAAAATCCAGTCTTAGTTGGCATTTTCGTCGTAGGAGAAACTCACAAACCGAATTTAAATTTCCTAACTCCAGCGGTTTGGGATGGACGATGTTTATTCACTGAGTTAGTTTGCCAGGCAGTCAATCACATTATATTTTTAAATATATATTACATAGAGATATTTCCATTAAAAATTTCTAGTTAAAAGGATTTAAACAGGTTATTAAATGATGCGCATTTAATATAACAAAAATGCTCGGGAGAGCAAAATACCTTTAATATGTACATATCATTTAAATGCCCCTAATTCTTATTGGTTTCTATGAGAAAAAATTAAAAAAAAATTGAAATTAAAAAATCGGCCATGACAGATTTGTGCGGAATTTTGTAGGTTCTGATACAAGAAGTGCAATAAGTGGCGTTCCAACGATAATAGAAGACGTAGAACAATTCTGTTAGCTTGGGAGCACAGTTTCCAAAAATGGTGGTGCAAATAACGACGTCATAGCGCGTATAAATAAAGCCCGTCACGCATATCACAAGCTAAGGAAAGTATGGTCCAGTCGGAATATATCCATCCGAACAAAATTAAGAATTTTCAACACCAGTGTTAAACCTGTTCTCCTATATGGTTCTGAAACCTGGAAAGTCACAGACTTCGTATGCAGAAAACTTCAATTTTGTAATAAACTTTTTGCAAAAAAATACAAAATTAAAAGTATGAACGCTGTAACACACATATTTTCTAATCAATTTCAACAAAGTTTTAGTTAATTTAAGTAAAAATTCCTAAAAAAATAACGATTTTAAAATATACATGTTCAAAAAAGTACTATAAAATAGCATTTTAAATTTAGTCCGAATTATTGTTAAACATACGGTTTTGTTCATTTTCTGTATGAAAACCCTACAAAAATATTTATATTTTCAAACATTTTGATTGGTTGAAAATAAATTAACCAATCAGAATGCTCCAAAAATAAACCAAGTCAAAGCATACTGCCACCCAAAATTTTAAATGAAATCGACTTTAACAAAAATATACATTTTGTAAATTGGCGATAAAATTTGTGTTTCAGATTGAATTTTCGGAATATGTTAATTCAAAAGTTGTGATTTTTTTGACAAAAATAATTCAGTGGATTATGAATTTACGTCATGTGTTAAGACTTTGCAAATCTGATTAAGGGATTTTATTTGATTTGCAAAATAGGAAAGTAAGTGAATTTTTCATTTGAATTGCAATTATATCCTAGATCCTTCCTCTAATCAAAATAATATGGTTCTAAAAGCCCGAAGTCTATACATTTAAACCATATTAAAAATTATTCGTACTTTAGTCAGGTATATGAATAAATAAGAAATTTTTACGAAAAAACTGTCTTTTTGATAAAAGTTAAATTTGCGAATATTTCAAAAACTAGAACCTGTCGCTTGCCCGATGCATTTTTAGTGTTATACTATGTTATAGAAATAAAACGCCGAAAGTGGTGGTGGATATGCCATACTTTGCGCAAACCCGACAACGATATTGCAAAAATGGTCTTTGAGTGGAACCGTTAAGGCTCAAGACGTCCAGGAAGACCCTTTATAACGTGGATAAGATCTATTTGTGCTGAACATCGATCTAGGGGAATATGGCAGCAGATCAAACTATTGGCGCAAGATAGGCAACGATAGACTGATTTTGTTTCCGCCCTATGCTCCGACTAGGAGCTATAAATGTCTAGCATAAGTATTATATTTAATATTCTTTCTACATACAATTTCAAATATTAAATATTTATTAAAGGAATAAAAAAAAACAAGAAAAAAAAAAAAAACAAAAAATATGAATGAAAATCGGTCAAGAATTGTGGCCTGAAATGTTATTTGCTCAAAAGAGTGCTTTTGGACACACTGTTCCATGTATATAGATGACATTCATGGATCCGCGGCCTTATGAGCCAGCAAACAACATTGGGTCTTGCGTAGATTAAAATCGACCCTATTCACGCGACTCTACTCAAGCATTTTAATGAGGTCTTGATTGAGTGCGTCATTCATAATCTGCCTCTTGCCCCCAATCTTCACAAGGCTTGGCCTAGAAGTGATGAAATATGAATGGAAAATGTTGCTGTCATCTGCAAAAGAGTAGATAGGATTGGAAGCCTGGCAGAGGAAGTCATACAGAAAAATAAGGAATAGAGAAGGAGAGAGAACACAATCTTGCGGTACCCTGCATTTAACTGAAACTTATTAGATGAGACCCCATATATAACAACTCTTATAGTAGGATCCCTGAGAAAACTCCATACGAATCGAGAGAAATCATCACCGACACTAAAAGAAATAAGCTTTAACACGATCACTTTATGCCACACACGATCAAACGCCTTGAAAATATCCAGCGAAATCATTTTGCTTTCACCAAATATGTGAATTGACCGGCTCCAACGCTTCGAAAGAAACGCCATCAGGTCACCCGTAGAACGACTTCTACGAAAGCCGGTTGATTATTAAGAAGCAAATTGAACTCAACATAATTAACAAGATAGTAGTTAACCATGCTCTCCATGACCTTCGAGAGCGCAGAGCAGATTGCGATTGGACGGTAATTGTCAGGGTTGGTAACCGCACCCTTTTTGGGGGTTGACTGGACATTCGCAACCTTCCAGTACGTTGGAAAGATACCCATACGATACAACGTACTAAAGATACAACGCACTCTTTCAGTACCAGTGTTGGTATATCATCCGGGTCCGCAGACTTATTTACGTCGAGAACAAGAACTAAAAGGCGTCTCGAGGACTAAAAAATATCTTAGGTTGATCGCTTTCCTGAATTTTCGAATTTTAAGCACGGCTTTACCAAGCGGGTCGGTGAATATTAAGTCATCCTTTATAAGAGCTGGGACAGAAGAACTAGCATTATCCCTTACTCTTAGTACCTTACCTTTTCCTTGGGCGCATATGAGCCATTGTATAAAATTTCATTAAAATATCTTCGTATTTGGTAGCTGTAGCAAGCAAGCCAATAAATGTTGGTTAAAATCGGTTCATGTTTACACCTAGTACTCATATAAGGTCTCCTCAAAATTGGCTTGTTTGCACGAATGAAGATCGCAAATACGAAAATATGTTAATGAAATTTGCTACACTGGGTCCCATGGGCGCGTGGACAAAGCCTACTTATGTCATCGGTCTATGATTTTATGCGCGTATAAAAGTTGCCCAAAATGAGAATGTTCGCTGTTAAATGTTGGTACGCCGACTTATGATGGCCAGAAGATGAAGCTTATTGATTTTGATTAAAATCTGTCCATGTTTCGGAGTAGTACCCGTATAAAGATTCCCCAAACATGGGCATATTCGCAAGCTGTAAGTCGCAAATATTAAGATATTTTGATGAAATTTAGTAAACCGATTCACTTACATGTATGCCACTGATTTCATTTAGGATCCGTCCATGTTTAGACCCAGTGCCCGGACGAACGGATAGTTGGGGATCGTTAAATAGATACAAAAATTTATTCTGAGTCGATCGGTTTACTGAAAGTTGGGTCTAGGTCCAATATTTTTTGGTGTTGAAAATATCGTCACAAACTCATTATATAATAATTACACTGTGCTAGTCGCAAATTTTAACAAGCTTGGCACCCTACTGGTAAAGCTAATTCGAGTACGCTGAATTTAATAGTGATAGCCGTTTTTCAAAGTTGGCGCTCGTATTCGCGATTAAAAATTTTGACGCTAAGGTACCAAAGAAATTATATTTTTATACTTCTGGGATCATTTTTAATTATAAATTTATCAAATTTTATTAAATATGTACAACATAAAGGAAGCTGTAATTATAATTATAGTATACCGATCGGTTCAGAATTTTTTTTTATTTCGATTTAACGATGTCCGTCTGTCCGTCCGTCTGTCTGTCTGTCCATGTAATCTTGTGCGCACTCTACAGGTCGCAAATATTAAGATATTTTGATGAAATTTGGTACGCAGACCTATGTTGGCCCAAGGACGAACAAGTTTGATTTTGGTGAACATCGGTCAATGTTTAGACCTAGTGCCCATATAAGGGTCCTACCAAAATTATACTGTTTATACGCTGCAGGTCGCAAATATTAAGATATTTTGATGAAATTTGGTACACAGACCTATATTGGCCCAATAACGCAGCCTATTGGTTTTGGTGAACATCGGTCCATGTTTAGACCTAGTGCCCATATAAGGGTCCCACCAAAATTATATTGTTTATACGCTGCAGGTCGCAAATATTAAGATATTTTAATGAAATTTGGTACATAGACCTATGTTGGCCCAAGGACGAAGCCTATTGATTTTGGTGAACATCGGTCCATGTTTAGAACTAGTGCCCATATAAGGGTCCCCCCAAAATTGGCTTGGTTACAAACTGCAGGTCGCAAATATTAAGATATTTTAATGAAATTTGGTGCGCTGACTCACATTATAGAAAATTTTGACACAAGCCCCATTTTTACCCATTCGAATTTCGGATCCAAACAATACACCAGAGTGGTATAGGGTATTGTATAGTCGGCATGCCCGACTTTAACCTTTTTACTCGTTTTTTTTGACGAAATATTTTTTTTTCCAAAAACATTTTTTCTTCAAATAAAATGTACAATTCTATGTTATTTTGTGTATATCCAATAGGGTTTAGAAAATAATTTAATAGAGTTAAGAAAAAAAAATTTATTTGGAAAAAGAAATCGGGGAAAAAAATTTTTCCCAAAAAAAAAAATAGCGAAGAATTGTATTTAACGGAGTTGGATTGATTAAAATTCAAAAATGATCCCAAAAGTATAAAAATATCGTTTTATGGTACTTTACACTACATTTAAACCTGAGCAAAAACTACCTGTTTTTTGGCTCTTGTAGTTTTTAACTTGTCAAAACGCATACAAAAAACAAGCAAAAAATAGTTTTGTACAAAAACTAGGTGGTTTTTGCTCAAGTATAAATGTAGTATTAGTATTGATATTGTAAATCGCGAATACGAGCGCTAACTTCGAAAAATGACTGGCATCATTGAATTCAACGTACTCAAATTAGCTTTACGAGTTGGGTGCCCAGCTTTTAAAAAAAAAGTGTCAAATTCCAGCTCAATGTTATTACCAGGGCAGCGACTTTAGACACTTAAAAATCGAAATTATCCGCTTAAAATATACAGTAAAATATCCAAAATATGCACTTAAATATGCACTAAAATGGAAATATGCACTAAAAAAAAAAAAAAAAAATGCACTTAAAGTCCAAAAATAAACGCTTAAAATCAAAAAAATGCATTTTAGATTTGGCGATATTTAAAAATCTTATTTATTATTCGAGCATTTGGTTAAAAATTAAACCAAATATAAATGTCTAAGTAGATGACAACTTAATGTTTTCCTTCTAGTAAAGTTCTGTGTTAGGGTTTGCAAATTCTTCTTTTTATGCACTTAAAGGCAAAATATGCGAAAATATGCATTTATAACAAAATATGCAAAAATATGCCGCAGCAAATCGATGCCATTTTGCTGCAAATTCTTTGATTCGGAAAGGTATTTGATTTAAATCATTTTTGGATTAATGACTACAAACATGAATTTGCATGAAAGTCGCTGCCCTGCTTATTACTCATACTCTCAACAAGCATTGTATAAAATATTCCACATACGTAGTGTGGTCCATTACCAAAATACTATCTTTGACTGCATGATTTAATAACTATATAACACTCAAAAAAAAAAGTCAGTAAAGTCAGCAAAAAATGTTGCTGTGTCAGCAAATTTTTAGTCAGGAGCGTGCTTGCAAAAAAGTTGGTAATTTCAGCAAAAGGTTTGCTGAAAATCAGCGAGCTGATTTTTACCAAAAAAATATTAATCCTCAGCAAAAGTTTTGCTAACACTTAGTCGACTGCAAATGAAAAAAGTCCTTGCTAAAATCACTAAAATTTTTGCTGAATATTAGTAGACTGAAAAAAACTCAAAAAACTTGTAACGAAATTTTACTTTAGTTAATTTATTTGCTGAAAATTTAAATATAGAATATGTGTAGAGTTGTTTTTCTTTTTTTGTTATTTCCGTTTCCAGACAAGCTGCGACATCTACATCTTGTCTATCTGGTTGTCGTCCACGCTATGAATGCGGTTGTCAGCACAATTTTTGCAGCAAAATAAATTAGTAAAACATTAGGTCAAAATTAGTTTAGTGCTAAAAAAAATATAACTAAAATTTTTGCTGAAAACGGAATTTCAGCAAAAGAAATGCTAAAAATTAGTACACTTGATATACAAGACGTTTTACTAATTTTTCTACTAACTTATTTCTTTTGAGTGAACAAGTGGTCTTGAAACTAAACAAAATTTGTAAATTTTACTAAAAATATACTAAATTACTATAAATTTGTTTAAACATTTTTTATCTGTTGAAAATTGTAACCAAAAAATAATCACTTGACATTTTAACATCAATGTCCAATTAAATGGTAAATTTGTCAACACAAATTAAATAAAATAAGAATAAATTTTACAAATTGACAATATAAACAAATTTGTAACAAATAAAAAAACTATGTTTTTACAAATTTGCTTTAAATTACTTAATATGAAATTTAACACAAAATAAGGCCAATAGGAAAAATGTTGTCTGCTTAACTGGCAAACAAAAATGAAAACTTAAATATGCGAACAACTAAGGATTAAAGATGCTGAGAATAAAATGTTAAAAACTGGTTTTTCATTTCCATTGCTTTTATCTTTAGCACATATTGCTATCTTATTAAATTTCCAACTGGCTTCCGTAACACATTCCATCTGCCAAACTGATGATATGAAGTGATGTGTTCAACAAAACACAAATCGAATTAAATTTCTATGGATGCACAAAATTTAACCGCGTTTTTTTCCATACACAATGCTTTCTCTTTGATTTGAGGAATGTAATTGCAGCAAACTCTTTATACTCACACATATTAGTAAATTTTTGTATGTGTGTAGTTTCTTTTTTTTTTTTTTTTGGAAATTTTTGTATAAAGCCATTTGGTAACTGCATTTATGGTTACCAACAAAATTACAATGAATGTGATGCTGAATTTTGCAATAATCACACAACACATCCGTTGTGTTGTCGCGGTCGTACATGAGCAACCAAACACATTAGGGGCAGATTTAAATATATTCACTGAAGCATTTCTTTTTAAATGTCGATATAATTAATGATAACCTTTTTTTTCAAAAAGTATCCAAAACTTTTGCTTATATCATTGTTGGAGTGTATTAAATATTTCCTAGAAAGTAACCTAGCTATATAAGGATCTTCTTAATAAAATGTCTCTCCATATGCTGGGTAGGAGTGCATTCGATAGCATTACCGTTTATGTCTCCATTTTTTGCGTAGAGCATAATATTGTCAGCAATATTAAAATATTTGGAGCAGAAAATTGAAACTTGTAATCGAATATTGTTGAATGAAATATATGAGCAGCGAATGAATTCACCAACAAATATATGTATGTTGCATAGAATACTGATTTTATTGTTGCTTTTGGAAATTTGGTTTGACTTTTTTGTTGTCTTTGTATATGTTTACATACTGCAACAACAGCTGTAGCAGAAAGCAACTATTCGCAAATTTTTTAGTTTATATAACATTTCATTTGCCACTATGTTCATAAATAGTGTGCAATCGCCATATTTTCCGTTACATTGATTTGATTCAATTTTATTTGGTGTCAATTGATAACAGAGGGTTTAAGAAAACAATCATATTGGTTCTAATTTTTATGTAATTGAAATCAGTTAGCTATAGTTAGTTTGTGTAGAGTATTTAAGTATATTTGGATATATTAATTGAAGTGTACGAGGGTAACTATTTATGTTTTGAGCCTAAAAATAAAAAAAACAGAAATTTGTTATTGAAATTGTCTTTATTCTTTTTCAAAATATTCACTTCTATACATGTTTGCATGCCCAGTGTAGAAAATCATTACCAGATATGTGGTTATGTAGCTACATACTTGGTAATGGTAACTACACTCATAGAAAAAAGTTTGTAAAAAAGTTAGTAAAACTGTTATTACTTCAACTTGACAAATTTTTAACTAATTTTTAGTTAAAATTTAATTTAACTTAGACTAACATCAACGAAATTTAACAATGCTATTTTTATCCTTTGTTATTATTACTCTATTTTGCTTTGAACCTTAATTCTTAAATGATATACATTTAAATTTAATGGTTCGTTGTAATACAAAAATTTGTGGATATCATACACAGAGTTGAATAGAATCAGCTGAGATATCTTAAGAATTAAGGTTCAAAGCTAAATTGAGTAATAATAACAAGGGATAAAAATAGCACTGTTAAATTTCGATGATGTTAGTCTAAGTTGAGTTGTTGATACGAAATTCGATTTTCTTCCAGCGGTCACATAAGTAGACAAACATTAAAATATTAGCCCACACAAGACGAAATACACTGATGATGGCTTTGTAGCGAAAGCCGAAAATACGTATTCTGTATTGCTGGTCTTATCGAATTCTTTCAAATATATTTTTATTCTTTGTAATTTACTTGTAAAAATTGTATCATCTTTCTTTGATTTGAAAATAATTTAAACAGAAAGTGATATTAATTTATGATCTAGAGTCAAACTAAAACAAACATTCATTTATTTAATTTTTAGTTAATTTTTTTGCTACCTCCACATTACTAACTTACAAAAGTTTTTGCTATTTTTTTTGCTGAATTTAGTTACTAATTTTTAACAATAAATTTGCTAACTTAACAGTATTTTGCTGAATTTTAGTTACTAATTTTTAACAGAAGATTTGCTGATTTTACAATTTTTTTGTAAACTAAACCACCAATTTTGGAGCGCTTATAAACAGAATGTTAAATGACTCATAAAAATTACTGCATATTTTTTACTCGCCAAAAATAATGCAAAAAGATTTTAAATAAAACTAAATTGAAATGGTTGAAAATTTGTCCTACTCATAAAATATCTAAATTATTAAAATTTATGAGAAAAGTTTCTATTTATCGTAATACATTAATTTTCAAAGATCAAGGTTAATTGTGGAACCATTTTAATATGAAAATTGTGATTAAAAGTATCTCTGGGGAGCAAGTGTAATTTACGGGGATGATCCTAATTTTTTCCCCCAATATTGTACTTTTTAAGCTTATTTAAAGAATACGATATTTTTAATCGGCCGCACCTTCTTTCCTGTGGGTGGAGTTTTAGAGGTGAAAATGGAAACTCAAATAAATTCGGAAGTACATATTCGATCAGCAAATAATGAAAATCAAAATAAGGGTCTCTGAAATACATTTTCCCAATCAGAAAAATACAAACGGGAAAGCGGTGGTAAAGCACTTTAACAGGTGCTACAAGTACTGGCAAAAAGTGCTTTCCCATTCCCAAAATGATAACATCATTAGACAAAAGGACCGGCTGTTCAAAAAGCGCCGGAAAAGCACTGGAGGAACAAAATTTTTGAACGTTGGCAAAACACTGGCAAAACTAATAAATAGGTGCTCTGGAAATATATTTTCCAAAATAAAATTTAAAAAAAGTTCATATGTATTTTTTTGGTCCTGCCGTGATTTAAACGTAGGACGTCAGATTGGCAGACGATTGCTCTACCCACTGAGCTAACGAGACATATAATAAGATACATAAATCAGTGATAATAGCTGGACAACTACTGGCTGTGCCAAAATGCTAGTACTGGCAAACAATTTTTTGTAACTAATATACCCGCGTTGGGAGGGCAAAAGAAAAGTTGATCTTGAAGGAGCTTTCCCACAAACAAAAAATTGATTTTATAAAACAAAAAAAATTTTAAATTAAAAAAAATTAAAAAAAAAAAATTTTTCCTTGCAACCGGATTTGAACTCGGAACCTTCTGACTACAAACCTTTTTTAACAAAGCGTCAGCATTTGTATAAAATCATTTGTCTACCAGTGAATTGATTTTTATACCATTGGTAGCATTGGCTAGGTAGCAATGGATAACCACTGGTTGCAAACCCTGGCATATCACTCTAAGCCAATTCTATGCCAGTTGTTTTTTTTTATAAATCACCGAAATTTTTATAAAACAAATACTGGCAAAACGCTGGGAAAGCATCCCAAATGAACGTTCTGCCAGACATTTATTTTTAACACCGTGGTTACCCAGTGTTATGCCAGTGCTTGATTTATTGTACCACTGGCGATTTCTGACTGGGTTGTTATGGTTAACATATTATTGTCTATAAATATTACCACTTTTACAAAAAATCATTCTTGGGAAATTTTCATTGGCATTGAAATATAATTGGCATTACTTTATCTCAATGTCAATGCCAACAAATTTGATCACCATTCAATGCCAATGAAATTTTTTCAATTTGCATTGATGAAAACAGTGGTAATGAAATGTACACATAATTGAAGAAAAAGCATTGTAATATAAAAAAATTTAAGAAATATGCAAATTTTTAATGTTTTTTATTAATTTATTCTTTTATTAGAACATGAAAACAAATACTTCTTTCACCAATTATAAATGGGCATTTAGGCATTGAACAATGCCAATTGAAAAAATTTCAATTAATTGACACATTCAATAAACTGGTCCCAAGTATATTTTTAAATACACATTTATTTTCTATTTATTAATTTTCATTTCATTTGCTCCTTTTTTACCTATTTCCAGCCCACTAGTAATCTGCCAAAGTTTTGTTGATTTCAGAAACTTTTAGCAAAAATTTTGTAGATTTAACAGTTTTTTTTCTATTTTCATTCTACTATTATTTAGCAATTTTTTTGCTGATTTCAGCAAGTTAAATTGTTATTTGCAATTAACAAAAAAATTTTTTTGTTGCTATTTTTATTAAGCTACTATTCAGCAATTTTGTTGCTAATTTTAGCAGGTTAAATTGTTATTTGCATTATACATTACAATCTATGTTTCTGTATTCGAATTCTTCCCTTGTCAATTTAAAAATTTAACATCTCGACAGGATAGTTTGTTAAATGGATGCTTATTTCAAGAAAAACAACAATATATAAAACTTTACTTTGACACAAGCTACCCAAGATGATGATGCAGATGATAACGATGATTTGCTTTTTTTACAAACACGCACAGATAGAAATACACGCCCATACATATAAGTAAATGCACTGCATACATTGAGTATTACGCACACACAAGGTTATGTTTAGAAAATACGACCCGCGAGTGCTATTGAAAAGCTTTTTCAAAACTTTTTTTCTATTGTGTTGTTATTTTTTTCAACAAAATATTGTTCTTACTTCTATTTCTTCCGTATTTTAGCTATTCAATTGAAAATTCATAGATCCATTTTTACATTGAAAAGTTTATAAAAAAAAAATGTTTTAAATACGTTCACTCTATTCAATACTGAAGGAAAAAAAAAAAACAAGAAGAATTGATAGAGTACTTTTATGCATAAAACTTTTTTTAGATAGGAACAAAATGGGGATTGAGGGAATTATTACACTCTGGTTGTAGCTATGAAAATTTTATGAAAAATCTGTTAGTACTTTTAAAGTAGTATGTACTTAGTTATTACCACTTAGGTACGAGTACTGCTGCTGTAAATATGTAGTTGTTTGCTTTCTACTATTGCTATAGAATTTTCTAAATAAATGATGACAACCTTAAAAGCGTTTTGTTGTTTTCACAGACATTTAGCCATCAATGTCGGGTCATTTGTATACAATTTTAAAGTTTTTTGCAAGAGAGTGAGCGAATGACTGACTGACTTAATGTATAGTAAATCTATCTATTGTATGCACGAGTGTTTTGTAGTAATTGAAAACTTTTTAGATATAAAAATAATAAAATAGTAATGTTTAAAACTTTATGATTTCGCACATAAATATTTTATATGAATTTCCTTGTACAATTTTTTAATATGATTTACATAAATTGAAATGTTAAAATACATTTCAATTTATGTAAGCATTAAAAAATAAGGTAACATATTTTTATATACACTGAAAGAAAAATATGTCCACAAATGATGGTAAAAATTTCCATTATAGGCAAAATGCACTACGGGTCAGGATAGTTATTTTTAAAGTCTTTTTGTTTATTTTGTTGAATAAAATATTAGAAAACTCAAATTTAGAGTTTTGCAAATTTACAAAAGAAAAAACAAAAATCCCATTTTTGGCCAATTAGGTTAGCATAATCCAAGACGGACAAAAATTTATATCTGTATACCCGAGTAAAAAAAATTATATATAATCATATGTGGCATATATTACAATATATAATTAGACATGTGGTTATGTATAGCCATATATAATTATATATGAGGTTTTTTCCGAAAAATTTTCCTTATATATGCCATATATAATTTCATCTAATTAGATATCGGCCTTCATAATATTAGATATGGCATATATAATTATATATTACATAACATGGTTGATCTTATTGCATATATAGTTATATATAGAACTATATCTTAATATATATGGTGGCATTTTAGCAATATATAATTATATATGGTATCATTTAAACAATATATAATTATATATGGTGACAGTTAAACTAGATATTATCATATATGGTGCCATTTAAACAATATATGGTACCTCATAAACCAAATCTTTAATTCAGTTCCAGATATGATAATATATGGTACTATATATAGTGCGATATATATTTATATATGGTGTTATTTAAGCTATATATTATCATATATGGTGCCATTCAAACCATATATTATCATATATGGTGCCATTCAAACCATATATTATCATATATGGTACCATTTAAACCATATATTATCATATATGGGGCAATTTCAACAATATATGCCCATATATGGTACCTCATGAACAATATTTTTAATACAGTTCCACATATGATAATATATGCTACCATATATAGTGCCATATATATTTATATATGGTGTTATTTAAGCAATATATTACCATATATGGTGCCATTTAAACCATATATTGTCATATATGGTGCCATTTCAACAATATATGCTCATATATGGTACCTGATGAACGACATTTTTAATACAGATGCAGATATGATAATATATGCTACCATATATAGTCCCATATATATTGATATATGGTGTCATTTAAACAATATTAATATATAGACATATATGGTATCATTTAAACAATATATTGTCATATATGGTACAATTTAAACAATATATGGTCAAATTTGGTACCACATCAACATTTTGAATACAATTCCATATGGTTTAATTTGAATAATGTAAAACTATGTATGGCGCTATAAAAAATATTATCAGATATGTTACTTCATTAACAATATTTATAATACAGTGTCATATATTGTAATATATGTATATCATTCAATATATATTGATGTATGGTAATGGTACAATAATTCCAATATCA
This sequence comes from Leucophora obtusa, assembly GCA_949987735.1. Lineage (NCBI taxonomy): Eukaryota > Metazoa > Arthropoda > Insecta > Diptera > Anthomyiidae > Leucophora > Leucophora obtusa. The sequence continues at coordinate 166,467,444 of OX465298.1, read as the reverse complement.
GTTGAGATACAATTTGTGGGTCCATATCAACAATTTGTTCACGTACATTTAACATATATATATGTACATTTAAGTTATAATTTATAAACACTTTATAAAGTTAATTAGTTCCATAAACCTCGTCTAACTGTATAGAATGTTTATGAATATACGATTTAATATATAATAATTACAACTACAAATTGGTACCAGTATCTAAAATTCAATTTAATGTTAACTTATAATAAAATAAAAATGTATTTCCTAAAAATGAAAATATAGTGTTAATTAATGTTAATATATAATAGGTTTAAGTTTAACATCCCAGACAGAAAAATATAATTCGGCACAATGCTGGCAAACCGTTGGCGATGATCGGTTATGCGTTGGCAGAACGTTGCATTAACTATCTTGGCAAAAAAATAGATTTCAAAAAACATTTTTGAAAAAATTGAGAAAACTTTTTTTAATATTTGCTTTTAAAAACATGAAATTTAACCCAGTCCACCAGATTGTCAGCCAAGACCTCTACACTCTAATCTAACGAGACTTGTTATAGATGTGTGATAGCTACAAATTAAATGAATGATAAAAGCATTTCGAGCTAACTTATAAGCATCGAAAAAAGGTATTCCAGAAATTATTAAATGTATTTTAGAAAATTTTAATTGTATATCACAAAATATTATTTGCACTTCAGAAACTACAATATTACGCAAATTTAATTATTTATTTATTTAGTTGTGTCCAGAAATAATGAAATCTATTTCAGAATAGCTAATAGAGAAAAATTTCTCAAATACATTTCATAATTTCGGAAATACTATTGACAATTTCTGAAATACAGTTTGATAATTTCTGAAATACAGTTGTGAATTTCGGAAATACAATTAATAATTTCTGAAAAACAATTGATAAAACTGAACTTCAATTGACTAGTTCTGAAATACAATTCATAAATGTGAAAAATAATTGATGAGTTCTGAAATACAATTGATAAAACTGAAATTCAATTGATTATTTCTGAAATACAATTGATAAATTTTAAAACAATTAATACAATTGGAAATGGTGTAGAGCGTCAAAAAGATGTAAATAAAATTATTTTATTCAAAGATTTCAATTTAATAAAAAAATAAATATATAATTTTATAAAAAAATTTATAGAAAAAAATTTTAATTTTATAAAAAGAAATTGATTTTGTAAAAGAAATGCATATTGAACTCGAGCCCTTCTGAGTTTAAACCTTATTTTAACAAAATATTGTAAGTTTTATACAATCAGTGCTCTGCCAGTCTATTATTTTTTGAACAGTTGGCAATATATGTCTGGGATCTTATTTAATCCCAAATAAATGGAGATCTTACGTAGTACCCAAATATAATGCGGCATCTAATTTTATCTGTCATTTTTATGGATACTTTTAGATGTCAATCCCCAAATATATTGCTGTTTCTAATTCGATCTGCCATTTTAATACCGAAATAAATTGCTGGATCTAATTCGATCTGCCATTTTTCTTATAAATTTAGATCCAAGTTTATCCCCAAATATATTGCTGGATCTAATTTCATCTGCCATTTTTCGGTTAAATTTAGATCCAAGTTTATCCCCATATATATTGCTGGATCTAATTCGATTAGGAATTTTTCGGATAAATTTAGATCTAAGTTTATCCACATATATATTGCTGGATCTAATTCGATGTGCCATTTTTCGGATCAAATTAGATCCAAGTTTATCCCCAAATATATAGCTAGATCTAATTCGATCTGCCACTTTTTCGGATCAAATTAGATATACGTTTAACCACAAATATATTGCGGGATCTAATTTGATCTGCCAAAATTGAGATCATATTAGATCTAAGTTTATCCCCAAATATATAGCTGGATCTAATTGGATCCGCCATTTTTCGGATCAAATTAGATCTAAAAATATCCGCAAATATATAGCTGGATCCGCCAATTTTCGGATCAAAATAGATCTAGGTTTATCCCCAAAGATATCACTGGACCTCCCAATTTTGAGATATAACTTGATCTTAGTTTATCCCCATATATACAATGGGATCTAATACGATATGATTGGATACACCCAATTTTGAGATCTAATTGGATCAGCTAGATATTACAGCAGATCTTAAACAATATCAAATTGGATATAATTAGATATTGCGCGATATCAATTTTTTTTACTCGGGTGTTTATAGATTCTTAGAAAAGAGACTAGAGTATTGTAAGTTTTTGAAAAGAATGTTTAATTTATTTACGATTTTCATAAGTAATCCCATTTTAACCCTACAATTGTCTCGGCGAACTGCAATTGCTTAAGAATTTTCCAACCGGTTTTTAATTTTTATGCCTTGTTAGAAAGATAATTGGGTCAAGATTACGTTTCTAAATTTACGAAAAATATATTTAAAGAAAAAAATTAAAAAAAACTAATTTTTTCCCTTTCTAAATCATATTTCAAATTCCAGATACTTGTTTCCGTTATACGAATACCTTAATATTTTGCATGAAGTATTTCATACCCAAACAGACATTTGTGTTTAACCACTTAAGTCACTTTGAATTTAACCCCTTAAATCTCCATGACGCGTCACTGATGCATCAAAAGTGTGTAGGAGAAAAGTGTTAGCCCATATTTAGTGCTTAAAGCCGCAGGTGACTGGCCTGTTTTAATCCCAATATACCGGAAAGTACGTGGATAGATGAAAAAATAACACTTTTGCACATGTGGGTACTCTATTGAGAGCCAATTATGAATAAGCACGAATTTAACTCTTAAACATATTTTAAGTTTTGACTTATTTCTGGCATTGGACCTAATTTTAAACTTTGATATCTTTAGAGACTTATAATAGAATTTAATGGAAAATATCTTTTCGGAACATTTTAACCCTCTAACTCTTCAACTTATGGGTGGTTTATGTCTCTTTTTAAAAAGGGGGCAAAAAGTACCTTCAATTGCACGGTTAGATGGTTATTCCACAAAAATATTTGTCATGCAATTCTACTATAGGTCTCTGAAGACGGTTGCAAATTTAAGTTCAATGCCACAAATAAGTCAAAACTTAAAATGTGCTTAAGGCTTTATTTCATGCTTATTCAGAATTGGTGTTCAAATGTCCCACAATTTTAGGAGATTTTAGGAGAAAACCATGTGAATATTCCATTTTAGGTATAGGATGTGTTCAGAAAGTTTACATAAAAATATATGGTAATGAATGCATGTTTATGAGTGTGCACGAACATACATTCAACATGTATGGATATATTTCATACTTGGGAATTTTTCACTGGCATTTAAATTTAATTGGCATTTCATGATATCAATGCCAATGGCAAAATATTTCATTACTATTCAACGCCAATGAAATTTTTTTAATTTGAATTGTTAAAAGCAATGGTAATGAAATATACACCAATGCTTCACTCTTCTTTAAACTCTGGTTAGTCTAGATAGATCGGCTTCTAGTAATGTACGAAATAGCGAATATTTAGATAAGAATTTCAGGAATTTTCAACTTTTTTCTTAATTTGGTCTTTTGTCAAAACAAAATGTTTTGGAAAACAAGTGTATTTTGGATTTAGTAAATCCAAAAAGGATTTCGGATTTTTCTATCCGACACTTCTTTCACCCTTTTAATGCCGAATACACTTTTTAATACCGAATTCAATCATGAAGAATTTTAATATAACTTTTTCATTATATTATATTTTAGCGGGAAACAAATAACTGAAGCTCCCTCAATAGCAAAGCAATATATGTTGTGCTTTTTAACATTCAATCTTTTAATTCTATTTATAGTAATTAGAACGAAAGCAAATAACTTTAACAACGATTATTTGTCTTCTAAGTTGCTATAAAAATGTAAGCTAAATTTGCTGCAGCAATTTTGTACTTTTGTTTCAAATTTGTACCCAAAATTTTGTGATAGACCGTTATCAAGTAATAAACAAAAATTGTGAATAAAAATGTTGTTATTTTTTATTTTAGACTTAGGATTTGGTGCTATTTTTATTTGTGTACATTAAAACTGCTGCATTTATTCTAAATCTACCTTAATTCCAACCAAATCTTTCATATCTAGCATCATCATAAAGCTAATCTGTAAAATAAAATTTACTATAAATCTTTTTTTAATAACATTAAATAAAAAATATCAACAATTTCCGAGTTAACACTTAACAAATAATACACATACAATTTGCTGAACAACAACAATTTAAGTAACTTTAACCGCAATAAATCAGCATGCAAACTATGCAGTGAACGGAAAAAAGGAAAAAAAAAATACAAGCGAAAAAATTAACAGGAAAAGCTGAAAAAAATTATATAAATACGAAAACCCAACAGACAGAGACGCATACAATACAATTGCATCATCAACTACAATGTGACAAGTGACAAATGAGTTTTCGTTTGCCAGAAATTGTAAAAAATTTGCCAAGAGTACAACTGCTACTACTCATCGAGCTACCACTACTCCAGCCATGATAAAACCCTTGTAAGGAGAAGTGTAGGAGTTTCTGCTTGAAAAAATTATGTTAAATAAAACATGCACAAAAATTACTACAACAACGATTTGCATATAAGCGACAAAATTCTGAAATTTGTTTTTGAAAAGGAGGATGATGAGAAAGCAGCAACAAACGTTAAAAAGTGAAATTTAGCGAAAAATAAAAATATATTTTCAATTTCCTTTTTTTTTTGTTTTGCAACTATAGAAGATTAAAGGAGTACAAAAAAGTAATCTACCCAAAAATAATATCAAAATGGTAACAGCAAAAGCAAGCAAGAACATGTTTGCATTCATAAAGTAAAAGCGATGATAAGCAGCAATTCGTGAAAATTATATACGCGCCACATAAAAGCTATATCCCCAAAAAATGGCTGACAATGCATGCAATCGTCATCACCATCATCGTTGTACAACTATGTCATCATATCCTACTCCTACCATTTTATCATTGTAAAGAAATGACAACTGTTACCATCTTTCCAACAGAAAAAGTAAAATACTAAAATGGAGTAAATCGTTTATAGTTGTAATTTCGCGTTATAAAAATGCAAAAGATAAAAATATTTCATATTCAAATTCATTTCAATTTTAATTTTTTTTGCACCAACAAAACTTCATAGTTGTTTTGAATATGCGGAAAAGTATAAAATCGCATTACTTCGTTTCCGGCACTTTTAGTTATCGGAATATGTTAAGAAGAAAATCCAATTCTTTTTAGTAAGGACTTTCCTTTTTTATTAAGTGAACACTTTGAAGATTTTTATCCAAAGGAAGTTATGTGAGAGACTTTTCCACTAGTGGAAAAATCCTAGTAGTGGCCTATATGTCAAAGCTCAATTTCCTAGCTGTAGCGGTATTTGTATGTCCCAAGACCTTTATCAAAGTAAGATTCTTCCGCATTTTTTATAATCGCACCACGCGGAGATATTTGCAAGTAAAGCCAAAATATTTATTCGCTGACATTCTTCAATGGATTCATATTTTTTTAAATTTATATTTTTAATTTGTTCTCTTAATTAAAATCTACATCAATAATCAAGATTTTTTGAATAAAAAAATTAATATGCAATTACAATTATTTTAATTTTTGCAGTCCGCTGAAGTGGCCAATTGCCCTTTTGAACACAAATTTTCACGTTGTTCTTAGCAAAAATTCCAAAAATGACCTTACCAAGAAAAAATATGGTTAAATAAAATTCGGAATACAAAATTATAATAGTATGATTCTAATGATCATAAACATGATTCTAACTGATATTGTAATCAGAGCTTCGAATAATGAATTCTATTTTGAATGAAGTCCATAAAAATACTATTCGATTTCTTTCTAAATCGATTGAATTCATTTTTATCCATTCGCAGGGACTTCATCCTTTGGACTTCATTCGATCGAATTCACTTTTAAGGAATTCAATCAATTTATTTAATTCGATTTTGTCAATCTTTGAATTTAGTCGTTAGGAATTCATTCAATTTCTTACACATTCGATTGATAATTTGGAAATTCAATCCCTCAAGCAATTTTGTATCATTTGATTGAGCAATTTGGGAATTCGATTTAAAGAATTTTTAAATTTAAAGTAGGGCATACACATTCAATATTATTTATAAATTTTTCAAAAATCAACCAATCAGAACACTTTATTTTTAAATACTTTGTTCTGATTGGTTGATATTAAAAACATTGATCAAAAATATTGAACGCGCCTTTAGAATTACGTTATTTTATTACAGCAAAATTAAAATTAACAGATATTATTTTTTGGGCTGAATAGGAGAAATATTTTTTTTCGTCGGAGGCCCCTATTTTGGGTTTTATTTAGGGTCAAATTTGACAAATGGACTTGTCCATATCTCCACCATTTATTATCGCATTTGGACAATATGAGCACAATTGGAAAGTTAATTGAAATGTCTTTAATATGAAATAACATTTTTTAATTTTTATTAAGCCATTACGAGTTGGCTCCGGTTTCTTTAACTTTTAGAGCGAATATCAAAAAAGTGCTTAAATAATAGTATGATTTGTGCACATATAATTGTATAAGTTACAAGCTTTACTTTTAGGTAAAGTTTTTGTTTTAAACCACTACATATATTTCTACAACCTTATAACTGACATGAATTTTTTTATTTAATTTAAAAGAAAAAAGTAAAAGTTTGACCCTTAATAAGTGTGTTGTTTGACAGGTTAAAAGGTCGATCTATATCTTGAATGAAATGTATATGTCTCGACAATAAACTAATAAGTACAAATTATATTCTTATCTACGTAATCTTCCTAAATAAAACTCTTTTTTTTTACAAAAAAAAAACCTTATAAAAATTTAAAATTTTAAACTAGGCCGTAATGGGTTAATTTATTTAAATATCTTTAATGTCACATGAAAGATATTTTAAATATTTTTCCAATGGTGCACATTAGACCGTACTGCAAAAAAAAGTTCGCCGTATACCCTACAATATGAAGTATCTTTGCAAGGCAATTTCAAAAAAAATTTTTTTTTGCCGAATGTAGGGGTCGCCTTTTTTAATTTTTCGTTATAGCTTCGGCGTTTAAAGTCAGATTTTAAAGTGTTTTTTTTTTTTTGTATTACAACTGTTAATTCCAATATTATCCTTTTATAAAAACTAATAACGTAGTTGTTTGTTTTCAAAATTATAAATCGAATGATGAAAATCTAATGTCATTCCGAACGATTGAATTCCTAGTGATTGAATTCTGTGATTGAACAAATCGAATGATGAAAAAATGATTGAATTCTTTAAAATTAAATCGACTGAGATCAATCAAGACTTCATTCGATGTGCATAATTGCAATTTAAGTCTTCAATCATTCCATAGGCAATCAGATTTGAATATGGAATGAGGGATTGAAGTCTTTAGAAGCTCTGCTTATAATCATAGTACGATCAATAATATTAAATCATAACGCGATGCAATTATAACAGCATGCCCTTAAACTATCATAACTTGATAATCTTTTTCTGCGTGTATTAAATTAGCAGATACTCCGAAAACACATGTCCTAAATTTCAAGTTTAAGAGGTTGAGATTCTTTTGTCCGCACCTTGTAGGATTTCGAAAAATCTCGTCTGAGCTGATGTTTACTCCAGAGAGGGTACAATATTAACGCATTGGGTCAGTCACGTTTTTCTTTTATGTATAGAGATAATATGGTAATGGTATGGGAAATGATGTGTTGCTCCCATGAAGACTTCTAGACACTGTTGTTGGCTGGTTTGACTTTTATACTTCCTACGCTGAGTGTTCACTTGTTGGCCTCCCATTTTCAGATTTGTCTACTACTACAATAACAGGCGTATGGGAACATATTAAAGGAAATAAATCTTTAATAAAAATTTGTTGTTTTCAATTTCGAAAGAATTCTTAAACTTTTTCAAAACTATCGCTTACTTTTCGAGATTTTTCAACTTTTGACTTTTCATTTCATATAAAGTTTGTATGAACACATTTCTAGTAAAACTAGTAAAAGAGAAAAAATATTGAAAAAGTTGTCAAAATATTCAAAAGTAATTGAACAAAAAAATTGTAAAAATAGTAAATTAACAAAAAAAAAACTACAAAAATCGCATAAAATCGTCCGCGGAGTGCAAACTTTAATGCGAATCATAAGGATTCACATACACAGAGAAGACAGATTCATTGTGAAAACCGAATTTTTTGCCAACTGAATTGTTTGGTTGCAGCTACCGATATATTTGTTCGTGGCAACAGATATTCGGTTAAAACAATAGAATTTCGATTGAAACGATATATTTTAATTGTATCAGGAACACATTTGATCTCTCAAAGTGATATGAGTCGCTTTTTTTTTGCAATAGAAAATAAAACTTAAAAATAATTTATTAAACGAGGCTATTGCTATATTTTATTTACGTGAAAGTTAAAAATACTGCTGGAAGAAAATTTGTTAGCAATATACGTGTTAAAACTTGAAATTCGCGAAAATGTGTAGAACTGAAATTTTTTACATTTTTATTGTTTATTGTTAAAACACACAAATATCTCTAAATTTTTAGTGAAGCAATTTTTATTTAAAGCATTTGATTATTTGCAATGTTTTTTTTTTTTTTTGCAACATGATTCACATTTTTTGTTATTGAAAAACCTAATTTTCAGCTCTTCACGAAATATTTTTCACATAATTTTGGTCCAAAATTACCAAATAATTCTTTTATTTTTTCATATTAATCGATTTAACAAAAATATTTATTTTGTAAGTGGATGAGTCGCATTTTTTTTTTGGGATAGAAAAATTTTAAAAATAATTGACTGAACAAAGGTACTGATATTATTTTTTTACGGAAAAAGTTAAGAATACTGTTGGAAAAAATTATATTAGCAATATACGTGTTCAAAGTTAAAATTTGCGAAAATATTTAAAACAAAAATTTTAACATTTTTATGCCAAATTGTCACAAAGATTACACGATTCCGCGTTTAGTGTTTAAACACACAAGTATCTCGAAATATGTAGTGAGGTTTGGTTCAAACCGATTGATTTTTCGCAATATTTTTTTTTTCAAAATGGCTTCAAATTTTTTACAGAGAATATCTTATTCTTGCAAAACCTATTTCTGTGCTCTTGGCAAAATATTTTTCACAAGTTTGTGGCTCAAAATTACCAAATAATTTTTTTGTTTTTCCATATTAAGCGATTTTACAAAAATGTTTATTTTCCAAGTGGTACACTAACAATATTTTATCCTTAAAACAACCTAAAATTCATATTAATTTAATTTTTAATTTCACAATTTTCTTGAGCGTAAGGTTTCTTTTTTATTATAAAAAAGTTTATTATAAGGCAGATATTGAAAATGTAGCTCAGAATTACAGATATTTAATACAAAAGAAATAGCACACATTACATTAATTTATAACTAGGGTTTGGGATTTCCCGGACTTTTTTATTTCCCGGGAAACGGGAACGAAAAAATTTTGTTCCAAATTTATTTTTGAACAAAATTGTTAATGAAAACCACCTATATAAATAATTTTTGTTAAAAAAAACACTATTTCAGTACAAATGCAGTCTGTGTAGTGAGAATTCAAAGTAAAAATATCAGAATGTTGAACATTTGATTTCACATAAATTAATCGCAGCACTGCCGCAAAATGAATTGCATGATTTCAGCAGAAAGCACCCACTACTGGACTGTCGGAAACAAACCGTTTCATCACACTTGGCCCATTCGATATGGTGGTCACAATGTTATTTTCCAAAGGCAATTAAAACTCTTCTAGTCTTATTTCTACAATTCTTCTTATTTCATCAGCATTACATCTTCCTGATATGTAAACCAACCCCAGGTTATAAAATGAATTATTTCCGATTATACATATGTTCAAATATCTCTTTTGTGATATTCTTGTCCATTCATCTAAGATTATAGTAAATCTCCTATAGTTAGAAATATTGCTCAATATTTCTTTTATCATGATATCTTTTACATGATTGTAGTAATTTAATATAATGTTCTTTACATCGGTTTCTTTTTTTGCAATGCCAGGTTTTTATTATAAAAACTTTCTCGAATAAACGAAGATCTAGTTATGGTGCGGATTGACTGCGGCTTATTTGTATACAATTTTAGGAAATGTTTGCCCTACCATAAAACCTTTAATGCCTATTCAGATTACACTTTTTTCTTCGGGTACTTTGCTAATTTTAGCTTGTTGTTGTTTTCTTCAAGAGAAGTTGCATGACCATCAATTTTTTTTTTTTTTGTGAACCAAATTTAGATGTAGGTTAACCAAATTTAGATACCACCGTCTTTTCTTTTCACATTTATTAATGAAAACGTTACTTATAAAACTATTGACCCTTAATATAAAGAAGTATTTTAAATTTAAAGTCGACTTTATTTTTAATCAAACGGTTTTGTTTATTTTGTGTATGAAAACCTTACAAAAATATTTATATTTTCAAATATTTTGATTGGTTGAAAATAAATTAACCAATCAGAATGCTCCAAAAATAAACCAAGTCAAGGTATACTGCCACCCAATATTTTAACTAAAGTCGACTTTACCTAAATTATACATTTGAAAAATTTAGATAGTAAGGGCGATTATTTGTAAAAAACAAAGCTTTTTTTCATATTTCTTTTAAACATTTTACCAAGTTTTTAGGTTTTACTACTTAAATTTTAAATAAGTTATGCGAAAAATCTTTATTAGTTGAAATGCTCCTAATTACTTGGCAAAGATTTTATTTGTGTGTCAAATAAATGTATTCCCTTTTAAAAGATTTTAACAATGAAATTTTTGTTTTGGTATTTAAAATGTTTTTTATGACTAAAATTTAAAAATCCTATTCGAAACAAAAACAATTTAAAAAATTTAATATTTTTAATAATTCCCGGCAAACTTTTCCCGGGATTTCCCGGGAATTCCCGCCCGGGAATTCCCGAACCCCAAACCCTATTTATAACACATAAATATTATATTAATACGTTTTTTATTGTTAATTATTATTATTTTTGTTTGTTATACTTTTATACCAAAAATTTTGTTTGCTGGTATAAATGTATACTAGGGCGGGTCGATTTAATAATAATTGCTAGCTAGCGTTTCCAAACGAGTTATACCGGAAAATGTAGAGGCTGTTATGGCGACGACATTAGAGAGCCGTGCGAAATTGCCCAGACTTGAAAGCAAAAAAAATTCAAACAGTAATTTTTTATTTTTTCTTTTCTATTACTAAGTTAAATTAATTTTTTCATTTACATATGTTCTGACTAAATAAATTTCTAAGGAGAAAAAATAAATAAAATAATAAAAATAAATAAAATAAATAAAAAATAATAAAATAAAGTGCCAAAAATGGTGATTTTTTAAAATGTTTGTATGGGGAACCCCCCAGGAGAGTTCCAGGGGGTGTGCCACTGGCATGGGTGGATCGGCCCTCCAAAGTTAGTGGGGGTCGGTCATACATTTGGACTCGATTGGGGCACTCTAAATGTGTCAAAGTGTGATTTTTCAAAACTTGACCCTACGGGACAAAAGTCAACAGTTGGGGGGTAGTAGAATTCGTTTTAGAGGTATGGTTCCTTCGGCAAAGTTTCTTATTTTGATCCCTAGAATACGATTTTCCCCACAAATCGACCCGGCCTAATGTATACATACAAGGAATTTATATTTGACAAATATTTTTCAACTTTTTCAAACTTTCAAATTGTTCATAATTTGTTAATTTGTTAATTTCTTATTTCCTGAAGATGCTACACAATGGAGTAGCGAAATATCGAAAATAATAAAAAACTTTTTTATAATAAAAAACAAACCTTACGCTCAAGAAAATTGTGAAATTAAAAATATAAAAAGAAGGTTAAATAAACGACAAAAATATATTAATTTAATTGAAAACACAATTAAAAAAAGGATTACTGATTTTTCATTATATTTAAACCATTTTGCTATTTATTTTCAAACATTGTTTAAACAATCCATAAAAGAAATAAAAATAATTGAAAAGTCTATTAAAATAATCATCAATTTTTAATTGACAAAACGTAAAAAATAAACGATTTTGTGGTTTGTTTTTTTCATATTTAAAAGTTTTTTTTTTTTTTTGGTTGGATTTTCAAAACACTCATACACAACAGACACGTTCATATTTTTATTGGCTATGTTTGTGTGTATGAGTAAAGAATTTCTTGTATTTTGAATTGAAATAATTTTGTATGTAAACAAACTATTTAACAAAATAGAAAACAGAAAATATTTGAATTTTTTGTTTTGAAACAGAAAACAACGAAATTATTTAAATTATTTTTTCTAAAAATAGAATATTTGACTGAAAATAACAACTCCTACAGACGATACATATTTTTTTTGGTTTGTTTTTTATTGACGAATATAAAAAGTTAAACAAAATGTTTCAATGTATTTTAATTGATTCTTCAATTGAAAACAAACTTTACCTATTACTTTTTAAATAAACCTCAATCGATTATGGAAAATATATTGTGAGTGTATGAGTCGCCTTTTTTTCAAATCGAAAAAAACTTAAAAATAAATGATTGATCGAGAATATGCACCTAACTTTTTTTCGAAAATCAATAGAGTAATGTTGGCCAATATCCGTGTTGAAAGTTGAAATTCGTGAAAATTTAGCAATTTTGGCAAATTGCCTTAACGATTCCCTGATGTCGCGTTGATTATTCGCAATATTTGTTTTTCTTGCAAAATGATTTAAATTTTTTGTGCACATCTTTAAATATTTTTCACATAATTTTGGCCAAACATTACCAAATAATTTTTTATTTTTTTTCATATTAAACGATTTAACAAAAATTTTTATTTTAAAAATGGTATGAGACACCTTATTTTTTGGAAATAGCAAAATGATTAAGGATAATTAATTAAATAAGGGTATTGGCATTAATTTTGTGTAAAAGTAATAAATTAATATTAAAAATATATTTTTACCAAACAAAAATTTTAACTTTTTTTTGCAAATTGTGTTAATTGTTATGCGATGTCGAGTTCATTATGAAACACATATCTGTAGATATTTCTTGAAGTAATTTTGTTTAAAAGTAATTGATTTTTTCGCAAAAAATTTGAGCTATGGATTTTTTTATATTTTTTTTAAGAAGCCAAAACTGAAAATAGTATTACAGTAACTGACTGTAGTTTATTTGAAAAGTTATCAGTACATTTATTTTTAAATGATTATACAGTTAAAATGAAAAGAAATGCATTTTTCAACTGTTTTTGTCTTTTATTTAAAAAATTAATTACATATAAATACGGATTTTTAGTTACAGTTAATATTTTCATTTAAAATGTATTGTTAAAAAAAGAAACCCTTTTAGATTTCTAGGTCAGTTACAAAAACTAAATAAACTATGCGGCATTCAAAATCGGGATGGGATGAAACCAACGGGAAATGTTATATCTGTCAAAAACAAGTTATACGTATCCCGGCGTTTCGCTGGGTCACCCCTAGGAATCGAGATATATCTTTTTTTTTTGACATAACTCGAGAACAACTAGTCCGATTTTGCTCAAACAATTTTAAAAAAATTAAAAATTACAATTCCTTTAATCTGTTCATATAACGTTTTTCTATATACTCAACAGTTTTGCCGGTAAAAATAAATGTTTGTTACCGCTACCATAAAAATCAATAACCTTTTGTTTATTACTTTTTTTTTTAATATTTTAGGCAAAAAATATTCTTTTCTTCATACATTTATTTTTACCAGCAAAACTGTTGAGTATATAGAAAAACGTTATATGAACAGATTAAAGGAATTGTAATTTTTTTAAAATTGTTTGAGCAAAATCGGACTAGTGGTTCTCGAGTTATGTCAAAAAAAAAACCACCAAAGGTCAAATCGATATATCTCGATTCCTAGGAGTGACCCAGCGAAACGCCGGGACACGTTTAACTTATTTTTTACCGATATAACTTTCCCCGGTAGTTTGAACCCTTCCCGATCACTGACCCCTACCATTTGTCTCTCAGTGTTATTAATTATAAAAAACAAATCTTACGCTCAAGAAAATTATGAAATTAAAAATTGAAAAAGAAGGTTAAATAAACGACAAATAAGTTTTTGTAAGTTAAAAAAATGAAATAAATGAAAAATCATTATTTTTTAAGGACTTTGTAGTTAATTTATTAACATATAAAAATAAATGAAAAGGTTTTTTGATTTAAATGAAAAGTTAGATCGATTCTCAAGTGATTTTTCATTTATTTTAAATTACATTTTCAGTTAATTTAAACTACAAACTATTTTGAGTGCAGAAAAGAAGTAATATCTTTGTCACAGTTGTGATGCCTTTATTGCTTCTTCCGTAGAACATTTTTTGCTGGGATTTCAATATTTTAAGTTACACTCACAATATTATTTCGTTCAAAACAAACTAAAATATATTAATTTAAAACACAATTAAAAAAGGACTACTGATTGGGGACCAAATTCTTTAAAAGCGTTTATTATAATTCGGTGCCTATTTTTTTTTTATATTTATTTCCATGAACATTATTCGATAGATTTACCTTACGATTTATATATCGTCTGCAAATTTTTTGGAAAATAAATTCATTCCTTCAAGTGTATTACTAACAATACAGTGCATTTAAAATATTGCCTTACAATTGCTGCACAACAGCTATACATTCATTTAAATTTTGAGTAGGGGACTCAAAAATGACAAACGGAAGTGAATACTTTTACACTCATTTATATATAAATGTGAATGAATTTCGCTTTTTGCTTGGCATTGCATTTAAATAGATGAACGAACGTACTGGCAAAAAAATATATATTATTGTTATTGAAAGCAAAAGAAATTCACTTTTTTCTGTTCACATTTTCTCATTTTCAGCTACAGTTTTTCGCGAGGGCAAGTAATAAATTTTAATAGTTAAAAAAAAATGCATTCAGAATTTAGTTATTTTCTTCTTTTTCATTAATTTCTTTCATTCACCATCAACATAAGAAAAAAAAACCAACGTACAGGGTTTATGCTAAAATGATATATTGAAATGTATGCACAATGTCGCAAAAATGTTATACTTTTTTGGAAGGAAATACAATATTTTTACTTTTGTCTAGTTTGAGGGGTAAAACTGTTGTATTTCATTTTCAGTTTCAACACAATTTAACTCTTTGCTGACCAATGATTGATATACTTTATGTCATATTTTAAAATTTCATTTTATTAGTCATATTTGTCAAGTGATTTTTCCTAAAAAGATTTGCATCGAAAGAATACATTAGTACCGAATGGCCTCACAGTCAAACAGGGTGATCGCAAAATAAAAAGAAAAGGATTTAAACAAAAATTTGGTACATATTTTCTAGAATGTGTATTCAATCTCCTACAGATTTTTGTACCTTCATTTTTTTCGCATTCAAATCTTTAATTATATGCACTTGATCTTTTCTTTAAAAAATTATTTCGATAGATTTTTATTTCCTGATTCGTAATTTGCTTTCTATTCTCTCGGAATATGGAAAAGAAATGTATAAAATGGATATTTTGGGCTAAAATAAAAGCTCGATTTGCATCCCAAGTTACTTTACAAGTTTTATTATATTCGTGTTCGCCATACTGAAATTAAGTTCGGTCGTCAAAGGACTAATGACATGTCGAAACTGCTATGGATTGAATGGTAAAAAAAACTGCATACGAGTACTAAATACATATGTAATTTTGTAGTAACAACTATGTTTATGGTATTGTCAAAAACTCATTTACATATAGACAAACATTAACACTAAAAAATGTTACAAGTGGAGTTTCTTAAGGGTATTTCCGTATGTCAAACAAATTTAATATGTACTAAAATACACAGACAAAATTGTTTAACTAAAATATTTAATTACATTAATTAAGTAGAGTTGCAATTTTTTTTTTGGGATGTGAAATATATTTAGTGGCAAATGAATCTTCTTCTGTAAATTAAAGCTTTCCCAGGCAAAAAAATACGACCGGTACAATAAGGGTTTTGACAAGGGGTGTGCTATTTGTTGTATCGTTGTATCGTCCTAACAAAAAAACAGAGTTGTTTAAAATTAAATTGAAAAAATACAACATTTGAGAATAGCACGATACAACATTTTACGTATGTTTAGTGTCCTATGTTTGAGTGTGCTAACAGATAGAAAACAGAATAGAAAATCGTTGTGAAACGCAAATAAAAATTTTAACAACTCTGTGTTTTGTTACGACGATACAACGATACAACAGACAGCACACCCCCTATGAACAACCTAAATGTTGGAAAACCATTTAAGGAAAATGGTTTTCAGTTTTTGTTTTTTTAAAAGCATGGTTTGGATGGGAATCGAACCCAGGCTCTCAGTTTGTCAGTCGAGACCTCTGCATACTAAGCCAAAAAAACTTGTAATATACAAAAAAAAAGTCGACTCTTATTTTAATTTTCGTACCATACAAAATATCTAAATGTACCTTAAAATTCTGTTATAAATTTGAAGTTTTCGTTTGTTTTTATTTTATATTTATGTATTTTGTTGTTATTGTTTTCAAAATTTGTTTACATTTATTTACAAATTTCCTTTTTATTTTTGAATATTTTGTTTTGATTTTCAATTGGCAATATTTTAAAAGGTTTATTTTAAATATTTTGTATAGTACGGTTAAAACAAAACCTTTGCCTTAAAATAAAGTCGACTTTAACAAAAATATAACTTTGAAAAATATTGATAGTAAGGCTGATTAATTATAACTTTTTAAATAAAACATGCTTGTGCTCTGTTTGGAACCCGGGCTATCAGATTGCCAGACAATCACTTTAGACACTAAACAAAGGCGGCGTGTAATAAAAAATAGGTTTTTTTGGAGTAACATATTTTTTAACTTTGGTATGTTGGCAAGTAAGCTGAATAGCAGGTCAATTATATTTTTATCTCTCAAATATTATTTACTCTATGTTTGTAATTGAAAAAAATAAGGATATTATGTGTACGTTGGTGCACAAATAATGTGTAATATTACATTGGAAGTGCGAAAATTTAAATGAAATTTTTAAAATAGTGTGTTAATCTGATTAATTTGTGTGTAAAAAAGCACGTTTTATTTGTAAATAAATGTACGCATAAAGTGCGTAAAAATCCACAAAAAGTGTGTAAAACTCTCACAAAAATGCGTAAATTTACCACAGTTAAACCAACCAAAAATATTTTTAAAATACAACAAATTAATTTTTCGTAAAAATTTTATTAATAGGTAGTTATATACTCAAAGAAATTAAATGAAAATGATTTAAAATAAAAATAATGCAGTTAATTTAAAAATCTAAGGAATTAAAAAAATAATAAAATTAGATTAAATAAAATGTCCATATCTGTCAAAGCAGTTTTGATGAGAGATTTAGATTACCACATGTGTTAGCAATAATTATCAAAAGTAATTTCATTCTTATGTTGATATTTACAGATAAAAATGTGTTTGCGAATGTAATAATTCACAAAAAATATTAGGTTTTAGTTTTTTTTTTAATTTCTAAAAATTTTCTAATTTTTTTCGAATTTAAAAATGTTGTATTACTATTGTAAGTTAGTATATTTACCAAATTTCTGCATAAAAATGTTAACAAAAGAATACTAATTTTAGACTAATGTGTTAATTTGTAAACACATAATGTCTAAAAATACTTTGTGTGTATATTATTGTGTACGGAAGTGAGTACAAAAAAAGTTTACGCATTTGTTGATAACATTTACTGAATTTTCGTAAAATTAAACAAAACTTTACCCATTTTATAGTAGTAAATTTACAATAATTTTTTAGAGTATAGGTAAGCATCAAAAGTCAAAATATTTATTATACCTATAAAAAATATTATAATATACTCATAGAAATAAACCTGCAAAAATAGCAGAGAAAGCTCTATAAAAATTAGTTAAAAATGACCTTGTAGAATAAGAACAGCTGTTTACGGCCGTACCTATGGGGCCAATTGATGTGGTCATTACCTGGTGGTTGAAAGGGGCCACTTCGTTGGCTGGGAAATTGATGTGATGAACGACGTTGGCAGCTTCCTTCTTTTCACGAATCAAAAACACCTTTTTTCTTTGTTTGTTTTTCTTTTATTATTTATTTCATTGTCTTTTCTTTTTTTAAATATAATTTTACACTTTTATTTTTTTATCTTATTCAAGAGCAATTGATCGTTCTTATAAGATTATTAAAAAATATAACCCAGCCAGAGTGCTGTGAGATATATGGTTACATCAAGTACCCACATGCCTCACAGCCAGTGTTGCCAATTTAGCATATTTAATGCTAGATTTAGCAATTTTTTAATTCATTTAGCATGAAAAAAATGTATCTAGCATATGGCATTTTTTTCAGCATTTTTCCAACAAAATTTAGCATATTTTTATCATTTTTTACATTTTCGTTTTCGATATAAAAATACGATTCTCGTTTAACAACTGAACTGGGATTCTTATAGTTTTGTAATAACATGTTAAAAGTAATACTTTTGATTAATTATTTTTATTTTTTTAAACTAATTTAATTAAATTTTACGTTTTCTTTGTGTTATTTATTATATTCTCTACATTATATAGTTAAACTAACACCAAATTATATTATTTATATTGAAATATAAGCATTAACAAATCACTATTATCAGTTTGAAAATCACAGTTTTTCTAACCCTCATGAATAATCTTTATTCCAAACCTCGTTTTTTTTAATAATTATCTCTTATTGTACAATTTAAGTTTAAATTTAATATGAAAAAATTTTTTTTTTTTTACTTTTAGAGTAAGTACTAGGAATTATTTTTATACGTACACATTAATTAAACTGTGCAGTCGCAAATTTTAACAAGGTGGGAACCCTACTGGTAAAGCTAATTTGAGTACGCTGAATTCAATGGTGATGGCAGTTTACAAAGTTAGCGCTCGTATTCTCGATATTCGCAAATCAAAAATGTGACGGGTACCAAAAAAATTTTATTTTTATACTTCTGGAATCATTTTTAATAACAAATTTATCAAATTTGATTAAATATGTAAAACATTAAAGCTGTAATTTTTTTTCACAAAATTTTTTTTATAGATGTTTTTCCGCAAAAACATTTTTTTTTGCAAATAAAAAGTATGTGTTATGTTATTTTGTGTATATGCAATCGGGTTTAGGAAAATATTTAATAGAGTTAAGAAAAAAAATTTATTAAAAAAAAAAATACAAAAATCTCTAAAAAAAATATTTCTGGGGGAAAAAATTGCGAAAAATGGTATTTAACAGAGTTGGATTGATTGAAATTCAAAAATGAACCCAAAAGTATAAAAAATATTGCTTTATGGTACTTTAATATTAAAACTTTAAATCGGCACACCCGCCCAGTCAGAAAAATACGAACGGCAAGGTGTTGGTAAAGCGCTGGCGAGGGTAGTACAAGTGTTGGCAAAACATCCGATTTCCAAATCATACAGCACTGGTATGAGGTTGAAATGATAACAACGGCATTGGCATTTTAAAAATTCAGTGCCTTCCTAGTACTTTAAATACAATAAAATCGGTGATTTTTTTTATACATTTAAACAATGATAATCTTTTTTATTTTAAATTCATTTTATTATAAAAAAACATAAAAAAGTTAAATATCCAAAAAAACGTAAAAATAAAGTGCTGGAAACATATAAAATGTTTTGTATAGGCAACGCTTTGTTAGGGAATAACGTCAATTGACCGTCCTCCGTTGTTATCATATCGATACCTTCACAGTACCGTAAAATAAGAAAATATGGTGTTGCGTGTGTACTTTATTTTTTGTACCGTTGGCAATTTCTGTCTGGGCGGCTTAACTTTTTTACTCGTTTTACTTTTTTTGTTGTTATGGTGAAGGAGTGATTTTGCACAAAAATACTCCAATTTTTGTTAAAAAGAAAAATAAAAATAATTTAAAGAATAGAGTTTACAATAGAATTAATAGAATTGCAAAATGTTGATAAGGTTCGTTTTTAATCTTTGCAATTTTTATTGATTTTTTTTTAGGTTTGGGTCATAGAGGGTAATGTGGATAGCGTTTGTGATAAATAGCGTTTTCCTATCTTTTAAGAATTTCAGTGAATTTTGATTTTTTTTACTGTAACACCTGTACACTTTTTCATTTAATCATACCAAAAATCTTACAACGTCAACCAACACCACAAAAAGTATTAACCCTGATCGCGAAAATTATTTTTTTTAAAGAATTTCATGCAGGTAAGCCCAAAGATGCATAATTAGAGATGACTCATTTTCAGTCTAATTGTAAAAATTCACTAAAATAGTATTTTTTTTAACAAATTGAAAAATTTTTTTATAAAATTTTTTATAGCATATTTTTTTAGTTTTTAGCATTTTTATGCAAAAAATCTAGCATCTTTTCCGAAATAAGTTTTGGCAACACTGCTCACAGCACTAGTACTCTATTTGGGTAATACAATGGGGGGTACCGTACACAGTCTAACGTGTCAGACATTTATGTCATGACATGTCAGACCAGCGTAAACAACAGCAAAAATAAAACTGTTAAATTTACAGAATTTTAGTTATATTTAAGTTCAATTTTAGTTAATTCAAAATGACAAATTAAAAATAGCAAAAATAAACAGTTATTTCTACAAAATTTTTGTTATTTTAATTTAAGTTTAGTTAAATGCAAATAGCAGTGTATCCTGCTAAAATTAACAGAAATATTTGTTAAAAAAATTATAAATTGCTGTTTTCAAAAGAACCCGATTTTTTTTTGCATTTAAAAAAAATATCAAAAAAATTTAAATTTTTTGTGTTTTTTAGGCTAATAATTTTTTGCTGATTAAACAGGTTAGTTTGTTACTTTCTGTTAATAAAAATTTAACACAAATATAACTAAAATTCTGTATATTTAACAGTTTTATTTTTGCTGTTCCTATTTTACTAATAAAATAGTCTAATTTAGCAGTTTTTTTCTCCAGCATCATTTTTAACTAATTCTTAATAGTTTTAACTAATTTTTTACAGACTTTTTTCTATTAGTGTAATAAGGAAGTAATTGGCCTCACACGAAAATTAATAATTTTTCATTGCAGAATTAAAGGCCGTAAAACAATTTTTATTTGTAAATTGGAAAAGAAATTTTTTTTCGTATATTGGCCGAAAGTAATTAACGAATTTTGAACTCATTCTAAATGAAGTATGGATAGTTCTTCTAGGTATTGGAACACCCATATTTATTTTTATTGCCATATATTTGATATAAGTCTATTCACTTTTAAAAATACTTGACAATTCTCGATAGTATTGTAAAATTGGCAGTACCACCACATACGTATTTATAACATGCAATAAATGAATAATACAAAATAACTTCAACAGCAATTTATTGCATACTTTGTTGTGAAGAAGGAATCAAACAGTATTTTATATTGTCATTTTCTTTTTTCTGAAATTTTATTAAATTTTTATTAAAAAACATTTAAGTTTTCAAAATACAGTTGCACCTGAGAATATATATCTCAATCTCAATCATTAATTTTCTTTTTGTGCGTGTTAGCTTATTTATTAACATGTCAATGGCAGTGACAGCTAAGACAAACATATCAATATATTTGGCTTTCTTTTGTGTGTACGTAAATAGAACATTGAACAAATATTATTTATATTTTTTTCTCGAATATTTGTTAATGTTTCTTCCTTAAACATGTTTGCAAATGACATAAAGCGTTTATGCTAGCACATTTTGCGACTAAACAAACACAGCAGGTATAGCTAAAGACAAAGTAACATAAATGCGTCAATATCAATCGATTGAAATAAAGTCTACCCAGTCAGGAATTGCCATTGGCCTACCAAAGTGGCATATACTTAAAATATTTTATATGTAAAGACCGCTGCAAATGTGTTTAAAATCAAATAAAATTTTACTTAAAAATAGGACTAATAACATTTCATTAAATTCAACTTAAATTTTTTTTTATTTTTTGACGTCAATAAAATGAACCAAAAATTAGTCAAAACCTTATATAAGTTTTCTTGTCTTTTTTTTAACAAAATAACTTTAACTAAACTGTTTCAAATTTCAATATTTGATGTTGTTTGATCGGCTTGAGGTCGGTCGTTTGTTTTTTTTTTATTCACTTACAAATGTAGTTGAAATTTACATTTCTTCTGAATGTTATTTTCACTCGAAGCAACAAAACTGAAGTATCACTTAAATAATTCAAAAATTTTGCAGAAGTTCCCCGAGTGTACCGCTGGGTAATCGTTTAGTTAAAAAGAAATGATTGGCAGAAAGCGATTTGCAAACATGTTTTGTTTGGGGAATAACTTTCTTTTAGACCAATTTCTTTTTTATTTTCTCAAAGTTGTACGGTGGGTCGAAATAGTTTTTTCTTAGATATCGGTTAAAATACAAATTATATCGAATATCGAATTGAGACTAGTATATTTTATAATATTTGGGCTGCTTTTCTAGCGAAAGCGGTACAAAAATCAGATTTTACGATTTGTGAAACTTTTGTGATTTGTTTTATATAAAGAATGGAAAAAATAAACGAAATTTTTACCAGTATGTTGTTTAGGATACGATTAATGAATCTTAATCAGGGTATTCAATCGATTGATCTTTGTTTGATTAATCGAACAATTTTGTTCAAAAACTGTTGGAACAATTTGTTGTTTGAAATTTTGAAATCTTGAAATTTTGTAATTGCTATTACTTTTAATTCAAATTAAATGTAATTTATAATTGAAAAATTTCAATTAAAATTACATATAATTGTAATTGAGTTTATTAAAAATTCAATTACAATTATTTTTAATTGTAATCGAAAAATTTCAATTACACACTACAAAATTATACGAGGGTAGATTAATAAATGCGTGACTTTTTGAATAATAATAAATATTTCTTAGCATGGTTTCTTTTCAGATCAATATACTTTGTCCAAAGTTTGTCCAACTTTTGTACCCTTTCTAAATAAACGATTTAATAATTTGATGGTTTGGGAATAGCAAATAGTTCCTGGTAGTTAAATCCGTAAATCCGGGCAGATAAGTTAAGCCAAAAACTCCTTTGAAATCGCGCGTCACCCATCGATGGCTATGTAAACGGCACTGATTAATTAAAATCGAAATCCCACAGCAATATATATATGGCATCAAAAACTTTACGAACGGATCACACCATGTCACAAATTTTTCGACATTTTCGGGTATAGAAGCCTCAATTGGCCGTTTATGCGACTACAACTAAACTCAGTATATCACTTTTTACTATTGATATTGGTGGTGCTGAATCCCCACAGTACTTAACCTATAAAACTTCTTGCTTTGAGTGATAGTTTTATTCAAAATTCGCTTTTCCCATTTTTACAAAAATAGACGCTAAACACAAAATTATATAGGTAACTTGTTTAAAACTTGAAAGGTGTCTGCTGATTTTACTTCTAGTAGCTTTAGGCACACTTTTTTACAGACCTTTTTCCTATTAGTCCAATTATGTTGTGGATTTTATAATCTATAATTTTTCATTTAAATTCATATAAATAAAACTATATTTTAATTAATATAAAAACATAAATATTATGATGTATCATATATTTAGATAGTAATACTAAACTCAACACGCACACAATAAATGATTTATAATATTTTTGTTTTTTTTATTAAAAATTTATGATTAAGTACTCAATTAAACACTCTGACACATAAAACATAAAACACAAATGGTATTAACGAGAAGTGGGCCATTAAAAAGTGTAAAATAATTTTGCTAAATATTAGTAAAATAAGAACAGAGAAATAAAACTGTTAAATATACGGAATTTTAAGTATGTTTAAGTTAACGTTTAAGAAAATGGCAAATCGTACTGTAAAATCTACAGAAAATTTTGTTAAATATTACTAGAATAAAACGAGTAAAAAAGTTAAAGTCGGGCATGCCGACTATACAATACCCTACACCAGTCTGGTTAAAAGCCAACGAATGTTTGGATCCGAAATTCGAATTGGTTAAAATGGGACTTGTGTCAAAATTTTCTATAAAATGATAATAGAAGAGAAAATCGTAAATATAGCCCATATGGGCGATAGGTCTAAATATAGACCGATTCTATCTAGAATCTATAGGCTTTGTCCCTGGGAACATGTGAGTAAGCGAACCAAATTTCCCCTTATATGGGTACTAGGTCTAAAGAAGGACCGATTATAACCAAAATCAATAGGCTTCGTCCTTGGGCCGACATACATATGTCGGTGTACCAAATTTCATGAAAATATGTTAATATTTGCGACGTGCAGCGTGTAACTAAGCCAATTTTAGGGGGACCCTTATATGGGCACTATGTCCAAACATGGACTAATTTTAACCGAAGTCAATACGCTTCATTCTTGCGTGGACACATATCGGAGTACCACATTTCATCAAAATATCTTAATATTTACGACCTGTAGAGTGCGCACAAGAATGCATGGACAGACAGACAAACGGACGGACAGACGGACATCGTTAAATCGAAATAAGACCTGATTCTGAGTCGGTCAGTATACTATAAGGTGGGCCTAGGTCCAGTAATTTTTGGTGTTATAAATATCAGCACAAACTTATTATACCCTGACCACGCAGTGGTGTAGGGTATAAATAGCAAAAAACCTGTTATATATAGAAAATTTAAAAATTTTTGTTATTTTTAAGCTAAATATATTTGAATGCAAATAGCAATCTATCCAGCTAAAATCAGCAGAAATATTTGCTAAAATAAAATGTAAACTGATATTTTTAAAAGAGTTAAATTTTATTTGCACAAAAAAAATTGAAAAAACTTCGAAAATTACAATTATTTTTTTGTAATTTTTTAGGTTACTAATTATTTTTTTTACTGATTTTAGCAGGTGAAGTTGTTATTTTCTATTAACAAATATTTAACTCAAATATAATTAAAGTTAAGTAAATATATTTCATTTAATTTTTGCAGTTCCTATTTAACAGTTTTTCCTGCAGGGTAATTTTTAACAAATTTTTAGTAGTTTTAACTAAATTTTTTACAGACTTTTTTCTATTAGTGTAAGACAACACAGCAAATGACACAGAATATCAACCTATAAACATGCAACAACAAATAGTTATACCCTACACCACTATGTGGTCATTATACCCTACACCACTATGTGGTCAGGGTATTATAAGTTTGTGCTGATGTTTGTAACACCAAAAAATATTGGTCGTAGACCCACCTTATAGTATACCGATCGGTTCAGAATTTTTTTTTATTTCGATTTAACGATGTCCGTCTGTCCGTCCGTCCGTCCGTCTGTCTGTCTGTCCATGCAATCTTGTGCGCACTCTACAGGTCGCAGCTATTAAGATATTTTGATGAAATTTAGTACGCAGACCTATGTTGGCCCAAGGACGAACAAGTTTGATTTTTTTGAACATCGGTCCATGTTTAGACCTAGTGCCCATATAAGGGTCCTACCAAAATTATATTGTTTATACGCTGCAGGTCGTAAATATTAAGATATTTTGACGAAATTTGGTACACAGACCTATGTTAGCCCAATAACGCAGCCTATTGATTTTGGTGAACATCGGTCCATGTTTAGACCTAGTGCCCATATAAGGGTCCTACCAAAATTATACTGTTTATACGCTGCAGGTCGTAAATATTAAGATATTTTGATGAAATTTGGTACGCAGACCTACATTGGCCCAATAACGCAGCCTATTGATTTTGGTGAACATCGGTCCATGTTTAGACCTAGTGCCCATATAAGGGTCCTACCAAAATTATACTGTTTACACGCTGCAGGTCGTAAATATTAAGATATTTTGATGAAATTTGGTACACAGACCTATATTGGCCCAATAACGCAGCCTATTGATTTTGGTGAACATCGGTCTATGTTTAGACCTAGTGCCCATATAAGGGTCCTACCAAAATTATACAGTTTATACGCTGCAGGTATTAATATTAAGATATTTTGATAAAATTTGGTACATAGACCTATGTTGGCCCAAGGACGAAGCCTATTGATTTTGGCGAACATCGGTCCATGTTTAGAACTAGTGCCCATATAAGGGTCCTACCAAAATTATATTGTTTATACGCTACAGGTCGCAAATATTAAGATATTTTGATGAAATTTGGTACATAGACCTATGTTGGCCCAAGGACGAAGCCTATTGATTTTGGTGAACATCGGTCCATGTTTAGAACTAGTGCCCATATAAGGGTCCTACCAAAATTATATTGTTTATACGCTACAGGTCGCAAATATTAAGATATTTTGATGAAATTTGGTACATAGACCTATGTTGGCCCAAGGACGAAGCCTATTGATTTTGGTGAACATCGGTCCATGTTTAGAACTAGTGCCCATATAAGGGTCCCCCCAAAATTGGCTTGGTTACAAACTGCAGGTCGCAAATATTAAGATATTTTAATGAAATTTGGTGCGCTGACTCACATTATAGAAAATTTTAACATAAGCCCCATTTTAACCCATTCGAATTTCGGATCCAAACAATACACCAGACTGGTGTAGGGTATTGTATAGTCGGCATGCCCGACTTTAACCTTTTTACTCGTTTTCGTTTAATTTTAACTTATTGCAATTATTTTTTATTTAGCTTTTTACATGTTACACTTTTTAATGGCCAACTCGTTAATTATAAAAAAAATCCCCAATTTTTTTAGTATTGTTCGCACCTATAGAAAAAGAATTGTTGGAAACAACCAACATTGCTCTCCAACACCAATAAAAAGCAACCCCATTTCATTCATTCATCCATTTATTCGTTTAATACTTGGTCATAACTAAATAAATGACCTTTTACACCTACAATTAACCAATACATATTATACTCACAGTCGGTTATTGGGTACTACACGCAACACACATTAGAGGGACCCAACAAAATGAAAGTGCATTTTAATCATCTAATGTTCTCACTCTGTTTTGCAACTTATACCAATACCAACTTATACCAACATTTTGTGTCGCTGTCTACTTTAGGCGATATGGGCCAAAATAGGTTTATACTGCATTTAGACTAAGGAAAAATTACCTAGTTTTTGCTCTTTCTAGTTTTTAATTGTCAAAAGGCATATATAAAAACACGCTAAATCAAGTTTATACTAGGTATTTTTTCTCGGTCTTAATTTAGTATTAAGCAAATCTAGGTTAAATCCTAAATTATTCCTCTCACAAAGAAATAACTACAGTCCGAAAATAAAATTTTTTGCTCTGAAGAAGATATAGCGACTTTGGGTTTTTGGAAAATGCGAAATTGAGCGAAAACTCACCTTAACTGTAACATATATTGTTCAAACTTTTAACGCTTTACTTTCAATAGTAAGTATGTTATTTTTGTCATATTCAATAAAAATCCATCTTCTTATTTTAAAGTTAAGACGATTATAAAACTAAAAGCATTAGTCTTACTTTGAGATCATTATCAAAATTTTTAGTTAAAGTTAACAGGTTTTTTTTAGATTTTTTTGAAAATTATGTTTGTATTAAAATATTTTTTTTTTGGAAATGCTACGAAATTTTAATTTAAACACGAAAATTTTCTTCTCAAACATTGAGCGTATTTTGTGTTTTATTGGAAATGCGAATTTCAATCAAATGTGGGTTATTTTAAAAAGCTGACTTGAGGCATCATTGCTAGTTAGAGAGTTAAGAGTTTAAATTTTTTTCGTTACATATAAAAATTCCTGATATGAAATATGGTATCGCAGCGAAAATTGATTGAAAATTTGATTAGTGCGCACAAGGCGATTTAAAATTACTTATGCCGACATTTTCCTTAAACAGTGTATTTCAATATAGTGTTTATTTTAACGTCATATAGACATCTGCACATAATACTGTAACTTATATGCATTTTTTCAAATTTAATTTAGTAGGTTTGAGGTTAAGAAGAAAAATAAACCTTTTTCTCTAAAAATTATTAACATTAATTTTCAAATCAGACTAGATCTAGTTTCTTCTTTTTTCTATGTACCGGCTTCATCAGTGATTTTCTATTAAATTGTTAATATGTTTATTGTCAGATCGTTTCTATATGATAACTTTTTCAACAATCTGTCGGCTCTGGGATTCGAAAACATGTCCCCTCATCAAAAACGTAACTATAATGAAGTGCGATGGCTGCTTAGCTATATCACCCAAGTAAGGCCTTGAATGCAATATAACTAATGCATTGTTTTCTTTTCTATTAAGCTTTATGTTATTGTCTTTACTCAGAAGTGATCAAACACAGACACAAACAAGCAAACAAACATACCTATTTTTAGTTTCTTGTTTATTTTCCAATCTCCTCCGTGTCTCCATTTTCGCAAATGTTGCGAAAAAATTTTATAGCAAAAATTACCCTAAAATTGATTTTTTAAATTATCCGGATATCGTTGAACACCTCTAATATACAGTTTAAAAAAATGAAATATAAAATGGCAGCAGTAATTGGAATGAGAAGAAGTATTGTTTATCAACAGTTTAAATGCGTTGAACTGTAAATTTAATATGAAAACAAGTACTACACCTACTACAATTATTTTCGTTAACACTGGGCGACAAAATCGTAGATTTAATAAAAATAATACTGGAAGCGTATGAAGATTGACTAGGGCTCGAAAGTTCATGTAAATACACTTACAGAATTATCGGCATGATATTAATGAATTGTTGCCTAAAACCAATGAAGTTTAACTGAAACTCCTCCATTGAAACTTTTCATTGATTAATAGAATTTTTCATAGAATGTTCTGAAAAAATTAATAAGGTTGTTCACAAGAGGTGTGCTATCTGTTGTATAGTTGTATCATCCTAAAAAAACACAGAGTTGTTAATATTACTGGTGTGTAAACCAGCATACGAAAAATCAAAAAATATGTCATTACCTATGTGCTTACCAGTATTGGCTAAAATAATGATTCTAAAAAGAGATTTTCAAAAAAATTAGTTTTATAAAAAAAAATATTTTGTTAATGTAAAAATTTTTTTAATAAAATTTTCTCGTGCGGGAATCGAACCTGGGACTCCCGGTAGCCAGTCAATAGCGCTACCATCTGATCTATATCGACATGTAAAGTTTGATAGATAAAAACATAATTGACTTGCTGCACACAAGTCAGCTTATTCGCCAACATACAAAAAATCAAAAAATATGTGGTTACATATATCATTACCAGTGTTGAAAAAATATTGAGTCTAAAAATAGATTTCAAAAAAATTTAATATTTTAGAAATAATGATAAAAATAAGTAATTATTGGTAATACATTATTTTTTATTTTGAAATAACGAAAAAGTAAGTAAAGGGTTTTCCAATAGGTACTTGAGAACTTTGAATTTAATTTGCGTACGCAAATTTCACTGATCATCTAACTGTTACTTTCCTTTTTCTCAGTAAACTCAACATTTTCATCATGGTAAAGTACACGAACGAACAACGTATGCAAAAATGTACTACCGAAATTTGGAGTCGGTGACCGCATCTTTAAGAGCATTAACTCCAATTTTGGGTCGTTATACTCGCCCTAGTAGACAAGCATTAACAAGTTTAGTGCAAAAATTTTAGTCTACATATTCATTGTGTGATGCTGACGTGCCAGTGAGACAACGGGTTGGTCGTAGTGTCGAAAATATCGCTGCCGTTCAGGCGTCCGTAGCAAACGATCCAAATCAGTCGATTCCGCGGCGTTCTCAAGAACTGGACATCGCCAATACCACTTTATGGTGAATTTTGCATAAAGATCTTGGTTTACACCCATACAATTCAAGCTGACTCAAGAATTGCAGCCAATGGACCGTTTGACGCGACTTTCGTTGTTTAAAGAAAAAGTTGTCAAGTCCTTATTGAAAAACCCTATATTTATTTGTAACTCATTATTATATATTTTAAAATAATGCAGAAAATAAGTACGTGTCATTACTGGTAGTCCACAAAATAATGATATGTCATTACCGTTTCTATACTGGGTATCTAAGACATTTTTCTTGTAGTATGTGACGAAAACTTAATTAGTTTTTTGAAATTCTCTCTGTGTAGGGTAGAGGGGGGATCCTTCGCCAGTGGGGCACATACACTAATCCCATTTTTCCCCGCTATTAAGGGAGATAAAAAATTGTAAAAAATATATTTTGTGCATTTTTCAATTACCTTTCCTTGACATCCTATTTGACAAATTTATATCACATGTGGTCGCAGACAGACGTGTTTTTGTGTTTTTGGGGTGCCAAATATAATAGGAAGCAACTACATTTTGCAATAACTTCCTCAAATCGTGTGATAAGAAAATAATTTTTCATTATGTTAGACCTACGGTCCTAAGGTTTCGAAAAATAATAATTTGATTTTAATAAATGCTTAAAAAGTGTGAAACAATATTAATTTTATGTTAGTGCCTGTCTGTGGGGCACAATCACCAGATGGCACCTGGAGCTACAAAGAGTTGGTGCATCCCTGCCTAAAATGCTCTATAAGACTTTTCTATATATTTAAAATATGTTTATTAGTAAATTAGAACAATCGTGTTCATTCTTTAATTTATATTAATTATTCAGTTTTTTTTTAATTTTGAAGAATCATTATATTATAGTTTTAAATTATTTTTTTTAATGTAGTGGAGATTTATTCATTAAAAAGAATTACATATCTTAAAGAACTTATTATAAATTATTTATTTCAGTCATTAAAAGATTGACTTTGCTGTATTAACAAATTTTTTTGTTGAAATTGTATCTAGCCCTTTTGGCGAATTTACCCCAGGTTTGGGGCAGTTACGCCGAATTGTGTTACTTTGAAAATCATTAAAAAAATAATAGAAAATATGCAAATAATCAGAATAAAAATCATAGAAATTAAAGCCAAGATATGTAGGTTTTCAATGTGAAAGTAATTTTTGAAAATAATTAGGGGTTAAGAAATGACAGTGCTTTGAAAAAAAAAGTGGCGAAGGATCCCCCTCTACCCTACATTAGGTCGTACCTCAAAAAAAAGTTCGCCGTACACCCTCCAATATGAAGTATTTTTGCAAGGCAATTTCAAAAAAATGTTTATTTTTTTTTTGGCTGAACGTAGGTCGCCTTTCTCAATTTTTCGTTATGGCTTCGGCATTTAAAATCGGATTTTAAAGTGTGATATATCGATTTTCTTGCCTCGAGGAGACCAATGTTTTGCTATAAAGGAAAAATCCAATAAAAAAAAATTTAAAAAGGCGACCCCTACGTTCGGCAACCGATATATAAAAAAAATTCCACTGGGTTTATCGAAAAACTTCATTAGCAAAAGCTTAATGATTTTTTGCAAGCTTTAATTTTCTGACATTAGGGTGTACATTATGGTGTTAGCAATTGAGGTCTGGTGGCTAACTACTAGAACGGGATACTTGAGGTCAATTGCCCTCGAGAGAAAAACACTAGTCTCCTCGAGAGAAAAACATCGATGTATCATACTTTAAGATTCGACTGTAAATGCCAAAGATATAACGAACAATGTAAAATGGCGACCCCTACGTTCGGCAAAAAAAAAACCTCCTTGCAAAAATACTTCATATTGGATGGTGTACGCCGAACTTTGTTTTTTTTGCCTGTAAGGTGGTACGCTCTAGTGTGCATGTTTGGTGTCGTTAGCTGATAAACAACATTGACCAAATATTTTGGTAAATCAACAAATTAGCAACAAAATATCATCTATTTATTAATGCAAATTTTCGCAAATTTTTACATATTTTGCTGTAAATGACTCTTTTTATATATCTTGTTAAAAATTCATATTTTAGTGGATATTTCGGCAAACGCTGTTGCGCATTTCTTTATAAATCCATATATTTCTATATTTTGCAAAAATTAATGTTCTTAAGAATTTTTTTTCGGAAAATTTAATATAATTTGTTAATTAGGAAAATGCCTATTTTTTTATACCAAACAATTTTGAGTCTTATTTTTATTCGGTTTTTCACGTGAAAAAATTTCACTCGAACTTTAAAGTCCTCAAATTGCAATTTAATTTGTACAAATGGTAAATTTTTTAATTTTATGACAAAGACACAATCACAATAAACACAAAATGTCAATTTTTACCAAGAAAAATAATAGTCTTGAACATTAAATTTGCGAGAAAACAAACTCTGCACAATTTTTTATGTGAAACTCATTATCGTCAAAAATTATTTTTTTATATGGAGTATAACAGTTTTTACACGTGAAGTCGAAACATCTTACGGTGCTTTAAGAACAAATATGCCATATTCCA
Organism: Leucophora obtusa; assembly: GCA_949987735.1. Lineage (NCBI taxonomy): Eukaryota > Metazoa > Arthropoda > Insecta > Diptera > Anthomyiidae > Leucophora > Leucophora obtusa. Next base: position 166,435,182 of record OX465298.1, on the reverse strand, counting down.
AATATAATTCACAATTTATTTTACAACAAATACAGAAAAAACTTATGAAAAAAAAAACTTTCGTAGAACCAATGGTTGAAAATTAATGCATTTTCAAGTGCTACCAAGCACTACCATCAGATTGTCTTAATGGGGTTCTCTCTAGGTTATAATGTAGATTTTTGTTTTTGCATTTATGTTAACTGCAAAGTGAAAAACATTTAGAGAAGTAAACTCAAATATTTTTCTTATTTATTTCATGTATTTCAACGAAAATTACATGTTTTTAACAAAGCTTTTATATTTCTCTATATTATAGTTGTTGCTATAACTAAAGCTCCTTTAGTAGTAATATAACTCTAGAAATATTAAAAAATAAGTCAAACATGATTAATATTTTCAAATATTAAAAGAAAAACTAGTGCAAAAAAACTATTAAACTCTAGGTTTGGTCATAAGACCAGGGGCTCCTTTGTGTGTTCATAGTAATATTATGTATGTCGACCAGTGTAACAACTACAAAACAGCTTTTACTTTGGCTAATTTAGTAGAAGTAGGAGTAGTATAATCATAATTTCAAATATCAACATTTCATTCTTCCTCCTTTGTAATGGGTTTCATAAGTTAATAAATAGTTTTAAATGTGGTAAGTTTAGCACCTGATCCCCCATTATGACCTCCAACTGCTTGAACCTGCTACTAAAAACAAATTGATACAATTAACTACACGCAATTGTGTAAAGTAAGTAGTGGTAAGTGTTATATGTAATTTTATTAGTTGTAGTAAAAATTTCAATTGAAAAATTAATAGTGTTAAACATCGTCATTTATAGTATTTTACTTTTTAGATTAATTGTGCAATTAATTCGAGGTAAAGGTTATTATAAACCATACTTGGGAATTTTTCATTAACATTAGTTAACACTAATGCAAATCGGGAAAATTTATATTTTGAATTAAAAAAAATATTACACTCACAATATATTTTCCATAACCGATTGAGGGTTATTTGAAAAGTAATAGGTAAAGTTTGTTTTCAATTGAAGAATCAATTAAAATACATTGAAACATATTGTTTAACTTTTTATATTCATCAATAAAAAACAAACTACAAGAAATATGTATCGTCTGTAGGAGTTGATATTTTCAGTCAAATAATCTATTTTTAGATTTCTATTTTTGTAAAAAATAATTTATATAATTTCGTTGTTTTCTGTTTTGAAACAAAAAATTCAAATATTTTCTGTTTTCAGTTAAAAGTTGACGATTGTTTTAACAGACTTTTCGATTATCCTTTCCTTTTTTAATTGTGTTTTCAATTAATTTAATATGTATTTTAGGTTGTTTCTAACGATAAAATATGGTGGGTGTAAACATAGGTACATACATAAAAAATAAAAAAAAAATTTTTGGGATGAGATTTGAACCACCACCCTCAAAAATTGAAACTTTGTCATTGCCTGACCTTCCAGACATCTACTCCACAACCGAATTGAAAATTGTATGAATTAAATTTGAATTTAAAATATTTTTAAATATTTATTTATACAACAAAAAGAAATTTAAACAAACAAATGTACCCAGCACACAATTTGAATTTCTAAAAATAATTTTAATCTATCGCACGCCTAGAAAAACTGGACAACTGTTAACTTCGTTTTATATCTAAATGCTTTTATTTGTTTTAACTTAAAATAGTTGAATATTAAATGATATGAATTCAATCAGAGTTTACGATAAAGAAATTATCGAAATTGGTTGCCAAATTTATTTGAATTGTTAGTAAAAATTTTTAAATTGATTTGATAATCACGGGGTTGCCGGGTTGTAAAAATGTGAAGAAATCTCGATGTCAGCTGCTAGCAATAGAGTCGGCATATACGACTAAAATATTTACCATACAAATCGTTTTAAATGTTCACCATACAAATTGCTATAAAAACTAAAAATATAAAATACAAACATAAAATTTAGTTAGAATATTCTTCCACCTCAAGTCCAAATTCTAATATGATATTGTCATATTAGATTTTTATTTGTTGTTTCAAAAAAGGGTTGATCAACAATAAAAATCTAATATGACAATATCATATTAGCATTTGGACTTGAGGTGGAAGAATATTCTAACTAAATATATGAAAATATAGAAAGTCCGAAAAAACAATTTTTTTAAATTGTTTGTTTTTGCAATTAATGCAAAAATTAAAATAATTTTTGAAAATAATCACACCACGGCTAAACTCTCATTCAAATATTTATTTTGTTTTGAGTTTAAAATTAGTTGTTTTTACAAAATGTATTGACAACAAACAAACATATAAATAGTACCCAAAGGGTACTTTTATGTAATTGTTGCTTTCAAAAAGGAGTTGATTTATAGCTGGTTTTACCAAATCAGACAGTTCATATACGAAAGTACAAAAGTCTCGTTCCGTTGATTTTTTGTACTTTATGTAATGTCTCGGTTTGAGTAAGAAAGTTATCATTTTCTTATTGCGGACAACTGAAGAGTAGAGTGATGTCTACGAAACAATTGTATTGTCTATCATGAAAATGATCAACCCCTTTTTGAAACAACAAATAAAAATTTAATATGACAATATCATATTAGAATTTGGACTTGAGGTGGAAGAATATTCTAACTAAATATATGAAAATATAGAAAGTCCGAAAAAACAATTTTTGTATTTTTTAATGCAAAAATTAAAATAATTGTTACAAACATAAAATTTAATAACAAGCTTGTTTATTCGTCCTTTTAGGGGAATTTTTTTACAAAGTTTTTATTTTTAATTTTGTGTGGAAGTAAAAACGAAAGATTTTATATTTTATGATTTTTTATGAGTTTTATGCATGTCAGAAAATAAAAAATTATAGAGTTATAAATTTTATTCAAATGAAAATTTAACTTAAAAAATCAAAAAAAGTAAATATAACGCAAGTTCTTCTTAACTAAAATTGAATTTTATAACTGCAGTTAAACACTAAATTCTAGCGACTTTGATTTATGTAAATTGGTATTTCTGACTGACATATTTTTGTGCAATTTTGCTCCAAAGTTTAATATCGATGGCTTAATGAAGAAAGACGCTACACAGAGAGAATGTTTCTGGACGAGTTTTATTGAAATTTTTCGGTAAACTGCTGAAGTTTTCTTCACAACATAAATGAAAAATTTGTTAAATTCGATGAAAAAGATACGAACCTTTATGAATCTAGTTTTAGTGAAACTTTTTCTTGGAGCGTATGAAATTTTTAGTAAATAAAATGAAATTTTTAATAATATTTTATGAAAAATTCCATTAATTCAATGAAAAGTTTCAATGGACGAGTTCCCATGAAACTTTATCGATTTTATGCAAAAATTCATTAATATCATGCAGATAATTTTCTCAGTGTACCTTTTTTCTTAATTTCTCTAGAGGGGAAGGCAATAAAAATATAAAAACGTTGGATATATTGTTTCACGGAATGAAATTTTATATTAATGCAAAAACAATAAAATAAAAAGTATAATCTAAGTTTTTCAGATTTCCATTTCCTCTAATGGAATATTAATTCGAGTTAGGGCCTTTCTGTATTAAGCATTAAATTTATTTACCAAAAATTTGGGCATTTATTTTAACTATTATATTCATGTTTGATGGGTAATTTGAAATTTAAAAAGATATATTCAAATAAAATAAAAACAATTTGAATTATAAAAAAATGTTTATGAAACTATATGTATCAATATAGTTTGGCTCAAGGGGTAAGGCGATGAACTTCTAAACCAAAGGTCGTTGGTTCGAATCGTGTCTGGTGTTGGAACAAAACAAAATTGCTTTGAATTTAAAACGAAAGAAAATTAAATTAAAAAGAAATGAAATAAACAAAGAACTTGTGTGTTAAGTGTGTAGTGTTTTGAAAATTGAAACAAAATAAACTTTCGAATATGAAAAAACAAACCACAAAATCGTTTTTTTTTTACGTTTTGTCAGTTAAAAATTGATGATTGTTTTAACAGACTTTTCAATTATTTTTATTTCTTTTATGGATTATTTAAACAATGTTTGAAAATAAATAGCAAAATGGTTTGAATATAATGAAAAATCAGTAGTCCTTTTTTTAATTGTGTTTCCAATTAATTTAATATGTATTTTAGGTTGTTATTAACGATAAAATATTGTGAGTGTACTAAATGGTAATAAAATCACAATAATGCATAAAAATCTTATTTTAATAAAAACAATTCTTTTGAAGTTTTCAAACAAAAATTTTAATTAATATAATTTATTATGACTTTGCAACAAAAAATACATGGGAAATACAGTCACAACTAAGAGTCACAGACTTTTCGTAGGAATAGCCATGTTAGTCAGTATAAATTAGACGAAATCATTATTTTCATTTCATAAGCAGTTTTTGGTCAGGGTATTATAAGTTTGTGCTGATGTTTGTAACACCAAAAAATATTGGTCCCAGACCCACCTTATAGTATACCGATCGACTCAGAATTTTTTTTTATTTCGATTTAACGATGTCCGTCTGTCCGTCCGTCCGTCTGTCTGTCTGTCCATGCATTTTTGTGCGCACTCTACAGGTCGCAAATATTAAGATATTTTGATGAAACTTGGTACACCGACTTACGTCGCCCCAAGGACGAAGCCTTTTGATTTTGGTTAAAATCGGTCCATGTTTAGATCTAGTGCCCATATAAGGGTCCTACCAAAATTATATTGTTTATACGCTGCAGGTCGCAAAAATTAAGATATTTTGATGAAATTTGGTACGCAGACCTATGTTGGCCCAAGAACGAAGCCTATTGATTTTGGTGAACATCGGTCCATGTTTAGACCTAGTGCCCATATAAGGGTCCTACCAAAATTATATTGTTTATACGCAGCAGGTCGCAAATATTAAGATATTTTGATGACATTTGGTACACCGATTTTTATCAGCCCAAGGACGAAGCCTATTGATTTTGGTTAACACTGGTCCATGTTTAGACCTAGTACCCATATAAGGGTCCCCCCAAAATTGGCTTGGTTACAAACTGCAGGTCGCAAATATTAAGATATTTTAATGAAATTTGGTTCGTTGACTCACATTATAGAAAATTTTGACACAAGTCCCATTTTAACCCATTCGAATTTGGGATCCAAACATTAGTTGGCTTTAACCAGACTGGTGTAGGGTATTGTATAGTCGGCATGCCCGACTTTAACCTTTTTACTCGTTTTTTATATGCATGTGTGTTTTCTTTCCAATATTGTGTATTTTTTATTTATGTTGTTTAAAATTGTCTGACACAGATTTCGAGCATATATTTTTGATTTAACTGTCTTGCGAAACATAGGTTTTCGTAGCAGGAATGTGCTGCTAACTCTTTTGACCGCCTTTGTATTTCTTCGTTTGTTTCTTGATGTTGTTACCAGCCCAGAGCCATTCCTCGCACACTTATAAGCCAGCTCGTTTATCACCACCCCAATGTATCCTGGGACCAATGTCAGCCTGACCGAGTGCTGACGATTCAGATTTATAGTCGGAGGTTCTTAAATATTAAATAAAAATACTAATGCGTAAATTCATAAATGCTTTATAAAGTTATAGGAGGTTAACAAAACAAATTTTTCATATGAAATTTTTATTTCAAAAGCCTTCTATAACTTTGCCAATATTTTAAGGTAAATAAGTATTTATATTTCCTTTAAATTTTTTACAATTTAAAATGTATAAAATAAAAAGTCGTTTCTTTAAAAATGCAATTTCATTTTTAAATATACATTAAAATATTGATTATTTTTTTCCATTTCCTCTACTCAACATATCACCATTAGCTGTCACTAACATCACTGTGATACCTTCATATAATGCTTGATAATATTCGTCTTCTTTTTCCACCCTATGCCAATGTTTAACATGACCATTATTATCAAAGTGACATTAGTTTTGTAGCTAAGGTACTACTACAACTACTACTTGTCCTACTTTTCACCTAAGTCCCAGTGACAATATTTCCCCACTTGGTCTTAAATTAGAAATGATAAAAAATATGTAGGTACTCCAAGTACATGTTATAGTGGTTTAAAACATCTAATTCCCATTTTCAAATAAAATTAATTTATGGGATATGACAAATAAAAATGATGATTAAAAGTGTAGTTTGTGGTATTCAAAAAACTCTATATTGCTACAAATTTTTATTTTATTTGCTGATTTTTTGCGATTATTTACAATGTGCTTAAAACTCATATATATATTTTTTTATATTTTTACAATACATGATTTCAGACCATGTATGTTCGATTTAACTATGTGTGTATTTTGTAAATTTTTTTTCTGCATTTTTTGCTAAGTTTTCTTGATCAAAACTAAACATCTATTATGCATTTGCTTCAAGCAATTTTTTGTTTTAATACAATTTCATGTTAGAAATTTGCTCACTCCCTACACTAAGTTCATCATGTTTGTGTGTGTCATCTTTTCTTTTCCCTTTATATTTTTTTTTGATTTTTTATACTGGTGCATGTCACCTGTCATTGAAAATTTTATCGAGTGTGAAATGGTTTTCCTGGTAAACTTGATTTTGTTTCTTCTTTTCCTTTTTTAACTACAACTGCATTTCTCCCCTTTAAGTTTAAAATTTTTTGTTCTTTGTCGCTATTTTTTTTTGTATTTGTGGCATGCAATAAATGTTTTGACCTCGGTTTAAAATACACAAGATTCAGGTGTCATGCGCTTGTTGACAATAAATGCATTTGATACATTATCATTTGTTGAAATTATTTCAGTTTTTAATGGAATATTTTATAGAAAAACCTTAAGATAGTCCTCATGAAGCATAAAAATATTTAATCATTTGAGTTCTGTAAAAGTTTAAATTGAATGAAAACAAGTGAACTAAAGACAAGTGATGTTTTTAGAAAGAAGAAATACAATTCGATGCTTTATGTTTTTGCAGCGTTCAACAGAAAGTGGAATTATAATTAAATTTTTATGCTATATCTAAGTTAAGTAGATGCCACTCCAAATGCAATGCATTATCGTAATATTAAGGGTCATATGCATAATCAATATTTAAAATTATAAAACAAATTTTTCATACCAAATTCATTCAAATTCGTTTTATGAATGTTTCAGAAGGTTTTGAAATTATTATGCATAAGCCCTTAAATAAATATGGTATAGGGACACAGGTCAGTGATTCTAATTCGTTTTGCGATCCCCTGTAAAATTAATTACTGCAAAACAAAATTCGGCCTATTCACTAATGACTATGTTAGCTCACCTTTCTCTATTAAGGTGTAATGGTTTGCGCTTTGGTCTTTTACATAGAAGGTAGCCGGTTCGAGCTCCAGTGACGACAACATAAATTTATAAAAAACAATATGTAATAGTTTTCTATCCCTCACACAAATCTCCACGTCCTCTTTCGGTGTTCTCAAAGCACTTAACCCCACCAAAGTAAAATAATATCTTTAATAGGGCTATGAACTAAAAAGCGTTAACAAGTTCGGCAACTCTCCATCGGATAGCGCGAAACAACTATTTTGAAATCATCTCTATTTTGTTATACTCAAAAAACATTATTAGAAACGCTTCTACTGCGAACACACATAGAAAATAAATTTGTTGGAATTCTATCGGAATCAATAAATTTAATTGCAAGTAATTAAAATCCGTTATTAGGAAAGCTAAATCTAACCATCAACAGAAAGAATATAACATGGGTGGGCACGGATTTGCGACCGAGGTCTATATTGTGGATTTCGTAAATTATAAAGGGCCGCGCCATACGCTGAGAGAATTGCCTGCATGGTATTAATGAGTTTTTGCATGGAACTCGTCCATTGAAAATTGGCATTGAATTAAGGGAATTTTTTATAAAATGCTGTGGGAAATTCAATTTTATTTATTAAAAGAGTTTCAATAAAACTAGATTCATAAAATATATGAAGCTTTATCATACAGAAGAAAACTTCAGTAGTTCACTGAGAAATTTCAGTAAAACTCGTCTAGCAAAATTCTCTCTTAAATTCTCAATTAAAGAATGTAAAACTATTTACACACATTTAACTAAAACGAGTAAAAAGGTTAAAGTCGGGCATGTCGACTATACAATACCCTACACCAGTCTGGTGTATTGTTTGGATCCGAAATTCGAATGGGTTAAAATGGGGCTTGTGTCAAAATTTTCTATAATGTGAGTCAGCGCACCAAATTTCATTAAAATATCTTAATATTTGCGACCTGCAGTTTGTAACCAAGCCAATTTTGGGGGGACCCTTATATGGGCACTAGGTCTAAACATGGACCGATGTTCACCAAAATCAATAGGCTGCGTTATTGGGCCAACATAGGTCTGTGTACCAAATTTCATCAAAATATCTTAATATTTACGACCTGCAGCGTATAAACAGTATAATTTTGGTAGGACCCTTATATGGGCACTAGATCTAAACATGGACCGATATTCACCAAAATCAATAGGCTGCGTTATTGGGCCAATATAGGTCTGTGTACCAAATTTCATCAAAATATCTTAATATTTACGACCTGCAGCGTATAAACAGTATAATTTTGGTAGGACCTTTATATGGGCACTAGGTCTAAACATGGACCGATGTTCACCAAAATCAATAGGCTGCGTTATTGGGCCAATATAGGTCTGTGTACCAAATTTCATCAAAATATCTTAATATTTACGACCTGCAGCGTATAAAAAGTATAATTTTGGTAGGACCCTTATATGGGCACTAGGTCTAAACATGGACCGATATTCACCAAAATCAATAGGCTTCGTCCTTGGGCCAACATAGGTCTGCGTACCAAATTTCATCAAAATAACTTAATATTTGCGACCTGTAGAGTGCGCACAAGATTGCATGGACAGACAGACAGACGGACGGACGGACAGACGGACATCGTTAAATCGAAATAAAAAAAAATTCTGAGCCGATCGGTATACTATAAGGTGGGTCTACGACCAATATTTTTTGGTGTTTCAAACATCAACACAAACTTATAATACCCTGACCACATAGTGGTGTAGGGTATAATAAAAGTGGACGGTACTATGTTAATATTTTATTTCTTCTTTAAATCGGTTCTCAACTTCATCGATTCAAAAACTGGTCTTACAAGAACCGATTGAAAATTCAATTTTTGTAGCTCCAATTTTGGAATTTTTAAATAAAATAAATTGAATTAACATTTTTTGAAATTTTTTCATAATTTTTACTTTAATCTGCGGTATCGCGGAATCGGCCAAATGAAAATTTAAAAACTTTAAGGGTTATTGTAGATATTGGAGATATCAATATGTGTATAAAAATTGTGTATAAAAAATTTAATAAAATTTTTGTTTTATAATTTCGTTAAGCAGTGCAAAAAAATTACCATCTCTTCAAAGGGACACTCTGTACTAAAGGGTTAATTTAATCGATGATTAGAAACTTGAAAATTTTTTTACGTATTTTCAGTGCTGTTTGTTTAACTGAAACGCCAACTTTTTCGTGCAGTTCTAAATTTAAGATCAATGAGTGGCAGTATTACAATCAACGCTAACTAGGTAGGTATCGCAATGAGTTCTCTCCGATCTTAATGAGGTTCGAATATGTGATAGAGGAAAAAAAGTAATGTAGACGTATTTTTTTGTAGCGGTCCAATCCCAATTGGGCAGTTAAAAATTGGAGTCAATAAGAACTCAATGGCAATCAGTGTTTTTAATATATTTCGGATAGTTTTAAAGAAAATAGACAAATTGGGTATCAAATAAAAGCTTTGCTGAACACTAGAGCGTACCACCTTACAAGCAAAAAAAAAGTGGATGGTTCCAATCTCAAGTATTTTTGCAAGGAGGTTTCAAAAAAAATTTTTTTTGCCGATCGTAGGGGTCTTAATTTTGCATTTTTTGTTATATCTTTGGCATTTACACTGAGGTTACACGATCAAGATTTTGTTTTCAAGTAGATAGTACATACTGTTTGTAAAAATCAGTTGAACTTGAAGCTGTGACGTAGGCTGCATGCAATTTGATAGTCAATTTTGCTTTCAAGATGCCGTCATCAAGGAAAGAACTAAAAATGATCGCCTCTGTGGGCTGTTTCCGCACTGTAGGCTGTTCGAAAAGACTTTATTTTTTTCTTAACATCTTCATATCTTCCACATGTCAGCAGAAATTGATTTTTTGTTTATTTTTATTTTTAAATCATTTCGTCGATATACCGAAATATTCATATTCCGTATTTTATCAATCGTGTTTTATTGCGGCACAATATTTGTAAAATGAAAAACAAATTTACAAGAAATTTGATCAGCTGTTTAAAACTTGACCGTCAAGTTTTCTCAAAACTTGAAAGCAAAAATTGATATCAAGTTGCTGGTCAATTTTTAAAATGTGAGTGTGTTAGTAAAAAAAAAAATGTGAGTGTATTGGAACTTGAAAGGCAAAAATTGAACGTGAAACCCCTATGTTACAGTCGGATCTTAAAGTATGATACATCGATGTTTTTTTCTCGAAGACACCAGTGTTTCGCGCTAAGGGCAATTGATCTCAAGTATCCCATTCTAGTAGTTACCCACCAGATCTCAGTTGCTACAACACTAATGTGCCCCCTTAATGTCAGAAAATTAAAGATCGCAAAAAATCCTTAAACTTTTGCTAAGGAAGTTTTGCGATAAACCCAGTATAAATTTCTTTTATATATATTGGTTGCCGAACGTAGGGGTCGCCTTTTTAATTTTTTTTTCATTGGATTTTTCCTTTATAGCAAAACACTGGTCTCCTCGAGGCAAAAAAATCGATATATCACACTTTAAAATCCGACTTTAAATGCCGAAGCTATAACGAAAAATTGAAAAAGACAACTCCTACGTACGGCAAAAATACTTCATATTGGAGGGTGTATGGCGATTTTTATTTTGCGCTGGACACATCTACCGGTATATAAAACATTTATGAAGAGGTCCAAATTTTTTTGTTATTAAATTTTTATTTTTTCGGATATCACAGTTAGCATGGGAAATTATTGTTGGATTTTGCTCAAATTTATATGTAGTAATGCCAATTTAATTTAATCTAGGCCAGGGGTGGCAATACTTTTTTCACTGCGTGCCAGAAACGGACAAAGTTTTGTTTGTAAATTTTGTCTTTTAAAAGTACTTTTTTAAAAATTTTAAAAGTACTTTAGAAAATTTCTTTTAAAATATCATTGCATATGTACATATTTATCAGTGCTACGGATAACCCCGATGTTATTTCCCCAAAGGGAAAAATTAAATAACATTCAAGAAATGACGTTAAAATGTTTGAAGGTTATTTAATATTTGGGAGTTTATTTAATCTTCAAATATTGAGATTATTTCATTATGAAAAAATCTCCAATGAAAAATTAAAACATTTTTAACCTTATTGCCTTTTAATTTTTTGGGAGGTTATTCCATTTTTGGTGGTTATTTCATATTGTTAAAAAAGTTAAATTATTGGGCGCCATTAATTATTTAAGTACGTAAGAAACTAGTTGAAAAATGAGCTTCGGGCAAAAATTTGATTTTGTTAAAATAAATCGCGTGGTTTTATCATCATAATAATGAATAAAAGGCGAATATTATGGATTTGAACAGAGAAATTTCTATTTCAGATGCACTGCGAAACACGATCAAAACTCAATTTAAAATTCCAATAAAGGGGTTTATTTCATTATGAAACTTATTTTTAGCCTTTATTTAATTGGGGGTTATTTCGTAACACCTATTTTCCCTTTAAAAAATCTTAATTTTTTATATCCAATTTTATTACAAGTTGTTTTCCATTTTTGTGCAATTTTCTGGTAATTTTTACTTCTCCGATTATAAGGCATTTTCTCATTGAAACATTTAAACTTCTTTCAATATAGAATTTTAGAAATTTCCCCAGAATTTGCTGATAATCGAATTTGCGAGTCTTGTATTAACCATATTTCTCTAAACAAAAAATCGTGGCAATTCTGAGTTTTATTAATTTTAAAAGACGATTGACAAGCCCTATGAAAAATTTCACCACTATGGAGTTAAATCACACATTTTTGTAGCGAAACTTAACATTTAACTTAACATTTGCTGGTCTTCTAATAGTTTAATTTTTTTGAAAATGTCCAACAAAATGTCGCGTGCTACCTGAAATCTACTCGCGTGTCACTGCTGACACGCGTGTCATAGTTTTACCAGCCCTGATCTAGCTTTTTTTCGATATCCGTTAACGTTCGGCTTCGGTGTGACTTTTTTTTAAGAGAAGAAACATTCAAAAAATTCTTCCTATTAATTAACGTGCTGATTTCTTTGGAAAGAGGATGGAGAAGAAGTTAAGAGTCATGAAGAGTTGGTGAACTTTGTTGAAGCTTTTTATTTCACAGCCCTGTTACGTTATTTTACTTCTGTGGGATCAAGTGCTATTTGAACGCCGAAGGAGGACGCTGCAATATGTATGAGGGATAGAAAAAGCTCATACATATTATTATGTTTCATTAATTGATGTTGCCTTGCTTGGGTATCTAACCCTCGACCTTATGTGTAACATTCCAACGCACAAACCATTACAGCGCAGCGCCCACTTTTCTAAAATCACCTTGTTCACAAATATTTCAAATATTTGAATTAAAAGGCAATCCCAGGTCTACAAACGGCTAGTATGAAAATCAATTTTTTTCTTCTCTCGAGTACTTTAACGCCGTGTACAAATAAGTCAAAATTTCGCAAATTTCAGATATGTTTTCCCATTTATTCCCATTTTTTAACTCCTAAACGTGAGATTGCGATACTTAAAAAATATGTGTCTGTTCTTTTGTTCTCCTCTATCAATAAAATTGGAGAGAACTCATTGGGATACCTTCCTTGTAAGCACCAATTTTTACCATATCATACTTAAGTAAAATTTCAGGATAAAATCGATTTATTTCTTAAATAATTCTTAAGTAAGAAATTTTCAAATGGATCTTAATTCTGATTACAAAACATGCACTAAATTTTAATCAAAAAATTTTAGAAATAAAAAAATTTTAAAAAAATTTTGAAAAAATATAAAAAATTTAAAAATTTCGAAATTTGAATCTTATCAACGTCCGCATTAAATACAAAAAAGAGCCGCATGCGGCCCTAAGGACCGCGTTTGCCCACCGTTGATACTATATATCAAAAATTTTTTTCTTACTTTTGGCCAGCATTTATTTCTTATTGTTTTGGTATTTATTTTATTTCATATGTTGTAAGAAAACAAAACAACATTTGATTTTTTCTGTTAATTTAAATAAATATTTGGCTGCGAGCCATTAAAAAAATTTAAGCTGTACTTATTATTTTGACCATATGCGTATGTATCTATAGAAAGAAAACAAATTGTATAAAAAAATTCTGAAATCAGTTCTGACTTGCTTAATATTTTTAAATTGTCAAGTTATTTTTTTACATCCAGCTATTTTTCCCCGAGTGTCAGACTTTTTGCCATCTGGCAACCCTGGCCCTTTTGGACTAGTCCTTAGTATTTTTTCTGCTATTTTTAAAGATTTATTCTCTGAGCGTAGTTACCTTTAGAAACATTTCTCGCCCCAAAAGGTTGATGTTAAATATTAATATTGGTTATTTAAATTTTAAGCGTAATTAATTTAAAATAATTATCAATATAGATTATTAAAAATATGGTATTTCAATTTAAATATTTACCATACCTTATCGTTAAAATGAAAAATTTTAGTTATTATTAAAAATAAATAATCTTTAATAAGCTAACGCTCCAAGACAAATAATTACAAATAATGAGTTTCCTTCCCTTCATTTACCATACACTTAAATTACGCATTCCTACTAAAAGAAAAACAAAAGAAGCATATAATTGAATTAATTTTCGTTGAAAAATGAAGAAAGGTACGCATGCATTATAATATAATTTTAAAATATGTTATGAATATCTTATCAGAAAATTAGCGAAGTGTGTGTTATAAATGAAAATATATAATTACAAAACAATATCCCGGAAAGAAGGGGGCAAACCATTAAGGAGTTTAACTAATACAAGACATAAAGCTTATCACAAATATGTATACACAAAGAGAGATGGGAAAAGCAGACAAGCAGGCTCCACTTCCAACATTTTCAAATATTTTACCTAGGTAAATCCTTATTTCGCATTTTAATTAACCCTGAAATGTTTGTATTGTTGTAGTAATTTGCTAAAGAATTCCAAATTATGGAAAATTAATAAATGAAATTTTCAAAAAATAATCTTTTATAAGTATATTTCCACAACGACAATAACAATTACGGTATCCTGTTTTTAAAATTTTGGAGGTTGATAGAAAAACAAAAGGCGGTTGGTATTATGTTACCATAACACAATCTCAACTGCTTGAGACTTGTTTTAATAACCGAGTTTTATATTTGCTTTTACTGTGGATTTTACCCCTTTCTACATAAAAGACATGGTAAATCAGCTAAATAACCTGAAAACAAGTACAATACTTGTAAACTGTCGAACACCTTTTATATGCATTTCGCTGGAACAAAAATCTCAAAACCAAACCAAACCAAAAAAACAAAAAAAAAAAAAGATTCCAACGGAGGAATAATAACATGCAAACAGATCAGAGGTTCTTAAACATTTCTATAGGTTTCTAAAATTTTAATTGACGATATTTATTGCAACTTGCGAGTAGAGATACCAACTTGTGGATTCGACTACGGATTTCGCTCCTGTAAAAAATTTATACATGATAATTTTCCTTCCATACCCAGCAAAACCTTTCATTACCAAATAAGTGATTATATAATGAAACTAAAATTTTTTACTACTTATAATTCGGCGTCAGTACTAGTTATTTTTGTTAGACGAAGACATGTTTATAAGCAGTCTAGCTTATGCGCGACTACTTGTTTAATTACAAAAATAATTTGATATTGGAAACTACTTATTTTTTAACCACTAATAAGTATATGAGTGAGCCTTATTTTTTAACAACTTGTAACCACTTATTTTTTAACTGCTTATTAGCACCCGAATAACTAATTGTTTTGGTAACTACTTATTTTATATATTTTTATAATGCAGCGGGTAAGCGGGTGCACAAATTTTGTGTATTTTTTCCTGCAGCGAATACGGACAACTACTTACAAAAACGACCTTGTCGAACAAAAGTAATGTAGTAGACCCTAAATGCGCTGCTTATTATTTGGATATTAGTAATGAGCACCCATTACTGAGATTTTGCTGGGTATGCATATACTAGGGCTAACCTTAGTTATATGAGCGTAAAAAATGGTGATCTGTGACCCACCCACATGATGTATAAAAACACATCATGTAAAAAACGAAGATGAAATGCGATTTACAATGGGAACAGATTATTTTTTTAAAATAAATATTAAAAGAATCATAATCTAAATTTAATAACATTTTTAACAAGGCATAAAAATCCAAAATCGGTTGGAAAATATTTAAGTAATTGCAACTCGCCCAGACCATTGTAGAGCTAAAATTGGATCAATTATGAAAATCGTAAAAAATTGCATATTTTTTCAAAAACTTACAATGTTATACTCTAGAGTCATTTCTAAGATCTGTAATATTCAGATATAAATTTTTGTCTCTTTTGGACTTTGCTAACCTAGTCCCAGGTATGGCCAAAAATGAGACTTATTTTTGGAAATTAGCAAAACTCTAATTTTCAGATTTTTTAAATTTTCTTCAACAAAATACAGAAAAAGTGCTCAACGCATACAGTTTTTTTAACTATATGCCAGAGAATAATTCTACTCAAAACTACACATATCCCTCATTTAACTTAGTAGTGACTGCGTTGGAAATTTTATAGAAAAGTGTGATTTTGGCCAATAATTCAGATAATAGTATTAATTTTTGTTTTTTAGCTAGCTGTAACAAAATCACTTCCAATTTTCTTTAAAGCAGATAAAAGAGGTTGTATTCTGAAAAATTTTTAAGGCTGCGAAAACGTTAACCCTTTTTTTACCAAGATCAAAAATGAAATTTTTGGATTTTTTCGATTTTTCCTGGAAGTATACCAAAACAATGTGTTGTTTCTAGCGGAATTTCGTGAAAGTTGTGCAAATAACTCTGTTAAAACCAAATTTTATACACAGAAAATTTAGAAATTAACCATAATAGGCACATGGGGTCGAAATGACCCCAAATTTTTAAAATGTAAAAAAGTGCCATGTGGCATGAAAATCGATATAAAAACCTTAAATTAAGCATTTTCTAGAAGAAAAAAAAAAAAAAAATCAAAATTAACCTGTTTGAAAGCATGGCGTCAGAATGTCCAAATTTTTTTTCATGTTAAATAACGCTGGTTGATATTTTTAAGTAATAAAGTTATTTTATTTAAACCAATTTTCTGTTCCACGAATTACACTGCACAACAATTTCGAACTTTTTCTAAAATTAAAGGGTTCTGACAATGGATTTTGGTGGAAGAGGCAAAAAAAATGTATACTCGTGTCGGTGTTTTGAAAGATCACATTGGAATTTCATTTTAGGGAGGGTTTAAGACCACCACCCCCGCCCTTTTTCAAATGGTTGTTGTGATTCGGTATAGGAAACCATATGAATTTTCCATTTTAGGTATAGGATATGTTCAGCGAACTTATATAAAACAATACGAGGAGCATTTCTATGGAACATTTTAACCCTGTGACTCTTCAATTAAAGGGACTTATTTGGCCGCTTTTTAAAAAGCGACAAAAAAGCTAGCAAATTGAAGAGCTAGAGGGTTCAAATGTTCCACAAAAATGTTCCTCGTAGTGTTTTACATAAGTTCGCTTAACACATCCTATACCTAAAATGGTAAATTCACATAGTTTTTCACTAAAATCCAGGTTTGTTGGACATTTGAGCGCTAATTCTGAATAAGTACGAGACCAATCCCTAAACACAGTTAAATTTTTAGGAACTTATAGTAGAATTCATTTCACCCTCTAAATCTTTTACTTACGGTACTTTTTTGTCCTTTTCTAAAAAGGGGCAAAAAAGTCCCTTTAATTGAAGAGTTAGAAGTTTAAAATGTTCCACAAAAATGTTCTTCATAGTGATCTACATAAGTTCGCTGAACGCCTCCTATACCTATATCTTAAAATGGAAGATTCATATGGTTTCCTAAACCTCCATACCAAATACCTATAGATACCTGCTGACATTTTCATACAAATGTAAAAATGTCATCAGGACAATTCAAGGAAAGTGAATGTGATGAAAAAAATTATGACATTTCTTTAGAAGGTCGTCACTGACATTTCCAGCACGGGTCGGTAAGTTGTCCCAACTCAGCTATTAAAAACAGCTGAAAAAATTTTGCGTTTTTTATCCTGTATTTTTCTCGGAATTGATAATTTCACCAGAGTAGACAAAAATGCTAATTTTGCTTTTTTAACTCATGTCTGCTTCTTTTTGCTTTTTTGGATTTTCCATTTTTTTGCTTTAAAATAGCTTTTTCTTCAGATTTCTAAGCTTTAAATGGCTTTTTTTAAGACTTTTTATCTAAAAATGCTTTTTTTTGCTCACAAAAAAATATTTTTTCTCTTTTCTTAAAAAAAAAAAAAATTTGTTTTTATAAGGTTTTTTTACTTTTGCTGTTTTTTTGCTTTTTTTACAACATTTTATTGCTTTACATTTACAACATCGGATTTTGCTTTTTTTTGTCTTCTCTGGTTATCACATTCACCACGCCACGAACCAGAAGTCTTCAGTTTGTTAGTTCATCGTCTTACCCGTTTTTCTAAAACATAATAATAAAAATATTTTTAATAAGTTATTATTTGAATCTTCCTGTAATATTAATTCTATATTAAATCTTCAATATATATTAATTCTATTAGGATGTTCCTCTCAAATTTAAATTTTTTTAAATCTAAATTAAGTACAAACAAGTTTCAAATCGATTATGATGTAAATGTCTGACATTGGGTGCGTTCGGCAGATACACTTTATTAGTCAACAGTTCTACAACAGTTGCACAATTATCTGCTGAACAACCTGATTACTAACCGCTCAGTCTGAGCGCTGAGGTAGCGCTGTCAAATTTTGGTAGCGTAAAAAATGTTTGCTACTTTTGATCAATTAGTGATACATTTGTTGTTGTTGATTTTAAAAATATTTTTTTTTGTAAGAATGACAAATAAAAACATACAAACATGCAAAAATTTAAAGAAACTACAGGAAATTTTATAAAAATTTTATTTAAAAAGAAAACAAAGAAAACATAGTTCAGCAGAGTTACCAATCACAAAGCGCTACAAGTCACCGGTATCAGTTTAAGGTTTCTCTGACGAATGCTACCATTGATATGTTTTTAGTTTTGAGATTCGCGGTTCAAATCTTTGTCATGAAAAATTTATTGTGATGATGACAAATAGCTAGTTAGTCAGCACGCGTTAAGTATAAATGCCTGTGATGATGACAAATAGGCAGTTTTGTCAACGACATTTAAGAAAAAGTAAAAAATTGCAGACTTGTCTTTAAGACGTGTTTGGTAAATGTGCTCTTACTGACTTGCTACTTAAACTGCGCTGCTGACCTTGTCTTTAGGACACATTTTTCAGCTAAGATGTTTAGCCATTTAGTTTCTTTTTTATAGATTTTTCCTAATGAATTTTATTATTAAAAATTTTAAGTAAACTAAAAACTTTTAACTACTCCTTTCCCATGTTAGGAATTCCTGCTCATGAACAAACATAAAACCAGAAATTCGAATAAACTGAACTTCATTTGCACAAGTTCGCAATACACTTAAACACGAAGTGGGAAGTAAAAATTGAAATTGAAAAAGAACATAAAAACTGTAATATCATAGAGTGGAGATGCTGTGCAAAAAAAAATATGAAGGAACAATAGCCTAAACTTTTTTTAAATACAACACCTTTGGGTGGAAAATCAACACTAAAATTTCAGTAGGCTGCTGCTTTTGCTATTGTTGGCATTGTTGTTAATGTAAACCTTGTTTTATCAAGTACCAAGTATGCACTATATGGCTGACTTTGGGTCTAGATGATTGTTGTCAACCTCCTGTAGAGAGAGCCACTTAAACGTCATACTGAGTGCAGCCATTGTCCTACTTTTTTTCATTTCAATATTGCAACGAGGGAAAATGAAATATAAAACAAAAACCAAAAAAAACCTAAGGACTTGTTTGCTACTGGTATTGTTTTTTTTTACAACCAGTAGATGGCAATATAGGTGAACAAAGAACAAACAAAGCATCGTATCGGATATCAGATGAAAATTTTAATAGAAAACTTAATGAAAAAATTTAAATCTTAAAAAAAAAATGTTTAAAACTTTTCTGAAAACTGAAATTATTTTTAATATTAAAGCAGTTTTTATACGACCACATTTTGTGTTAGCATCAGTAATGCTTCCTAAATATTTGCTACATTCAAAATAATATGTCTCTTGGCTGAATAGAAAAATTTGTTACTTAACAAAATTTATTCCTGTTTTTTTGCCTTAAAATAAATATTCCATAGAAAAAAGGCAGAAACTGGATCTAGTCTGATTTGAAAATTTAATGTGTTTATAACTTTTGCAGTAAATTTGTATTCTTCTTCTTAACCTCAAACCTACTAAATTGAAATTCGTTAATTTTAAAACATTTTTTGTTAAATTTAACAAATTTCAAATTTAGGGTCTCGAGACCCTTCCAGGGCCTACTCCATATCATCTTATTTTTGCTCTATCTCACTTAGTTTTCGAGATTTCGGCAATTTTGAGAAGTGGACAATTTTTATTAAAAATTTCCAAGGGTCCAAGGTCCCACCAAGGTTCATTTTTGGATAGAGATAGCCTTTTCAAGGGGTTGTTGTATGGTAATGAGTAGTCGAAATTTTGGACAATTTTGCTCTATCTCACTTAGTTTTCGAGATATGGGCCATTTTAAAAAATTGGAAGGGAAAGATTTAGCGCCATCTTTAAAACTTCGGATACGCTGGTGGCGCCATCTACCGGATAATGACAGAAACATGAAAATATTATATTTTAATAATAAATTGTGTAAAATTTAACGAATGGGTTCATAAAAATTAGTTAAAATAGTTTTTAAAATTAATACTCTTAATTAGTTAAAGTACTGAGAATTTTTAGCAGTGTCCCAGTGTAGAAAATCATTACCAGATATGTGGTTATGTAAATACATACTTGGTAATGGTAACTAGTTACTTTTGTTATTATATTTCTTATTACCTTTATATGGCGATGTCGCGAAAAATAATGAGTTATGGTTACACACCAGCATACGAAAAATCAAAAAATATATCGTTACCAATGTGCTTACCAGTACTGACAAAAATAATAAGTCTAAAAATAGATTTTCAAAATAATAAATTATATAAAAAAAACTATTTTTTATTGTAGTTTTATTTTTAAATAAAATTTGCTGGTGCGGGAATCGAACCTGGGGCTACAGATTGCCAGTCAATAGCTCTACCATCTGAGATATATCGACATATAATATTTAATAGATAAAAACATAATTGACCGCTGCACACAAGTAAGCTTACTCGCCAACATACAAAAAATCAAAAAATATGTGGTTACATATATCCTTACCAGTGTTTAAAAAATATTGATTCTAAAAATAGATTTCAAAAAATTTTCAAAAAAATCTAGAAAATTATTTTCTATTTGAAATAATGATAAAAATAAGTCATTATCAGTAACTCATTATTATATGTTTTAAAATAATGCAGAAGGTAAGTGGGTGTCATTACTGGTAGTCCAAAAAATAAAGATATGTCATTACCGTTTCTACACTGGGATGTTAATTGAAGATAACTAAGATCTTTGTTTTGATCAGTTTTTCAACTAAAAATTTGAAAAATTAGTCAAATCAATTTGAAACCCGTTTGACAGATTTTTTACTGACTTATTATTTTAAGTGTACACTTATAAAAAAGTTAGTACAAAAGTCTATTAAACGCGTTGTGATTAAATTGAACTAATTTTTCTGGTATTTTCTCTAAAATGTCCGTACAAATAGGTCAAAATTCTGCTAAAAGAACAGGAAATATTACATGTATTTGCACCAGTACAATTTTGACCTATTTGTACGGACTATTTTTATGAGTGTAGGAATCGAGCATGTGCCAACTCCTACATTACAAAAGTAACTAAGTTGCGACGGCTATCTTTACAGGTTTATTTCTATGAATATTTTAATACGTCGTAATATTTTATAAAATTAAATGCTTCAAGGACAAAAATGTAGATCTGTAATTTTTTGTTGAGTCCCCATTGATTACACTATGCGACAGTCAAAATCGGGATGGGATGAAACCAACGGGAAATGTTATATCGGTCAAAAACAAGTTATACGTGTCCCGGCGTTTCGCTGGGTCACCCCTAGGAATCGAGATATATCTTTTTTTTGACATAACTCGAGAACCACTAGTCCGATTTTGCTCAAACAATTTTAAAAAAATTAAAAATTAATCTGCTCATATAACCTTTTTCTATATACTCAACAGTTTTGCCGGTAAAAATAAATGTTTGTTACCGCTACCATAAAAATTAATAACCTTTTGTTTGTTACTTTTTTTTAATATTTTAGGCAAAAAAAATTTTTTCTTCATACATTTATTTTTACCGGCAAAACTGTTGAGTATATAGAAAAACGTTATATGAACAGATTAAAGGAATTGTAATTTTTAATTTTTTTAAAATTGTTTGAGCAAAATCGGACCAGTGGTTCTGGAGTTATGTCAAAAAAAAGACCACCAAAGGTCAAATCGATATATCTCGATTCCTAGGAGTGACCCAGAGAAACGCCGGGACACGTATAACTTCTTTTTAACCGATATAACTTTCCCCGGTAGTTTGAACCCTTCCCGATCACTGACCCCTACCATTTGTCTCACAGTGTTATTTATGTATATTTTTAAATTCGGATCTAATTTTTTTGTACTTTATAATTAAAAAAATTTTTATCACAATTTGTTAAAGAAGTTTTGGGATTTTAGTGCATTTAATTCTTTAATTCACACACCTAGTGTGTGAAAATGAAGTTTTATCGAAACCCGTTTTTTGACACACCTTTTCTCGGAGAAGGTCACATATATTTTTTTATTTTTTTTTTATTTTAGAATATTTTGAAATCTGGCTGTTTTGAAATTAATGAAGGGCAGCACGAAATTGCCCAGCAAAACCTTTCATTACCATGTAATGAGTTTTAGGTATTGAAATCTTAAGTGTTCACTAGTTACCTTTTAATTACTAAACTACTTATTTTAACATGGTGATGTCATTGGAGGAAAGTCATTACACTGATGTTACCTGTAAGTAGTTTATCAGCTGTTCTATAAATAGATGTTGAATATAGATTTTAAAAAATATAAAAATTTAAAAACCAATAGGTTCTGACACGTATTGATCAGCGTACCCCACGATTGTCAGGCAAACACTCTAACCATTAGACCACGACATCACTGTGATTTTTATTGCTTTAACTTATGTACACATTTATTGTGGCAACTGTTATACATGTCTATTTTTCACAAAACTTGTTGTTATTAAATACTGCTTAATGAACATCAACATTTCTATAAATAGATGTTTAATATAAATTACAAAAAAAAACAACAATGGAAGCTAACACGAGTTGAGCAGCGATCCTCATGTCTGTCAGGCAAAAACGATAACCACTAGGCTACGCCATAGTTATGGTTTTTAATGATTTAGAACATATATTATTGGTTTCAGCTATTGTGAAATAGTAATGTGTAGGGTATAATTATCGGTAACTCATTACATTCAGTTTAAAAGTAATTCAGCGGGTAATGAGATATGAGATCTAAGTAATGCATGTAGTAATGACCAGTCATTACCAAGGTTTTGCTGGGTGGTTGACGGGCTGCATGCGGCCGTCAGGCCGAATTTGCGCATGTATGGCATATTACTTTAAAATGCATATTCCAATCCAAAAATGAAAACAAATGATGAAAATATTCAAAAAGTTGCATGCAATTTTGCAACAATTCTTTAGTAAATTTTTGAGGTTTTTTTCCAATTTCTGTATTTGAGTGCGTGTTCCAAAATATATGATTCTTATGGTATGTGATAGTTCTTTTGAATTTAATGTAAATCGGAAATGGTGATCTGAAAATTATAATTTTTTTGTGTTAACCCTTTGACACGGGAATTTTAATGGCTGGGAATTTTCCGACCAAACTTCGTGGAAATGTAGATCTATACACATGAAATATTGTTTATTACTTTTATGGCTTTGCAGCACCCCCTAGCGGAGATATTTGGAATTAAAGTTCAAACATTAACATGCTGCCTACCCCGAGCGGGATAATATTTTTTAAAAATTTTAATTTTATATATTTTCTATTACTAATCTCTACATAAAATCTTTTGAGTTTTTGAATTTTATTCATCACACAATTTTTGAGACTAAACTTTAGCCTTTTTTTAACTTTTAAATTTTAACACATTCTCAGCAGCTCTCAACACAACACAAGACAAAACGCACTCTAGTGATCTCATGTTGTTTTGAAATTTCACAGCCTGCATAAAATTTTAATAAGAACAAATTACGAACCGAAAACAGTAAATGAATAGCGCTTTGGTTAAAATTCAAATCAGTGACGAGTTGATGAAGTCGACGTACATTACAATGTACGCCACTCGCCAAAGGGTTAACTTGACACGGCTTCTGTTTATGTTTTTCTCAGAAATATAGTCGATTTTCATAAAAACTGGAGTGTATCAATTGGGATATTTTCCTTAAGGCATATCTAAATTTATTTAATTTCTTCCAACCCAGTTCTAGCAATAATTAGTTTCAATAAAACACTTTGTTAAGATAAAAGAAAATTCTTTTAAATTACCTACTAAATATAAACACATAATAACAATATTCGAATTAAAAAAATTTAAATGATAATAAAAAATATTTAATCCCATAACCCATTGAGCTATTATCTTTTTCTTTCATTGCATTTTTTTTTTTTTTTGTTAATTTTTGTTCTTAATAGAGTATTATTTCTAGTCATTTAAGTGCAACTTTTCAACTTTTATATATTTTTGGGGGCAAAAACTGAATATTTTCTCAGCTTATCTAATGAAAAAGGAAAAAGTTTACAACAAAAAGAAAAAGAAAAGGATAATGCCGGCTAATGAATAGAAGGAAGAAAATCCTTTAGAAAAATCTTGTAAACATTAAATAAGGCCAAAAAAGAGACCTTAATTTGGACAAAAAACTTAAATAGAAAAGGTGACCGTAAAATAATCTTGATAATAAAACAAGAAAACTAGACATACAGAAAACTTAAAAAAAAATATTAGAAAAGAAAAGAATACAGAAACCCAAAGGGGAAAACTACTAACAAAATACACATCCACAGTGTAAAACAAGGATTTTGTAATATTTCATGAAAATTGAAATAACAAAAGGAGTTTAGCAAAAAAAGCTATAAAGAAAAGGATTAAACTTCAAGGTATACTAAAATCTGTTTATTTTTTGGGTGGACATTTTTTCCAAGAACTTACAAAAAAAATGTTCATAAAGTCCTTAATAAAAACTTAAGTTTATCAATGAATCTTTAAAATGTAAACAACATAAACGCCTTTTTACATATTAGGAATATAAAGCATGAAACTGCCCTTAGAGTATACTCTACAAAATGTCTGTGAATTTTCTACTGCAAAATGGGTAAATTTTTGTTTATATACCCAGCAAAAAAAAGGTGCCGAAGCAGTAGAAAAAGCATTGCAATATATGATCAAAATGTACTTCTTTTTCAACATAAACACCAATGATTTTAACATTGAGTTGTTATAGGAGAGGAGCACCCACTTCAACATTTGTTCATTATTTTTTAAACCAGTGCAAAGGAAGCTTTTTTCACCAATTAAAAGTTAAAAAAAAATCTTCCCAATAATAATAAAAATATATAAATATCTTTTTTTTTACAAAAATGTAAAATTCTTTGATATAAAAGTTGACTGGCATAAAAACACCACTTTGTCATTGCGAGATATTCACCCCTGTTCTGAGTTCCGAAACTTTTTTATTAGAGCGGAATTCTAAAATCACTCGGAATTAAAATATTTCGGAATATTGCTGTTTCGAACAAATATTTTTTTTTTTGTAAACTTTCATCAAGCTTTTTCTTCACGAAATAAACAAAAAAAAAAAAACAATTCAGATTTGGATTACAGAACAGCAAAAAAATTCGTAATGTTTCACTTCAGAATTTTTTTATGTGGATTCGGAACTTATAACAGCGCCGATTGTGCTTTATTTTATTCAATAAAATTCCTTTTTAAATAAGTGCAAAAGGTGGACAGCTATTCAGTATTGTTTTCAGTGCTATTTTTATAAGCGCATAAAAATCAATTTTTCATCATTTTTATTTTATATTTTCAAAAATTGAAAAATTAAAAAAATTTTGAATTTAAACAAATTAAGTATAAAAATATGTTGGTCCCTTCAGGTACCGAACACGCTATCATCTGTTTAGAAATACAAAAGATACCAAAATCACTTTTTAGGATTACTTTTAGATCAGGCATACTTTAGAAGCAGTACTTAAGTGATTTTTTGGATATACTAACGGATTATCTCTATTAATCAGCAACTCGATTGTATTTATACATGGGCAACGGCAAACGGTTTAGGAATAAATCCGAAAAAATCTAAATGCATTGTAATTCAAAAGCGACTTGCCAAACTTAATATTATACCCAATATATTTATAAATAATCAACAAATTGAAATAGTAAAATCTGCTAAGAATCTCGGATTTTTTTTAATGACACTCTTTCGTGGTCGAACCACATTAACTATGCTTGTGGTCGCACTTTCTCTATGATTAGAACTCTTTGGCGGACCCAGCATTGTACACCAATGAGAATAAGAATCTGATCATCTGTACAGCAGACTTTGTATTTCAGATATAAGCAGAGGAAAACGAATTAGATCATTTGGATACAAAAGTTTAATTTCGGAGTGGCATTTCTACATATTCGCAGTAATTCTCTGGAATTCTATACCCCATAGCACGCAACTTTTAAGTAATGCACGAAAATTCAAAGAAAATATTTTTAAACTGTTTTCGGCATAACAATTTGAAAAAATAATTATTTGATATGATATGACTTAATTATTTAAATTGATTTTTTTTTTTTTTATTTTTATATTTATATTTATATTTATTGCTTAAATTTAATTGTTTAATTGTTTTTTGTATTTTGTATTTTATATAAAAATTTTAATTAGTTATTAACTTTTTAATTGATTAATGATTTCATAAATTTACTTATCCTCAGTTCCATACTGCAAAATAAGACTTTTAGTCTTGTGTATGGAGCAATTCTACAAAATAAATAAAATAAAAATAAAAATAAATAAAATACTTTGGAAGCAATGAAATAAGTAATTTTTTGAAGTTGTTCAGAATTACTTCTAAAAAGGCAGTAAAAAAACACTAACGGATACATGTGAAGCAGTGAAAAAAGTAGTTTGTAAATCATTATTTCCAATTTTTTTTTCTGACTTAAAAGGATTCTATGAGGCTTAAATATTATAATTTATAAAATATTATAAAAATTATTTTATTTTCGGGAGGTACTATTTATTTTATTGGGTAAATTTACAAGCAAAATATTTAAATTATACATCTCTTTTGAAAACTTTTTGCACATTTTTAATGTAAGTTTACAATTTTTGTGTATAATTAACTTACGCACCACGTGTTTAATTATTTTTTTTTGTCACTTATGCAATGGGCGTAAATTTACCCTTTTTGATTTAGAGTGTATTTAAGCTTTCGATATTTAGTATGTATTACACACTATTAAGCATACTCTTTATTTTTGTTATAGAAAATTTAAGAAAATGGCAAACTTTCTTCAACAAATTTCCTGTACTTTTATTTATTTTTGTTAACGAAGACAAATGGTTTTTGTTTTCGTTTCACAGTTTATTTGGTACTACCCACCACCATCCTTGCAAATACTCACAAACTGTTACACATTTTTTACTTAAGTATTTCTTTTTGGTTCAATTTTTATTTTTTTTACTAATGATTGTGGTAGTTTTTGGCATTTTGAAAACATGAAATTAACCCATTAGCTAGAACGCTTAAAGCTATTGTTTTACAACAATATCAACAACGCTGTCTTATTAATGAGTTTATGACAGTTGTTGGCATTAAGCGGAAGGGGAACTTACAACAACAGATAAGTTCCAACACAGATATTTCCAAAATCGTTTGCAAGAACATAGCCGTATGCAAATTTTAGTTGTAGAAGGAAATATACAATTTTAATTGAATTTACATTTACCCTGATCTCCGTTTCTTATGGTCTAATTTTAAGGAAACTTTTCACTGGCAATAATGAAGTAAAATATTTGTAAACACAATTAAACGTTTACTTAAATTTGGACTATTTAAAATATTAACCATATCAACTTAAAATTTTTTTGAAAATCTCCAAAAATTTTGAGTGAATTTTAATTCATATTAACTATAAAATTAATTCAAATTCCAATTGGAAAGATTTTTCTTTATGATGTTTTATTATTCAAGACAAATAAAATATATACCAGCTAAATTATCTCCTACTATTTATTCCTAACCTATACTGGAATAACCCAGCAAAAAAAGAGAGAAATCACTAAAATTGATGATCTTCTTTTTTAACATAAACACTAATGATTTTAACATTGAATTGTCATAGGAGAGGAGTACTCCCACTTCAACATTTTTCAGTACTTTCTGAACGAGTGCTAAAGAAGCTCTTTTTCACCAATTAGAAATTAAAAAAAAAATTCTTTACAAAAAAAAATTATATTTTTTTTATTTTACAAAAATTTTTTATTGCTGCCACCGGGTATCGAACTTGCGACCTCACAATTGCTAGTCTAGCGCTTTACCGCTTAGCTATTCTTTGATATGAAAGTTGACTGTCATAAAAACACCACTTTGTTAATGCGCGATATTGTTCCTTATTCACTTCAATAAAAGTACTTATTAAACAAGTGTAAAAGGTGCAGTCCAATTTAATATGGTTTTCAGTACTATTTTTACAGGTGCATAAAAAGCAATTTCTAACCATTTTTTGTTTATATATACATATTTTTAAAAATATAAAAATTAAAAAAATATTCAGTCTTATACTGAATTTAGACTGAGCAAAAACCAGATGGTTTTTGTACAAAACTAAATTACAAAAGCCAATTCATTTACACTGAATTTTTAGTTTTTCTTTGTCACATCACTTTTTTATTAAGCACTTTTCTTTATATTTTTATGGTTAAATTAAATTAAAAAAATTATTAACACATTTAAAAAATAACAACACACAATTTTAAACTAAAACTGAAATATTTAAAAAAAATTAAAAAATATATTTTTGACACTTGCTTTAATTCTATATTCGTTCTAACAGGGTGTATCGAAAATTAGTTATAAAAGAAATCGGGTGTATCAAAAATACAGATTTCAGATATTTTTACTTGGTTTTTGGCAAAAACCAGGTAGAATCTGGTTTTCAGTTTCTATGAAAATTGTATGGAAAAACTAAATTAATTTTATAGTTTTCGGCTCAAAACCTAAAAATTACCAAAAACTACTAGTTTTTGCCCAGTCTAAATATAATATTACTATCAATATTTTTCAAACGTATATTTTAGTTAAAGTCGACTTTAGTTAAAACATTGGGTGGCAGTATGCCTTGACTTGGTTTATTTTTGGAGCATTCTGATTGGCTAATTTATTTTCAACCAATCAAAATGTTTGAAAATATAAATATTTTTGTAGGGTTTTCATACACAAAATTAACAAAACCGTATGATTAAAAATAAAAATAAAGTCGACTTTAAATTTAAAATACTCTTTTATAGTAAGGGCCATTGAATTTAAACAAATTAATTATAAATATGAAAAAAAAAAAATAGTATAATAAAAACGTTAAAAAAAATATAAAAAATATTAGTCCCGCCGGGAATCGAACCCGGGACCCTCTGTTTGGAAATGACAAGTGACACCAAAATCACATTTTACGATCACTTTTAGAGCAATTACTCTTTAGAAGCAATACTTAAGTGGTCTTTTGGATGTGGTTCAGAAGTAATTCTAAAAAAGCTGTAAAAATGTAATAACGGATACTTTGGAAGCAATGAAAAATTGATTTTTTGAAGTTGTTCAGAATAACTTCTGAAAAAGCAGTAAAAATACACTAACGGACACTTGTGAAGCATTGAAAGAAGTAGTTTGTAAATCAGAACTTGCAATTTTTTTTTGCTGGGAACTAATACATTTTCAACTTTTTAACTCTTTCACTACCCTTGCACACTATAGTGTACAGTAGACCGTACCACAAAAAGAAATTAAATATTTAAATTTAATAAAAAGTAAATGAAAAAAAAAAATGTTTATAAATATTAATTATGTGAAATACAACGACAGATATTTCTTAAGTGTTATGGGTAATTTTTTTGTGTTGCCATTTGCTTAAGTTTCCTAAAGAATGTTCAAAAAATCGCAAAACCACACTTTTCACACCTAAATTTTCAGCAAATAAAAAAATACTAAAATATAATTTCTCTACAAATTATTGGAATTTTTTTCAGTCGACCTCCTAATATTCAGCAAAACTAAGTTGGTTTGAGGTTAAGAAGAAGAATAAAATTTTTTTCAAAATTATAGACACATTATTAATTTGCAAATCAGACTAGATCTAGTGTCTGCCTTTTTTTTATGGACAGGTTTCATCAGTGATTTTCCACTAAATTGTATTATTGTTTATATTTTATAGTTAGATTTTCTCTATATGTGACATGGCATAGAGAAAGGGACCTAAGGGTAAAAAAATCAATTTTTTTTTTTTTTTTGTGGACAACATCTGAGCATCGAATGAGACCGATCCCATGCTCTCCTGACCTTAGGTACCTTTCTATCCTTAAGTCCCTTTCTATTTTGCGCGTCACATATGATAACTTACTATCAGAAATTTGATCACTTCTATAAACATTCTACTTTAGATTTTTTTGGTTATCTTCTTATCTCCTCTTTGTCACCTTTTTCACAAATGTTGCCACACTGAAGTATGGTCTTTACGTACAAGTGCAGGCAATTTGTTTATATCGGAGACGGACTGCCAGCAGGGCATATTTATTTTTCTAGTCTTAAATGGATCTAGTGGGAGCCACACTTTATGGATCATGAAACCAAATGCATTTGAAATCGGGAGAAAATTTACTTTAATTTGAGCCATCACACTTACCATTTTGGGGGTGTTACGGTTTTTTGGACCTAGCGGGTCCCGGCCCCCTTAACACCATATAGAAAATAAATTCTTTTTTAATTCCAGAGGGGGTCATATACTTTTTTTTTATTTGAGGGTTGCCCCAAAAAGTAAACTTTAGCCGAATTATCTATTTACATTTTGCCTACCAAACACATTTTCAACATATCTTTTTTAATTTCGGCACCACGTTGTATTATTTATGGCTTTTGTAATATTGATCCCACTTAAATTCAATTAAACACGATTCCATAAAAAGGAAAAATTAAGACACAAAAGTAAAGTTCCAGTAGACCAATTACATGAAAAAGCCATACATATAGCTGAACATAAAAACTATAAAGTCTGATAAAAATAAATTTAAGCCAAAAACTGCAATAAAATGCAATTTTACAAATACAAACGAATAAATGAATTAATAAAACTCCTGCAAATAAAGGCAAAAGTACCATGTATTAACAAAGGACATAAATAAGAATTGAAAATCATAAATATTTTTATTACGCAAACAATAAAAAAATACTCACAAAAAACTCGAACAGCAGGCCAAAATGAATGAATTGCTGAAATCTTTAACAACAGAATTATGACAAGTAGAAATAAAAAGGATATTAAGAAAAGCCATGAAATTGTAGAAACTTAAATATTAAATGGGTTTACTGAGTTGAATGGGCTGGTAACGGTTGAGCAGAGTAAGTTAATGGTTGAAATTATAAAAAAAAAATCAGCGAGCTAAAAACGCCTTAAGAGTTTTTGTGAAAGTGTTGTTATTAAAACGAAGAACAGAAATTTTACAACGTCATTAAATAAGAATTTTTCATTGATTTAACGATTACAAATCATTTGAATTGGTACAATCCAACGGCAGTAGCAGCAGCATCAACAATTCAGTTGCTCTTATTCTTAAGTTATTTTGTTGTGGTGGTAGTTAAAAACGGAATTGGTTATCAGCGAACCAAAAATGATGTACAGTGTCATAAAGTATGAGTATATACTATGCTCAAAGAGAATATGGATTGTGAAAAAAAGAAAAGTTTTATATTGTTTAAGAAAAAAAGTCATTAAATTTTCAGTTACAGTTTTAAATTAGCACACACAGAAGAAGACTTCGCTTAAATTTAATCAACGTTCGTTTTAAGGACCTTTCTACTTTTTTATTAATATAAGCAGTGACTATAAGTTCTTAGCTTGCTTATAAAAGGTCTCAAAGGTAATCAGAAGAAAGAAAAATATAACTGAATAAACTCTGCAACCATAACAAACTGTAAAATAAAATTCTCAGTGTAACTTAATGCCATTTTCTTTCCTATCCTAGTGTAGTGTCTCGGTGTCTTCAAACTTAACACAGTAGCACATAGCAGCTATTTCTGCCATTTGAGTAAAAACAAAAATTAAAAAAAAAACGCTTAACGCGTAATTAAAAACTTGTAATAGCCCAGCAATTTAAGTCGAATTTTTTATTGTATTTGTGTTGTTTTCCTCACTGTAAAGCTACGTATTTATGCCTGCAAGGCATAAGTGCGTGCCAGGAATACTTAAACTTAACGGCCACCAAAATTAGTATGAGAATTTTCCTTGAACGTTACCAGATGATGGTGATCAAAAATTATGAGTTCATAAATAGTCGCAATTAATAATTTCTGACAATTTGCACACAACATTACAATAACTGTACATAAAAATATATATTTGCCCCAGATAACAGAATATATTGATATGGTAAGCACAGTAGCGAGTCTAAGAAAGAGAGGAAAAGGGGAAATCCCTACTAATATTATAAAATATATTGTTTAATGGTTTTTCATAAAATTTTCCACACATATAGCATATAACCTGGAAGGAATTATGGACTAAAGTTGAACGTGGTCGCACAAAGGGGCGAAGTAGCGCCCTTATTATCCAAAATTTTGAAAGGGGTATTTCTTGGTTTTTGTTGAACAGTTTTAAATTAAACTTGGCAAAACCTCTTACAACAAAATTTTTAGCACCTGAATCTAGGAGAGTGGGCATGGCATCTCCTGGCAAACATATTTGAGCAAAATTTGTCATAATTTTTTATGATAATATTCTTACACACACTCACAAAAGTTTGTCGGTAGAATCTACTGAAAATGACAGTTAAAACAAGGGTATGTGCAGTTAAAAAGGCGACAAAGGTATTTACCTTTAAAATAACTAAAACTTTTGTTATTTTTAACTGTTGTAAAATAATTAACAAATGCATTAAAAATAACTACCAATGTAGTAAAATTAACTGATAAATTTTTAAGGTCTCGTTACTAGATTGTAAATGTAACAAGAACGAGTCGTAACGTGATATTTTATTTTTGCTAAGTTACTCAAAATATGTAACGTGCTATTAAGGATTGATAAATTTGATTTTCAGAATAGTACCAACCAGTTTAAAAATCGTATATTTTCGACCCCTATAGTCAGAGCTTTGAAGAATTAATTCCTTAATAAAATTTTTCAATTCTGAATTAAAAATTCGATGAATTAATTCATATTTGCTTTCGTTCGATTTATTTTGTTACGAATTAATTCAATTGCAATATTTCTTTTTATTAAATCAAATGAATTAATTCACTGGTGAACACGTTCAATTTTATAAATCGAACGGAAAAAAGTGAATTAATTCCTTACTGAACTAATTCACCACTGAATTCATTCAATTTCATTTTCATTTAGTGAATTAAGAAAAATAAAATTACATTCAGTGAATTAAAAAAAAATCAAATAAGTTCACTGAATTAAAAAAAAAAATAAAATAAGTTCAGTGAATTCAAAGCCTGTTTTCTGCCGTTCAGTAGAAGAAAACAATAATGTACAAATAAAATTGTTAAATAAGCAATTTTACAGCGTGTGCTAATGATTTAAAAATAAAATCTTTTATTATTAAAAATAAAAATTTTACAGATATAGATAAATTTGTAAAAAAATATAACTATTAATTTTTCAAACTAGTTATCTAGTTATATTTTTTTTTCCAAATTTATCTATATCTGTAAAGTTTTTATTTTTAATAGTAAAATGCTTTATTTTTGATTCATGTAGGTTGATAAACAGCATCCGGTTTCTAATTTGTTACTAGCACACGCTGTAAAATTGCTTATTTAAAAATTTTATTTGTACATTATTGTTTTCTTTGAATTCAGTGAACTTATTTAATTTTTTTTTAATTCAGTGAACTTATTTTATTTTTTTTCAATTCAGTGAACTTATTATTTTTTTTTTAATTCACTGAATGTAATTTTATTTTTTTTTTAATTCACTGAATGAAAATGAAATTGAATGAATTCAGTGGTGAATTAATTCAGTAAGGAATTAATTCACTTTTTTTCCGTTCGATTTATAAAATTGAACGCGTTCACCGGTGAATTAATTCATTTGATTTAATAAAAAGAACTATTGCAATTGAATTAATTCTTTGAATTTGTTGTTTGATGAACGCATTTAGTTGAATGAATTCAGTGAATTACTTAAGAAAAGGAATTCATTCAATTCTAAAGAAAATTGAATTCGATTGGTAGTGAATTCATTCAAAAAGGAATTAATCCTTCAAAGCTCTGCCTATAGTACCAAAACTTGCACTTTTTTATAAAATAATAAGCAAGAGCTTTCATAAAAATTCATTGTGGATTATATTTTATCCCTGAAAATCGGATTGAGTTTCATTTTAAATCGAAATTAATTTGTAGTCGATTTAGCTCATTTGATTCATTCAATCATTAAATTAGTTTTTATTTTTTATTTACTTAATTTGTTTACTTTTCAAATATAATAATTTATGTTTTCGTTTAAACAAAAGCTTTTGTATGCAAATTAAAAAAAAAAAATATTTTTTTTTGTTTTTGTCAATTAATTTCTTTTTTAAATAAACTGGATTTCTATAGAATATTTGGAAATAACAAAAATGTGCCAGTGTACCAATCAAACTTTGATTGAGACAAACAATTGTGCCACAAATCCCATCACTGATATGCAACTAAAAACAGCTCTTTTGCTCTCTCATGTAAAAACGGAGAAAAAATTCTGTTTTCAACAGAAATGTCCGGCACGTTACGACTCGTTTACGTCTAGTACTCAGCAATATCTGTTTCTCATTAAGCAGGTTAAATCAGCTGATTCGTCACGTTACATTAACGTTCAAGTAATTTGGGCTTTACTACAAACATTTCAAAGCAACTGACAAAATCGGTAAAAAACCAATGTTTTTACAGTCAATTCTTTTTGTGTATAAAAATATATTTTAATAAAAAAAATAATTTTTTTCTTTCGATTACAAGAATATGTGATATTACTTCAGCCTATTTAAAATTTGAAGTAAAAATTCCAAACCGTTCCCCAGTTATTGTGCTTTTATGCATTGGAGATACAATACGAGCTTCTGATTTTTATTTATAAACTAAACAAGAATTAAATGAATGTTATTTTAGTTTGACTCAAGATCATAAATTTTTTATTTTTTGTAATTTACTTGTAAAAATTGTATCATCTTTCTTTGATTTGAAAATAATTTAAACAGAAAGTGATATTAATTTATGATCTTGAGTCAAACTAAAATAACATTCATTTACTTAAAAAAAATAACAGATCAACTAAAAACATTTCCCCCTAAACAAGAATTTTTAAAATTCAGAAAAATTATACAAAATTTTTTATTTTTTAAATAACTAACAAAAACTACTGTTTACTGTAAAATACTGATGTAGTAGTTGTTCATTATGATATTAAAAATAACTGATTTGAACAACTGTTACGAAATTACAGTACTTTTCGTTAGCTGTTTTTTTAAATAACAGTCATAAAAGTTGTTTTGCTTTTTTCTAGAGAAAAACAACTGTAATTACTGTTAAAAACAACAACTACTGATTACTACACAAACAACTGTCATGTATTAGCTGTCAAACTTTTTTGAGTGTACTTTTCAAAAAATTTTTTTCAATTGCCGGGTATGCTTCCTCCATTTCCCAAAAATTTTAAAAGTGGCATTTCTCGGTTTCAGTTGAACCATTTCAAAAAACAACATTGCAAAACTTCTTTTAGCAACATTTTAATATTTATGTAAATTGTGGACTGGATACTACAAGCGGGCGAGACACGTTGTGCTTAACATTACATCTATGCCACCCCATATATATAAGCCTTCACACTAGAACGCACAGAAAAGAAAAAAGAGTTTGTTAATATAATTTAATTTTTGTAACTAAAATTAAACTTTTAATTAAAATTGCGCCTATAATTGATTTTGTAAACACAAACAATAATTTTGTCATTTGATTGTTGAATTTATTTCAACACATTTGTTGAAATTCAGGGCAAATCTTACCAACGATATTGCCATATCAAAAAACTAGTTTAATTAAATTCAAAGCAAAATTTAATAATGAAATTTGTTGATTTTATTTTTTTAATTAAAAAACAACCCTTAAATAAAAACCGCATATTTTTTTACAATCATATTTTTTATTTAAAAAATGTAACACAGAGAAGTTTTGTTCGCTTTTTGGCATCAACATTTTTCTTAGCATTTCAGTCCGAAACTTTCTGAACTTTAGATGTATTAAGCCCAACGTTAGCCTTTAACTCTGCGCACAAAAGCTTTCGAACATTGTACTCACCGCGCCACTTCGCGGCTGTTTTGAATAGTTTCAATAATTTTTTTTATGTACTTGTTTTTGGTTCTCCATTGTAAACTAATAAACCAATCGAATTTGATAAACCGATATATGTGACAGCGCATAGAGAAAGGCCCCTAAGGGTAAAAAAATAATTTTTTTTTTTTTTTTTTGTGGACAACATCTGAGCATCGAATGAGACCGATCCCATGCTCTCCTGACCTTAGGTCCCTTTCTATCCTTAGGTCCCTTTCTATTTTGCGCGTCACATATGTTGAAGTGTGATATATTTCTCAAAGATATTTTGATCAAGAAAAATTATTTTATTTTAATTTACGCGTGTGCATGTATAACAGAGTTGTGTCGTTCATGAACGAACTAGATCAATTTAATGAATCGCAATTTTAATGATATGAACTTAACATCATTGTTCGATCTTGAAACAATAATATATTTTTGGTTCGAGATTAAGAAAAAGCAGTCAAAGTTCATAAACAGAATAAAATTTAAAATCAATTTTTTATCTTTAATAAAGTTGCAGATTTTCTGATGTCTTTAGAGTAGAAAGACAATAAAAAATACTGGCTATTTTTGATTAATTGTAATTAAACTAGAAGATAAGATAATGATGAAAAAACAAGGCTTTACCCATAGTATAATATAGTAGCTTTACTCATTTTCTGTCATTTGAAAAATTAAAGTAGTGTTTGTAATTTTACTTGTACATATGGTTCTTAATACCACTACAACTACATGAGATAGGGACAAGCTCTCAATTTTTTAATGAGTGGGGCTACTATAGTATACTATGGCTTTACCTGCCATTCAAAAAAACCGCCTCTATACTTTAAAACCGACTTTTTAATAATAAGAGCAAATAAGGGATTTGTGAAATTTTTGTAATGAACATGGAATATATTCTATTTAGTCAGCCCTACAAATCTTTGCGCTTCATACAAAATGTATGGTAAATTTTGTTCACTTTTAGTTTTAACTTTGAAGAAATATGCGTAAGAAAATTGTGAAACGAACAAATAAGTTCAATCACAAAAAAACGAACGACTTGAACGAATTGAATCACTGACCCGAATTGGCAAAAATGACCGAGTCGGAAAAGAACCTGTTGAATTAAAAAAAACACTTTCGCTGATTTTTAACAAACAAGTTTAATTAAAAGAAAACTTGGAAACTTGTCATATCAACAAAATATTTAATTGATTCAATTAAAAATGTTATTGGAATGAAATATTGCTTTCAAGAAAGGATCAAAATCCACTCTGCAAAATGGAGTACTCTGTCATTTTGAACCAACTTTTAATCATGGTTGGCAAACACTAACCCTAGAACATAGATTACATAGTTATTTAGTATATAGTATTTATTTATTTATTGCATTATTAGAACAATACGAATATAATTCTTTTATAGTTCAAATAGGTATATCATAAACAAAGTCATAATTTTAATAGTGAGTCACTCTATCTTACTCATCTTCTGTCAACAAACTAATTTTTAGACACACATTGAAATATTTTTGGTATAGTATTTTATAGGACATATGTATGTCCAACACATTCGCATGAGATTTGAGCACTGACAGCGATTGTCAAAGAGTAAAAGATCTATGTAATCTATGCCCTAGAATACCAATAGCGATATAAAACCTTTTCAACTGACTACAAATAACGAAATAATT
This sequence comes from Leucophora obtusa, assembly GCA_949987735.1. Classification (NCBI taxonomy): domain Eukaryota; kingdom Metazoa; phylum Arthropoda; class Insecta; order Diptera; family Anthomyiidae; genus Leucophora; species Leucophora obtusa. Next base: position 166,397,621 of record OX465298.1, on the reverse strand, counting down.
TAAAATACACACACAAAAACTAAAAACTAATTTTAACAACGAAATTGATTATATCAATTAAAATTTTAATTGATTTTGCACCTATCACTCAAATGATACTATTAACTACTAAAAATTCTATACTATTAATTGAAACAAATTTCGATTAAAGTAGTAATAATATCAATTAAAACATTAATTGAAAATAAAAAAAAAATAATAATAAATTGAAATTGTAAAAAAGTGTATATGTCATCCCTCTTAAAAATGGTTATAATATAATGGTATATAATTTGATACAATCATGTCTAATCAAGTGTGGTTAATGTGATATCATATTAAATTGTACGTAATTTCATCAATTTAAACAAAATTATACAACTTAGATCTAATAACATTGGGTCATTTCCCCTATCATTTTAAACATTTTTTTCGTTAATAGTAAACAAATTTTTGAAGATTGCCCCGAGAGACAAATATTTGACTATATTAGTGCTATAGATTAAGTTGCAGTCTTTCTTAATGGATTATCGATTATATAAAAAAAAATTCTTTACAATAAAAAAGTAGAGTAATTTTAAATTAATTTAATTTTAATTTTTTCAGGCCAGGATTCATTTAAGTTTTTCTATTTCTTTTGACTTATTAAAAAACCGTACTCTAAGTAATATTTTAAACAACAATTAAGCTGACCATATGTTTAGAAAACCGCATAAATGTAAAAAATAAAATTTTTTTAAACGATCAAAGTTTAACTATAAAAGCCATAAAAACAAAATATAGCCTTAAGGTAAAAGTAAATAGAAATAATTTTTCTAATGCCACAAATTTGTTTACATTACATTAAAAACAATATTATTTTTACTCTTAAAAAAGGCACAACAATTCCACATATGTTGCAAAAAAAGCAAAAGAAAAACATTTACATCTAAATGGGAATTTCAAATACAATGTAATAAAATAACGCTAAAGACTTTAATAGGAATTTAAAATTAAGGATTGTAATGAAAACCAATGCTAATCTAACCCTTAAACTATAGAAAAAGTTTTGTATTCCCAGTGTAGAAAATCATTACCAGATATGTGGTTATGTAACTACATACTTGGTAATGGTAACTAGTTACTTTTGTTATTACATTTCTTATTACCTTTATATGGCGATGTCGCGAAAAATAATGAGTTGTCGTTACACACCAGCATACGAAAAATCAAAAAATATATCGTTACCTATGTGCTTACCAGTACTGACAAAAATAATGAGTCTAAAAATAGATTTTCTAAAAAATAAATTATATAAAAAAATATTTTTTATTGTATTTTTTTTTTTTAAATAAAATTTGCTTGTGCGGGAATCGAACCTGGGTCTACAGATTGCCAGTCAACAGCTCTACCATCTGAGCTATATCGACATGTAATATTTAATAGATAAAAACACAATTGACATACAAAAAATCAAAAAATATGTGGTTACATATATCCCTACCAGTGTTTAAAAAATATTGAGTCTAAAAATAGATTTCAAAAAATTTTCAAAAAAATCAGAAAAATTATTTTCTATTTGAAATAATGATAAAAATAAGTCATTATCAGTAACTCATTATTATATGTTTTAAAATAATACAGAAGGTAAGTGGGTGTCATTACTGGTAGTCCGTAAAATAATGATATGTCATTACCGTTTATACACTGGGTTATTTTATACAACAGACAAATAACAACAGACAAAACACGTAATATAACGTATAAATACACTTAAATGGTCATATACCCGTATGTACGTAATATCTAGTGGGAGTTTAGGTGGATGATTTCAAAATTGGATGGTGGTTGTAGCTTTCTCAATGAAAAACTCATAACAAAGTTTTTTCAAATTATAATAGTTTTAGGATTTTTTTATGAGAATTTATGGCAAGTATAAGAATAACGTTTACGGTTTGTAAAACAACAGTTGCATAAATATTATTTTTATCATATACCCACTTTTATAACTAGACACATACCACAGTTCAAATATTTTGTTTTTCCACAATTTTCCTTTAAGGATTTTTCTAAACATGAATTTTATGTTTATGCAAAAAGTTATTTGAACTTTCCAAAATGCTTTAAGGCATATTTTTATTACAAAACACACAGGTTACTTAAAACATTTCAAAGAAAGAGAAATAATGGGTTTAAAGTGGGAAAATTTAAAAACGCGTATAGTTCACTGCAATGCACATTGGGGCATCTTAAAGTGATTTTCGGCATAAATTCAATTTTAGAATTACCGTGAATTTAAAAAAAATTAAAAATATCGATATTATGTGAAAGCCTATACTTTTGTGAAAAAAAACATGTTTTTGCATTTTTATCAAATTTGAGGGTCATTTTTGATTCCAGACAAAAGTGGGTAGATGATATCCGATGTAGTCACAATTCCATATCTGAATAGTTTTGACTATATTAAATGAATAAGTGATATAAAAAATTAATTTTTTTCAAAATTTAGAATTTTGTGAATTTTTAATAGTAATATACTTTTTTCCAAAATGGGCAATTTTCGTCCAACTTTCGGCACGGGTTAACGTTTTCCAAAAAAAAAATCGATTTCTTCCATTTGGGACCATTTCCAATAATACTGTGGGGGGGGGGAGGGGTGTAATGGACGAAAATCGACAAATCGCTATTTTAAGGGACAGTCTAATATACATATCTGTTCAAGATCTTTTTTTGGGATCTTGAAAAAGCAGTGTGTGAAGATGGCAGTATTTGGAAAATTGTACTCCCTGAGGAAGGGTTTTGTTTCAGGGCATTGTGGTATAACGGTTAGCGGGTTGATAGTTTGATCTCCAGCGACAATTAAGAAAATATTGTATATTAGTTTTCTATTCGGCATACATATGGCAACAATTTTCTTCTGTGTTTTCTTAGCGATTAACATCACTGATGTTTCAATGATTACGTGAGAATAAATGACAGATGTCTACCCTCCAAAATGCCATAAAAGTTATTAAAGACACAAACCATTTTTAAAAGATTCACCATCTGCTGTGAATCCCACATTTTTAAGTTATACACCCATTAAAAACAAGTGTAATTTGGGTTAGATTTATTGTAATATCTCGTAAGTTACTTTGTAAGTAAAAATCAAGGATTTATTTTGTAGTTTATTTTAACAACAGTCAAAAACAAATTTTAATTAAAGTTGAATTTAATGAAATATCAGTGGTCCTATTTTCAAGTGAAATCTATTTTGTTTTTAATTACATTTGCAACGGTGTTTACTTACATACTGTTATAAGTGTAGGATATATTTTCTGAGTATTCCTTCTCTTAGAATTACTTCTGAACAACATCCAAAAAATCACTTACGTATAGCATATATGCTCTAAAAGTGATCCTAAAAAGTGATTTTGGTACCATATTTCTAAATAGATGATCGCGGGTTCGGGGACCAATATATTTTTAATTTTTTTATTTAATATTTATAATTTATTTGTTTAAGTTCAATATTTTTTAGTTTCGAAAATTTTAGAAATATATAAAATAAAAATCATGAAAATTTGCTTTTTATGCGCTTACGAAAATAGAACTGAAAACAATACTGAATTGCAATGCACCTTTTCCATTTGTTTAAAAAGTGCTTTTATTGAAGAGAGTGAAGCATAATATCTCTCAATGAATAAGTGGTGTTTTTGTGCCAAGTGGTGTTTTTTGTCAACTTTCATATCAAAGTATAGCTCAGCTGTAGAGAGCCAGAATAACAATCATGAGGTCGCAAGTTTGATACACTGTGGCGGCAATAAAAAACTTTTGTCAAATAAAACAAAAAGCTTCCTCTGCACTCGTACTGAAAAAATGTTGAAGTTGGCCTATGACAACTCAATGTTAAAAAATAAGTACATCTAGATCACCAATTTTAGTGCTTTTTCTACTGCTTTGGCATCTCTTTTTTTGCTGGGTAACAAAATATTAACCATCTTGTGGTGCTAGGGCCGTAATTTGGTTATATCCCTATTGATAAATACTTTTGTTAAGAAAAATAAAAACTTTAAATTTACTTTGCACTGAAATGTTTTGTTATAAAATTAAAAGTGGATGTTTTTGTCATATTACTTGGATCATTTTATTTCTAATCCATTTCTCTAAGAATTATTTAGTTTAATACATTTAGTTTTTTTTTTAAATCATCATAGTTGTAATCTTAATACTTGTATGTAGCTGTCTATCAAATGAAAACTTGTCTAGTGTGTGTGTGTGTATGTTTTTTTTTTCATACTAAACAATGTCATTAACACCCCCTTGACATTTGACATGTTACCAAAAAACTTTCTTAGAGTAAGAGTAGGTATCATAAACGCCCTTTTGATGCATATTTGGTGTTTTTCTTCTAGTGCCTGCATGTAAGTGAGTAGCAGAGGAGGTGGGGAAAAGGTTTCGTATTTTATATGCAAGCATAAACAACGATATTATTAAATAAACATACGAAGATAATTTTTTTTTCGTTCAAACATACCAAAACAAGAACACAAAAAATAAATGAAAAATAGCACTTAAACTGTCACGTCTCAAGGTTTTTTTAAGACATTGAGAATGACATTTTTGAAAAGAAAACAATACACCCTTAAATAAAATTTTATAATATCTATAAGTTTGTATTATTTATAAGTCTGTAATCGATAGATAAAATGTATTGCACATATTCAATATTTACTAGTAGTATTATTATTAAAAGACGAGTGGGGGAAAACCCTAAAATTTTTAAAGTAATTTTTATTTGAAGTGGAAAACTTTATTTTTAAGGTTTTGGAATTGCAATGATACAAAGCTTTATGATAGTTTTTTATGCCAAGCACTTATTTCAGAGACGGTATATCGTCACACCGCCTTTATAAGGTTTTATAAAATTGTCCAAAATTGCGCCTAATAATTTAACTAATAACACTGTGAGACAGTCAAAATCGGGATGGGATGAAACCAACGGAAAATGTTATATCGGTCAAAAGCAAGTTATACGTGTCCCGGCGTTTCGCTGGGTCACCCCTAGGAATCGAGATATATCTTTTTTTTGACATAACTCGAGAACCACTAGTCCGATTTTGCTCAAACAATTTTAAAAAAATTAAAAATTACAATTCCTTTAATCTATTCATATAACGTTTTTCTATATAGTCAACAGTTTTGCCGGTAAAAATAAATGTTTGTTACCGCTACCATAAAAATCAATAACCTTTTGTTTATTACTTTTTTTTAATATTTTAGGCAAAAAATATTTTTTTCTTCATACATTTATTTTTACCGGCAAAACTGTTGAGTATATAGAAAAACGTTATATGAACAGAGTAAAGGAATTGTAATTTTTAATTTTTTTAAAATTGTTTGAGCAAAATCGGACTAATGGTTCTCGAGTTTTATCAAAAAAAAGACCACCAAAGGTCAAATCGATATATCTCGATTCCTAGGGGTGACCCAGCGAAACGCCGGGACACGTATAACTTCTTTTTTACCGATATCACTTTCCCCGGTAGTTTGAACCCTTCCCTATCACTGACCCCTACCATTTGTCTCACAGTGTAATTACCTTATAACATAAAAAACATTTTTAAAGAGGTGCATAAAATAAGGCCTGTCTCTTCCAGTTTTTCTATTTCAATGCATTCAAATCACGAATAATTATTTACTTAACGTATTTGTATTAAAGCATATCCTAATATTGCGAATTTGAAATTTCGTTTTGCACAATGTTGACGGGATCTTAATAATATACTCTCAAACTCAGATAAAAAAGTTACTAAAAAAAATATGTAAACAGTTTTCAATCGCACTTTACTTTTTTGTACTGAATTTTAGTACACTTTTTTGTTTTAGTAATAATTTTTGTTATTCTCTTATTACAAATTACGGATTTTTTTTACTAATTTTCGCTGCTAATTTCAGCAAAACATGTTACTAATTTTTCATAACCGAGGGCCAAAGTTAACAAAAAATATACTAATTTAACAACAAATGGATAATTAAGGAAATTTTATTTACAAGAATTCATTGATATTTTAGGATTCTTGTTTAGATTATATTTGTTATTAGTTTGAAAATAAAACTCAAAAAATTTTATTGTATCTCCAATGCATAAAAGCTGAAGAAACATTTGCAAAGAAAAAAATTATTACTACATTTTTTTTTTTACTAAATTTGATTTTAGTTTTTTTTTGTAGTTTTTACAGTTTGTTTATTTTTTAGTACACTTTTTTTTGCTAATTTCAGAAGATTGATTTTAAATTGAAGTTTACAAGAATTTACTGAACTTTATTGATTTTTAATAAATTTCTTTACTGATTTTAGCAACCCGATTTTGAATTGCAGTTTACAACAATTTTGCAGACATGTGTTGCTAAAATTAACAAAAACAATACCGCTGGGATTTTTTAAATGATCAACCTTTTTGAAACAACAAATAAATAAAATCTAATATTCTAATCTAAATCTAATTTTTTCACAAATTAAAAGTTAAAAAAGAATCTCCGCAAAAAAATTAAAGGAACTAAATGTGCTAAAATCCCAAACGTATTTAACAAATTGTGGAAAATATTCTGTTGAGGCATGTTTCTATCCGGATTTCATTCTTGCCTAAGGAAATCGTCAGGGGCGACGTTTTATAAAGCATTACTCAAAATTATAGCGCACTTACTAAAAGCAATTTGGTGCTTGAATACCTCGCCAACCGTTCAATAGAAAATTATATTTTTTTGAGTTTGTAAACACAATTTAAAAATACAGACACTTCCTTTTTTCCTTAACTTTGGAGAAAAAAATTGGCAGTAAGTCTACCTTAGCGCTCCAAACAAGTGGTTCCAAATTAAAGCGCACTTACACAGAATATCGAAAAAAGTACTTTATATATATTCCGCAATATTTTATTATTTTTATTTAAATTTATTTCTAAGCTTGTTTTTTACGACATCAGCTACTTTTTACAGAAAATTTCACAAATTTGTGTTTCAATTTTGGGAAAATGCCAAACTATTTTTTCAAATAGAAAAATAAGGTTTTTGCTAAATAAAATATTAGAAAAAATTTTGTTAACTGATTTTTACTAATTTGATATTAGATGGTCTTCTTCAGAAAAATAAAAAGAAAAATATCGTGATATATCGGGCTTAAAATATGGGATTTCATAGTTATGAAATCTTATCAAATCAATTTTTCAAACACATCATCTAAAATAGTATAAAAATATTGGGAATTGGGTTCAAATTAATATCTGATATTCCAACTTTATTAAGAAAACAGAAATATAATTGCAGTGTCATCCGAAATTCATATTCAATCCCTATATTTAACCGCTCTACACTACATTATTGTCTTTACCTCCGATGTCCTATATCTTTTCTAAACATTTAAAAGCAAATCCCTTATATTTTGTGCAAAAAATAATTATAAGTGATTTTTGCTCAAAAACATTGTAAAACAATTTACCGAGGAAACGAAGGTTACCCCGGAGTGAGGCTTGGCTATTGCAATTCGGCTGAGTTGACCTCCCGCGATTATTCCGAATTCGAGTTAGAATAATTAGTTAAAAAATATTTACTTTTTTAAATTTATTTGTATTGTTTTTTAATTACTTCTTGAAGCACTTTCGTCCTATACCTTAATTGTATATAATGAGAATTTTTGCTATTGTTTCTTAAGGCTATAAAATTTATTCCCCGTGCTTGGTAATGATATTTATTTTTTTGAAAAGTGGTTCCGAGTACCAAAGATTACATTAAACTCATTCTTTAATACTTTTGTCATATTTTGGATCATAGTTTTCAATAAAATGTGACGATAGTATTCCGGAGACACTAAATTTAAATCGAAACATTGAAATATTTCGCAATATATAAAGACTTTTTTTTAATATCCTGACTAAGTGCGCTATAATTTTGAACCACTCGTTTGGAGCTTATTTAGCCTTACTGCCAATTGATTTCCTTCAAGGTTAGGGAAAATAAGTACGTAACTATATTTTTAAGTTGCAAATCAAATAATGTTTATAAACCAAAAAAAAATATATATAATTTTCTTTTGAGTCGTTGTCGAGATATTCAAACACCAAAATACTGCTAGCAAGTGCGCTGTAATTTTCAGCAGTGCTTTTTAACAATAAATTTGTTTCCAGCAGGGTGATTTTTTTGAGTGCGTATAAAATAATTTTAGTTTATTTATCCATCTTTCCGTATTTTTCTTTAAATTTCCAATTAATATTTAATTTTTCATAAATGTCAACCTCTTACAAACTTTTGCTCCTTGCATAATTTTTTCTTTGTATTCAACAAAATTGCTTGCCGCCATTAAAAGTCCATATTTTAAGTAAAATGTCATTTGTAATATTTTCATCCTTTCTTTTCGTAAAACTATTTGCCTTTTTCTTTCTCTTTACACAAAACTTTAACTCTTCAATCAACAATTGAACAAAAATTATTGAATTGTTCAATAATGGTTAAAATTGCATTCATTTTCTTAGGTTGTTCTTTTTTCTTCCAATCTTACTTCTACAAATTACAATTTTATTGTTATAGTTTTTGTTGTACAACCCGCCCCATTTGTACATTCTTACCTTATGGTCAGATGGAAAAACAAAGTTTTTTGGGTCCCCTAGTTTTCTTTTTTTTTGTCAAGCATCATTAAAGTTTTTGGTGACACTTCTTTAGCAATTGCTGGCGCTATTAGTTGTAGTTCAGAAGAAAACCTAAACAGTAGGTGGCTATTGAATTTTGGATGTTAGCTTTTGTATATTAATATTGGTTTACTGTTTATAGGGGTAGATGTGAGTTTGTTATTTTGTTTGTAATTGATAATGATCGTATATTTAAATAGTTCAAGTACCGATGTCTGTCTAATGAAATGACTGTCAGGTCCCCAATAACTAGGAGGAACTGCTTCATTTAAAAACACAATATTTTTTGTTGTTGTTGTTGTTGATTAGTTTGGTATTCACATGAATAAAACTTAGCAATTATTTCGAAGTAATTACTTTTGGCTTAGGAATGACTTTTAGCACCAAATTCATCCTTCGACTTTTGTAGAATAGCATGAAATATAAACAAAATAGAAAATAAAAAACAAAATTTTTAGTCTACTCACAAGCAGACTAAAATTCCCAATAAGAACATAGGTTTTAAAATTTCAAGTGCTTTAAATTTAGCTTGAAGTAAAGTAGATTTCAAACTCTAGCATTTGTTTATTTAACAAAAATATTTCAAATTTGAATTTTTATTTCCCTTTTGCTGGAGTATACTATTGAAATAAAATGTAATAAAAGTTGTATTAAACCCTTAATCTGGAAAACAGGGCTGGAATTGAATTTGATTTCAACTTGAATTCCAGTGAAATTTTTTGTAAGGTTGTAAAGAAATTGCCTAAAAACCCCAATATTTCCCCTTATTATCTATTTTTTTATTCGTACTGACCAATATTATAATTCTGAGTGACCATTTCTTGGAAAAAGTTTACTGATATTAACACTATATAATTATTTGTATATTGTTCATAATTGTATTGCCACCCACTGTATATTTGTGAGGGTTAGTTTCACGATAGAGAAAACAGAACTAGTGGACAAATTATGTAAAAAATTTCATAAAAACTTATTAAACTGTAATAAGATTTTTATTTACAAAGTTTTTCTTCGACATTTTTTCCACCATTATAATATTTATGATGGTATTTTATAATTAGTGTGGTTGGCTTGGTTTGGACTACAATAGCGAAATTTATTGAGATAAAAATAGTTTTTATTCGATTTATGATAATGGCGATTATTATTACTTTTTAAACTACAATCAAATTGGAGTTACAGTCGCAAAAGATTAAATGATTGGGTCAATAAGTTTAACTGCAGTTAAATATTTTTTAGATGTAAGCAATAAATTAATTTTAAATTTTAAAGGGCATTAAAAATTTAATTTTCTATTTTTAATTTTAACAAATATTTAATTTTATTTTTTTCAAAAATTTCTTTACAGTTCATAAAATTTTGTCTAGTCTTAACAATATTTTTTATTAACTTCTGCCCTCTTTTAAGTAACCTCGCAACCCTTAAAAGGTTAGTGTAATCTTTGTTTTAATTTTTCAGGGTTTTAACATTTTGTAGCAATGGCAAATAAAGGTAATCAAATACTTTACTTAAATCATTAATTTTGTATAAGTTCTTATTTTTTTCCAGAACATAAAAATTGTCTGTCTTTTCTATCCTCCTAAAATAACAAGTAAGCATTTTTTTGATATCCATTTCAACAAATATAACGTTTTAATTTCACTTTTTTCAACAACTGTTTTTTTTAAAGGACTTAGATACAAAAAAAAGGTAAGCAATTCCCTTTATTTGTTGATGACTTGAATGAAATTATGTTTAGCATGAGCACAAACATAAACTGCAATAAAATATGGAATAACAAAGTGTTTCATTAAAAGAATGTATTCTTTTGGTTTAAGAGATTTTGTATGAAAATCCTTTAGAAAAAAATTCAAGTTATATAAATGCAGCTTAAAATATTCTTTATATAAAATTAAATGTTTAGTCGTGAAAGTCAATATTTAGTTCTTTAATTCAATATTATATTCCATATAAACAATTTTATGTTCCACAAAATTTTATTTAAATTAAAAAATTTCTCTTAATTTTCAGGTATTGAACCCGGTCATTCAGATTCATAATTCACACTCTTACCTATTGCACTACAATTATTTTTAATTTTTTTTGCCATATTTGCACTTTAAACATATGAATATTTTATTTTGAATAAAAAAAAAATATTATAATTTGTGTCCTATCCAGGATTCGAACTCGGAATTAGGACGTACTGAGCTACCTCTCTACCCACGACATCACAAACACTTATTCATTTTAATGTCTAATTTTGAATTTATATGTTTTGTTACGAAAACAAATACAGTATAAAATTTGTTTTCCAATATCAATCATTAATTGCGTCTGTTATTAATACAATCCACAATTCGGTTGGGTGTACTGAAACTCTGATTTAAGGGAATATTTGATGGTTGCTTCCACTGTACACAATTACTAAACGAATAATAATTTTAAAATTTATTGGAAATACCAACACTTGAATAAAATGATTGTTTTTAGTTTATTTTCCCTATTTGTATTTAATTCTTAATACACAATTTTTACTTTAATAATCGATTTTATGTTTTAAATATCGGAATATATTTAGAAGAAAAGTGTTTTTTTTCCTAAAGTCACATTTACACGCGAGAGAAAACTGAAAGATGAATGTTCTTTTTTAGTTTGACTCTAGATCATAAATTAATATCACTTTCTATTTAAATTATTTTGAAATCAAAGAGAGGTGATACAATTTTTACAAGTAAATTACAAAGAATAAAAATATATTTGAAAGAATTCGATAAGACCAGCAATACAGAATACGTATTTTCGGCTTTCGCTACAAAGCCATCATCAGTGTATTTCGTCTTTAGTGGGCTAATATTTTAATGATTGTCTACTTATGTGACCGCTGAAAGAAAATCGAATTTCTTCTGCTAGAGATAGAGGTAAAACCATCTATAATTTGCTAAAATCATTCAGAAAATTCAGAATTTAGAGGCGTAAATTGCTATACCTCTGCCTTAATGTTTTTCTCTTTTAATACATTTTTTTCACCTTTATTTAGAGTACGTTTATTTCTAAGTTTCAGATTTCTAGCTTAAAGGTTTTGCAAGGGCATTTAAAGCGTATTCTTTTCCCATTTTTTACCCTTCCCGTAAAAATTCATAAACATATATAATTGGATTTCCATTGCAACCCATACAAAATTTCAAGAACCAAACTCAAATTCGATTCATTCAAGTTCCATTTAGTTTGGTTTGTTTAGTGCCCTATTTTAGTATTTCAATTCCGCTCGTTCCTCGTTCCAATCCATTTCGTCCGCCGTTCCAATGCATTTCGTTTCGCATTCTATTTCGTTTCCCATTCAATCTCGTTTATATTGTCGGATGTTTCAGTTCAAATCGTTCCCCGTTTCATTGAATTGCAATCCACTTTTCTGGCGTTTCACTTCCACTCGTTCCCCGTTCCACACAAACCCGATTCCCAATTTCAGTGTTTCAATTTCACTAGTTCTTTAAATTTCAGGTTCCTAGCCTAAGATGTTTGAGCAGGACTTTAATAGCCACATTTTTAGCATGTGCAATTCCATTTCATACAGAATACTTGCAATATACAATACTTAAGGAATATTGTCTCAATAACAAAGGCAAGTAACACCATGAAACTTTCTGTGGGGAAATTAAAACATTTCGGATTTTTTCTAAAATAAAAAAGAATTTTGGCAGATTTTGAAGTAAATTAGTTTCTTTTTCCACCAAACATCTAAAACTAGTTCCGAATTAAAAATTTTTTTTTTTTAATTGCAAATATTCCTAAATCCACTGAATTATGACAAAAAATAAATAAAAAATATTAGCTCAATTTGTCAATATTTAATCACGCCTACTCCGCCCATTTTTTTTTCTAAAATGCGGAAGTTGGATTTTCAAAACTCAAAATAGCGGATTTGTAAAATTGAAAAAAAAAATTTTTGTCGCCACATTTGATTTGTCGTGTTGAATTTTGAAGATTCTACTTCAGATTCCCAGCAAAAACATGGTAATGACAGGTCATTACCATACGGATTACCAAGTAATGATAGGCCATTACCTTTTGCATTACTTTAAAATACAAAATAATGACTTACCGATAATAAGATATAGAAGTACTTACATATTCGTGCAAAGTAATCACTTACTGGTAATTGATTAAATAAGTACTGATTAAGTCTTTTTATATTAATATTTATAAATTTGTTTTGAACTAAATAGGAAATTTTGAAAGGTAAAAAGTTTTTTTTTCCAATATAACCAACTATTTTACAATGTAGGGTAACGATTTATTTCCTAACTTCTGAGTAACCACTTATTCTATCTTTGTGAGTAACTACTTATTCTTTCACTATGGGTAACTCGTTATTCGCACTTTTTTTGTAAGCGAGAGGGTAACTACCCATGAATTTTTGGACATCGCGACAAAAAGTAATGTTGCGAGTAAATAGCCTGGTAAGTAGTGAAACTCTTTGTGTGCTACTTACTCGCTTAATTACTCGGTAATGTCTGTTTTTGCTGGGTTTTTATCTCCTAATCCAAAAAATGTGTGTTTGAAGATAGACTTTCAAGTGAATCTGAACACATTTTTCATAAATTTCAAGTCATTTTGTGTAAATATGCAAATATTTTAAAATGATATTTAATATCATAACCATTGACTTAAAACTACTTTTGGAGGGAAGTGTGGCCCGGTGCGCAAAGAATAGTTTACATATAGCGTGAGGGTTTATACAGAGTGGTGGGTAATATAAAATTCCAGAAAAATCTTTTCTGTGTACAGGTCTATGGTCATACTAATTTTCATGGGATCTAACTTTAGTACAATAAGTTTTACAACAGTCGGTTTTTTCTTAAAAGATTAATCAAATAAAATTTTAAAATTCATAGACTAATCCAACAAAGTTTCCTTGCAAACATTACAATACGAAAATGTTTAGCAATCGTATCGTCTGGAAGAAAAACTTTATTGCGGCAATAATCATATTCTTATTGCGGAAGATCCCCATTTCGAGAGCAAATGTCAGGCAAAACTTTAATTTATGGCAAAACTTTACTTTACACGCCCAAAATAGCACGTGTGACGACTCAAATTAAAGAAAATTAACGAATCTAAATATGCATTTTGTTTTAAGATCCGGAAAATAGAATTCGGGCTAGGTGCATTTTTGTCATTTTAGGTGTTAAAAAATACTATTTTGAAAAATGTACGAAAATTTCCGTTTATTTGAGTACCCATACTTTATAATTAGTACATTAAGTGGCTATTTTAGACTCCCGGGGGGTCTTAAATGGATCTAGTGGGAGCCACACTTTACGGATTATAAAACCAAATGCATTTTTGAAATCAGGAGAAATTTTCCTTTAATTTGAGCTGTCGCACTTACCATTTTGTTTCGGTTTTTTGGACCGAGAGGGTCCCAGGGGCCCCGGCCGCCTTAGCATATAGAAAAAAAATTTTCTTTTTTAATTCCAGAGGGGGTCATGTATTTTTTTTTTTTGACGGTTGCCCCATAAAGTAAAGTTCAGCCCAAATGTCCTCTCTATAGCGATACTCCCAAGCAATATGAAAGCGATACTTCTGAATGATAAATCGGCAATATCGCTAGATAATCGTATATCGCTAATATATCAACCTGGAAGATAAAAAGGTGATATCGCTAAATTAACTCCTCGAAATAAACTAAACTATTTATATTTTTCATTCTGAAATTTAACTCTGAAAAAGAATACCCAGCTAAAATGTGGAAGCAGTAAAAACGTTGACTGCTTCCTTACTGCTACTTTTACTTTTTCAATAAATATATAGCTTCGTAAACAGCACTAATGAAAGGCCTAAGTTGATTAATTGTTTACATCGCGTTTTGCTGTGCTTTTTAAAACGGCATGAAATGACCCAATAAGCACATAGGTTTTAAAAATTCAAGTGCTTTAAATTTTGCTTGAAGGAAAGTACATTTCAAATTCTAGCACTTGTTTATTTAACAAAAATATTTCAAACTTGAACTTTTGTTTCCCTTTTGCTGGAGTATGCTATTGAAATAAAATATAATGAAAGTTGTATTCAAGCCTTGAAACTGGAAAACAGGGCTGGAAATGAACTTTATTTCAACTTAAATTCCAGTAAAATTTTTTATAGGGGAGCAATACATTTTGATTGTTTAAATATTTTTGCGATTCTTTTATCAAAATTTTTTAAAATGCGGAAAAAAGTTATTTTAATGAAAATAAGAGGTTTTACTAAAATAAGAGGCATTTTTCTTCACGGAAAAATATGCAGGAATATTGTGCTTTTGAGAAGGCATGATTTTAAATAGTTGAAAAGCTTTATAATATGCACTTCCGAGAAGGCATGAATTATCGACATTTTAAAAGAAAAACAGGAGCACTAAATAAAAGCGGTGAATTCATGCCTTTCCGGATCTCGAAACAAGTGCTTTCACGCGAGCTATCTCGAACAAAAATCAGGCATGATATCATCAATAATGCAATCGCTTCACTATTCAACTTTCCCTGACAAACCTGCTTCCAAGTAAGCAGTAATTTCTGCTGGGTATCTGCATATTGACAAAAACATTAATTATCTTGTTGCCACCATACTCGGTTTTTTCCGCGCACTAAATCTTAATTTTTCAACGGATTTGTTTCCCATATTTCTTGTACAAATTTTTTATTATTTTTTTCCAACATTTTAAAAAATTTTAAATGAATTGTCTTTATCTTCCGGATGATAAAAAGTGATATTGTCGCAATATTATCATAAAAAATTATGGCGAAAAAAACAATTTTTGAATTGTTTTTTCTAAATATCTTCCAAATGTTAAAAGGAAGACAATTTAAAAATACTACTTGATTATTTTCATTCAAATGAAAAATAGAAGATATCGCTTTACTATTTTCTTGGAAGATATATTCCAAATGTAAAATAATATATAAATTTTTTTGTATTTTAAATCATTTTATTTAAAAAAAAATTAAAAACTAGATTCAGTAACTGTTTAAAAATGAATTATTGTAAACATTCTTATTTGATCTATACCCAGTCAGAAATCGCCAGTGATACAAAAAATCAAGCACTGGCATACCACTGGGTAACCACGGTGTTAAAAATAAATGACTGGCAGAACACTCATTTGGGACGCTTTGCCAGCGTTTGAAAAAAGCGTTTCACCAGTATTTGTTTTACAAAAATTTCGGTGGTTTATAAAAAAAACCACTGGCAAAGAATTGACTTAGAGTGATATGCCAAGATTTGCAACCAGTGGTTATCCAGTGCTACCTAGCCAATGCTACCAGGCGTACAAAAATCAATTCACTGGTAGACCAATGATTTGATAAAAATGCTGACGCTTCGTTAAAAAATGTTTGTAGTCAGAAGGTTCCGAGTTCAAATCCGGTTGCATGCAAAAAATTTTTTTTTGATTTTTTTTAATTTAAAATTTTTTTTGTTTTATAAAATCAATTTTTTTGTTTGTGGGAAAGCTCCTTCAAGACCAACTTTTTTTTTACCCTCCCAACACTGGCATACCAGTTACAAAAAATTCTTTGCCAGTATTAGCATTTTGGCACAGCCAGTAGTTGTCCAGCTATTATCACTCATTTATGTGTTTAGCCATCAAATATTATATGTCTCGTTAGCTCAGTGGGTAGAGCAATCGTCAGCCAATCTGATGGCCTGGGTTCAAATCACGGGAGGACAAAAAAAAAATACATATGAACTTTTTTTTAATTTTATTTTGGAAAATATATTTCCAGACCACCTATTTATTGTTTTTGCCAGCGTTTTGCCAACGTTTAAAAATTTTGTTTCTCCAGTGCTTTTCCGGCGCTTTTTGAACAGCCGGTCCTTTTGTCTAATGATGTTATCATTTTGGGAATGGGAAAGCACTTTTTGCCAGTACTTCTACCACCTGCTAAAGTGCTTTGCCACCGCTTTTCCGTTTGTATTTTTCTGACTGGGTACCCTCTTCCACATATTCGAAATATATCCAAATCGGAGAGGACCACCCAGCAGATAATTCCTGTACGTGTACATTTATTAAAGTTAGTCCTGGAATTGCGTTTATAATACATGAACTTAGCGCTTTATAATACATTCAGTAAGTTAAATGAGAATAGAACAACTCGTATTTGAATTTTTATCTCTTACGTATGCATTAGGTAAACTAGGCTCTATACAAGTCTCTCTGACATTTAAAAAAGTTTAATTATGGCAAAATCGTTCATCTAATCGAACAATGATTATTTGATTGAATACCCTAATAATTACATAATACTGCATATTTATTCTCAGTCTGTAAAGTATCGAGTTAGCGTATTTATTCAAACTTTTTTCAATAAATATTATTAAAATAGTATCGCTTTCGATATGAAATAAATCTACCATTTTTAAAATTCTCACGGATATTTTTTTTCAAGTCTAAATTTTTAAATTTCATAATAATTTTTTTTTTATATACGAAAATTTCGCGGTTAATAATTTGTTAATGCTTATTTAAGTTTTCCAAATTAATTTACCCATTCAAGTTCCGATTACTGAATATCCAATTAACATTTAACCAACAATTAAATTGACACTATGAAACCTGTACCGTGGTCGATAATTAACAAAAAGTTTTCTTTTCAACACAAAATTATCTTTAGGAACCTAGACTACAATCTTAGAAGGCAAAAAAATTGTTTGGTATCGTTTTAGGGAAAGTTTACGATAGTAAAATTCGGAAAACAAATCAGTTCCGAAAAAAGTCAGTCACATGACTTGTAGCTAAGTATACAAAAAATATAAAACAAAATTTTGGCTATAATGAAAATTCCCAGCAAAACCACATATTACCAAATAATGTGTAAAGTGCACCTTACTTCACTGAAGAATTTTACAGGTGATGTGCCCCATGATAATGTATGTGGAGGATGTGAAAAAGTACGTGGTTACCTATATGGTTAGGAGGATGGGAAAAGTAATGGTTCCAGAACTAGATTTTTATCAATTATTCATCATCATTATTCGGTATTTTGATTCAATCAACAAAATAAATTTCTTATATTTTTTTAAATAAAGTTGTAGATTTTCTTAAGCTTTAAACAACTTCATTAAAGAACCTGTAGAAGGTAGCAGTGCTTAAAAAGGTTGTAAAACTAACAAATCCGTTCATGATACTCAGGTCAGTCACAGTTCAACACAAAAAAGAACGATCTGAATGAATTAGTTCACTGACTCGAATTGACAATAACGACCGGGTTAGCAAAGAACCTATTGAGTTTTAAAAATTCCCGTTGGTTGAGTTTCAGCAAACAAGTTTAATGAAGAAAATTAGAAATGTGTATTACCCAGCAAAACCTTGGTAATGGGTTTGACCTTTTTCACGCATTGCCTGGCAATGGGTACCCCTTTACCCTTGGTTTTACTTAGAAACTTTAAGTAATACGTTACTAATATTGTGATACATCAATACTTATGTGGGAGGTATGAAATAATGAGTTATGGATATGGATATTATTATATTATATTTTATAATAACTTATTAATAAGGGTAAAAATAAGAAGTTATTGGTATTGCATAATATAACTACTTATTAGGCGAAAGTACGATTTAATAAAAATTTACTATCTAATTACATTGCTCGGATCGGTGTACTTTTAATATTACAAGTAACTACTTATTTCAGTACTTCCTTCGTAATCACTTATTTTAGCCTATACCGGTACGATTTAGGCAACCATTTACCCCCAATGACACCCCCATGTTAAAATAATGTGTTATGCGACCAAAGTGTAAGTAGTTACAATTTTTGGTTTCTTATTACATTTCCCTTTACCTGGTAATAGAAGGTTTTGCTGGGTAACCAAATATTTAATTTATTCAGTTAAAAATGTTGTTAAAAAAATGGGAATTAAATTTTAGGAATTATTTTCATCACTTCATATTTGGTGATATTTTTATCTGTGTATATATTTTATTTTATTGGCAGAGCTTCTCAAATTATCTCTCAACTCCGAGAAAGAGCTATTAGCGGCACCTGTACAAATTAAAAATATTAAATATGAAAATGAGAGAGCCAAGTACTTTTGGTTAGCTTATTAAAATGAGCGAGCCAAATTTCTGAGCCGGAGCTAGCGTGCTAATTCCATCCCTAGCATATGTCACCAATGAAAGAAGCGCTGCACTGTTAATTTTATTTTAACAAACCCGCTTCCCGGTAGCAGTATTTTTTGATGGAGTGTTTTCTAAAGGCTCACCTGATGAAATAAAATTAACTCTTTCGTTTTCACATTCTTTCAGTTGCCTTCTTCGAATTCAAATAATATTATAGTAGTACTTTCTATTTAAAATGTTCATGTTTACAAATATTTAAATATCTAAGGCTTTCTTATAATATTTCCGCACATTTACAACGACAACAGCATAAAACAAAACTTTAACCAAATAAGTATTTTTATTACCCCGAGACTTATGCTGATTTCCGTTAAAACAAACATACAAATATACTAACAAAAATACACTTATACATATACCGATCCAAAGACAAAAATGAAAACAGCAATAACAGTAAACTTCGTGTTATTGTCTTGTATTCAAAAACTGTTAAAATAGCATCGTTATTTTAAACATATTTACTTAAGTCTTTGAATGTTATTATGTGCCTGTGTTCCTTTTCTTGTGTATAGGATGGCGGAAATGAAATTTTACTTAAAAATTTGCATTGGATTTCGATTAAATCGTTTATGCAAACAATTCGTTTGGTTACATTTACGTAAATGTTCAATTTAGCAATATTCGGTAGTCGGTTGGTTGTTGTATGTAATTTTAGCCATGTTTTTTAACCATAACTTTTCATATAAAGAAAACCTTTATCTATATAAATATTTTCTGTTAAAAATTAAAATTTTTGTTGAATGTCGTTATTTTTATTTCTATTTTAAGCGGCGAGCTTATATGGAAGTAAGTGACTTTTTAGTTTTTGAGTTTCTTTTTCAGTCTTATTGAAGAACAGACATGAAGACAGAAAAGGCATTAAGCCGCAATCCCTTTCTGCCATAATTTTGACTGTTTTTTACTGTTTAGAAAACATGTTAAAGTGGTAAAAATGGTAAAATGTGGATTTTGTTTGAGTTTCTATTTTATTTTCTTTAATATTTTCGTAAAATAAAGAGGAATCCTTTTTTCCAGTTATAACTTTGTTTTTTGGTTTTGTCGTTATTTCCTCTGTTATTTTTCAGTTAATTTGCATAATTTTAATTTGTTTGTTTGAATTCACTTTGAGTCAAAAGTTTGGGTTTTTGTTTTTTTTTTTGTAGTAGACGAAAATATTTTTTTTTCTTGTTTGCAAGTAAGAAAAAAATTATTGTTGTTGCTTGTTTGTGTTCTTTTTTAATTTGACTTTGGAGACTTGAAACAGTTAAAAGTGTCAGTGATACAAAAACGTATTTATATACATTTTTTTTATTTATTTTATAAAGTTTTCATTTATTTTAAACTATTGTTTAATTTAGTCAAAACGCATGAATTTATGATTTATGATAAAATTTTTTTCTTATTTATTGTTAATTATTCACGCCATAGCAAGAGTTGCAAACACCCAACCCTGATTTAAAGCATTGCAATACAAACCTCAGTTGCCGCCTGGATTTCTAATTACTATTGCTTCAGTTGGATGCTAGCTAGCTATAAAATATTTAGCGAAACTTCAACGATACTCGTACATAACATTTAGTTTCACTTTTACACAAAGTGAAATCCTATAAATTTGCAGTAATTAAATTGAACAAAACTGGATTTATAGTTCTAGCATATGTAGTCATATCTCATTTGATATAGATCGCCATTGAATATTATCCAAGTTCATCTCAAAATTGGGGTATCTAGTAATATCCAATAAGAATCCTCAAATATATTGCAGGATTAAATTAGATCCAAATAGATCTCAAAATTGGGATATCCAATAATTTCAAATAACATCAAACTGAGATCGTGATAGATCCCAAAATATCCCAAGTTATTAATTTAGATCCACTTAGATACAACAAATTTTTATAAGAGGGCATATATTATTATATCTCAAAATATATGGTTATATAAGG
This sequence comes from Leucophora obtusa, assembly GCA_949987735.1. Lineage (NCBI taxonomy): Eukaryota > Metazoa > Arthropoda > Insecta > Diptera > Anthomyiidae > Leucophora > Leucophora obtusa. Next base: position 166,376,944 of record OX465298.1, on the reverse strand, counting down.
TCCCTTTCACGGTTGTATTTATTATATGCCTTAGAAGAGTTGTATTTAAATCTAATTTTCTTTGTCCGCACTATATCTAATGTCTAATATGCGACATCTACATCTTGTCTGCCTGGTTGTTGTATTCACTATAAAAGTGATCATAACCACACTTTTTTTAGCAAAAAAAATAAGTAAAACATTAGTTAAAAATTAAGGACAATTTTTACTGAAAAACCAATTTCAAGAAAAAAGTTGCTGAAAGCTAGTAGTATACTTGATATACAAGACGTTTTACTAATTTTTCTACTAACTTACTTTTTTCAGTGTATAATATGTGACCGCAGGCGGAACAAATTTAACAAAATATTAGCTATATTACAGTTAATTGCAAATGACAATTTACCCTGAAAAAATTAGCAATAAATTTTGTATAATATTACACTGAGAGAATTATCTGTATGATACTAATGAATTTTTGCATTATCCATGAAGTTCCACGTTATAATTCTTGACCGTATATCACCTAGCCTCAACGCAACCTTACGGCAAGAACAAAATGGCTTTAGACCACAAAGATCATGCGTGGACCATATATACACTCTACGTATTATTATTGAGCAGTCCGTGGAATGGCGTTCCCCTCTGTACTTACTTTTTGTAGACTTTGAACGAGCTTTCGATACCATCTCAAGGGATGCGATACGGTACTCCCTGAAGCATAAAGGTGTACGAGAGAAAATAATTTCTTTGATTCGCGAACTGTATGCAAATGCCGAGTGCACTGTTAGATTGAAAGGGAAAAATAGCAAAAAATTTACTATGAAAAGAGGTGTAAGACAGGGATGCGTCTTGTCCCCACTGTTGTTCATTGTTGTACTGGATAATATCCTCACAAAAACGAACGACGAAGTTCCCGACGGCATAGAGTGGCGGCCTTTCCAAAGACTCAATGATTTGGACTATGCGGACGACATTTGCTTCTTGTCTCATACATTGACTGGAACGAGAACTAAGCTTGAAATGTTAATTAAAAATGCAGCCCAAGTTAGTCTACGAGTCAATACGAGTATTAAGAAAATCAAGCTAATGCGGATTGAAACCTCTAATCAGACACCGCTTAGTGTTGCAATAAGTGGCGTTCCAATGATAATAGAAGACGTAGAACAATTCTGTTATCTTGGTAGCACAGTTTCCAAAAATGGTGGTGCAAATAACGACGTCATAGCACGTATAAATAAGGCCCGTATATATCCCAGCGAACAAAATTAAGAATTTTCAACACCAGTGTTAAACCTGTTCTCCTATATGGTTCTGAAACCTGGAAAGTCACAGACTTCATATGCAGAAAACTTCACGTATTCATCAACAAATGCCTGAGACGAATCTGTAGACTATTTTGGCCTCAAACTATTTCCAACGAAGATTTATTGGGAAGGACAAACACCGATCCAATAATTATAGAAATAAAACGCCGAAAGTGGCGGTGTATAGGCCATACGTTGCGCAAACCTGACAACGATATTGCAAAAATGGCCTTTGAATGGAACCCTCAAGGCTCAAGGCGTCCAGGAAGACCTTTTACAACGTGGATAAGACCTATTCATGCTGAACATCGATCTAGGGGAACATGGCAGCAGATCAAACTATTGGCGCAAGATAGGCAACGATGGACTGATTTTGTTTCCGCCCTATGCTGCGACTAGGGCGGAATACTTATGCTAGACTATAAATGTCTAGCATAAGTATTATATTTAATATTCGTTTTACATATAATTTCAAATGCTAAATATTTATTAAAGGAATAAAAAAAAAATGAAGTTCCACTGGAAATCGTCAATTGAAGCTTTCATAAAATAAATACAGTTTCAATGAGCGTTACTTTTGGTCGGTTTTAAGATCAACTATGACAAATTCCAAATAGAGTTTACAATTTATTTTACAACAAACAGAGAAAAAAACTTGTGAGGAAAACTTTCCTAGTACCAACGTTTGAAAATTAATACATTTTAAAGAGCTACCAAGCACTCTCATTAGATTGTCTTTATAATGGTTATAATGTAGATTTTTTTTTTGTGCTTTTTTAACATTCAAGCTTTTAATTTTATTTATAGTGATTAGAACAACACAAAAAATACAACGATTACACTATGCGACAGTCAAAATCGGGATGGGATGAAACCAACGGGAAATGTTATATCGGTCAAAAACAAGTTATACGTGTCCCGGCGTTTCGCTGGGTCACCCCTAGGAATCGAGATATATCTTTTTTGACATAACTCGAGAACCACTAGTCCGATTTCGCTCAAACAATTTTAAAAAAATTAAAAATTACAATTCCTTTAATCTGTTCATATAACGTTTTTCTATATACTCAACAGTTTTGCCGGTAAAAATAAATGTTTGTTACCGCTACCATAAAAATCAATAACCTTTTGTTTATTACTTTTTTTTAATATTTTAGGCAAAAAATATTTTTTTCTTCATACATTTATTTTTACCGGCAAAACTGTTTAGTATATAGAAAAACGTTATATGAACAGATTAAAGGAATTGTAATTTTTAATTTTTTTAAAATTGTTTGAGCAAAATCGGACTAGTGGTTCTCGAGTTATGTCAAAAAAAGACCACCAAAAGTCAAATCGATATATCTCGATTCCTAGGGGTGACCCAGCGAAACGCCGGGACACGTATAACTTCTTTTTTACCGATATAACTTTCCCCGGTAGTTTGAACCCTTCCCGATCACTGACCCCTACCATTTGTCTCACAGTGTTATTTGTTATGTTTTTTTTTATAAATTCTACGAAAAATTAAAAATGTATTTACTCTTGTTGCCAATTATTTCCTTATTATAAAATAACATAATACCCCAGAAAAAAAAGATATGCCGAAGCAGTAGAAAAATCACTACAATTGATGATCTAGATCAGCGGTTCCCACTAAGTGTTGCTTCACGGACCCCTTAAGACATTTCCAATACCTCAGACATTTCCAAACCAATGTTGAGTGAGAGGTACTTGTACTTATTAAATAAGTGTAAGAGGTGCACTCCAATTCAATTTCTCACCAGTTTTTATATACATATGTATACTAAACCGACTCACGAAAAAAAATTAAAAAAGTGCCCCCTCAAAATAAACCTTGGTTTGTTTTATGATGATTCCGAAAATATTTCGGGTCTAGCAACGAGATCTCACGAGCTGGACCATTTTTAAAAAAGGTATTTTTTTAGTTTTTGTAAGAAATTTGTATTTTAGCTTTAGACAACATACTCAGTATGGGTATCATATGAAAGGTTTAAGGCGCGTCCACGGTATATATAACATGTTCAAGCGTATCCAGACATGTCCTATTTTCAAGGATATTCTATAAAAAAAAAACAAATTTTTGACTCTTTTGTACGGAAATGTTTGTTTTTGAAATGTAAAACTTACATATCATAATCTGTAGTCGATTTAAGTGAACACGTGTTTCAGATTTTTTTGAAATTCGCGATTTTTCGCTTTTTATCAGAAATTCAATGTGAAGGAAAAAATGTGTTCTAAGTAGGGCAATATGGATACCAAAACTTTTCTTTTGATATGTAAATCATCGCAAAGTGGATATAGTTCGAAATTTTGCAAATTTCATATATTTTGCGTGATACTGTGCACCAAATTTTGTTAAAATTTTTGAGTTACTGCAATCTGCATTTGAATTTAGTATCTAGTTGATGTAAGATAAAAATGCAACTTAACGGAAAAAAATCCAGCACGCGCTTTTTTTTGGCGGAATATCTTTTTTTCGCGAAAAAAAATTTTATAAAATTTTAATAATAATTTTAATTCCGTTTCTAGTTGATGTAATAATAAAAATGCAACTTAACAAAAAAAAACCCAACACTCGCTTATTTTGGTGGAATATCTTTTTTTTTCGCGAAAAAAAATTATTATAAAATTATATTTAGGGTCAGCATATATGTAGCATTTTCTTAAAAAAATTACAGACACGCGTATTTTAATAAAATATTTTTTTAAATAATAAACCTACAAAAAATTTCATAAAATTTTTATATTGTATTGGGGTAACTCCAAATTTTATCAAAATTTGGCCCAGAGCACCGTCAAAAATATATTAAATTAGCAAATTCTAAACTATATCCACTTAGATATTATTTACTTATCAAAAGGAAAGTTTTTATGTCCATATTGCCCTATTTTAAACATATTTTCTCCACCATATTTAATTTCTGATAAAACGCGAACAATCGCGAATTTGAAAATAACCTGAAACACGTGTTCACTTAAATCGATTAGAGATTAAGATATGTAAGACTGACATTTAAATCACAAAATTTTTCATACAAAAGAGTGAAAAACTTGTTTTTTTTGTAGAATATCCTTGCAAACAGGACATTTCTAGGAATGATTGAACATGTTATATATACCGCTGGACACACCTTTCATATGCTACCAATATTGTGTATATTGTCTTTAGCTGAATACCACAATTCTGCCAAAAACTAAAAAAAAATACCTTTTTAAAAACTGTCCAGCTCATGAGATCTTATTCCTAGACCCGAAATATTTTGAAAATCATCATAAAACAAACCAAGGTTTATTTTGAGGGGGGCACTTCTTTGCTTTTTTTCTGTCCATATAAGGTGAGTCGGTCTAATGTGTACATATTTTTAAAAATCTAAAATTTAAAAAAAAATATTGAATTTAAACAAATTAATTATAAATATTAAAAAAAGTTAATAGAATAAAAAACAAAATTAAAAAAAAATAAAAAAATATTGGTTCGGCCGAGAATCGAACCTGCGACCCTCTGTTTGAAAATGCCAAGTGATACCAAAATCACTTTTTCCGATCACTTTTAAAGCAATTACTCTTTAGAAGCAATACTTAAGTCTTTTTTTGGATGTTGTTCAGAAGTAATTCTAAACACGCTGTAAAAATATACTAACGGATAGTTTGGAAGCAATGCAAGAAGTGATATTTTTGAGTTGTTCAAAATAACTTCTAAAAAAGCAATAAAAATACACTAACGGATACTTGTAAAGCGGTAAAAGAAGTAGTTTGGAAAGCATTACTTCCGATTTTTTTTTGCTGGGAAGTTTTAGAAAAGCGACACAATCCCGCAAATATGGCATGATTGATAAGGTAAAATAAAAATTTAATTTTGCATTAAATTTCTTAATAAACTTAGTTGTTTTTAAATCTTTTATATGTACAGCAGCTTCAAAATTTAAAAAAATTTTGTTTGGTGAAATTAAAAATGATAGTTTTTATATCCAGAAATGCCTTGCTTCCATAAACTCTTCGCTTTCAACAACCTTTTCATTAAACACATAAAGATTTTCTGCTCGGCTTACAATGGCCAATATCGTACAATAAAAAATAAAGTCATACGTGGTATGAATTTACAAAAATATATGGTATTATGTTTTCAACCAAATAGTCAGTAAACTGTAATACAACTGGCATTATGCCATTATTCTTGTATGAGTATGCGAGTCATAATAATATTAATCATACGCACTGAATACCTGCACATAACACATTTGTAGTCGGCGCGCCGACGATGGACAAGTGAGTAATATTTAAGTCACCCTGCAGTCTTTTGGGGTTTCAGTCAGAATGCTTTAGGCTTTTTATTTTTTTTTTGCTTAAGTCACCTTAATTATGTCTAAATGACACTTGCTAGTTTCAGTATTTTTCTAGTAGTGACAAAAAAGTTTCCTTTAGGAAAGTAAAAAGTATGTGTGATAGAGTTCAGTACAGATAATTTTAGCTTATTTTCAATTATAATTTTGTAATAGTAACAAACAAATTGATTGTATATACAAACTTTTATTTTTTAAAAGCCCAATTTGTAAACCCAAATAATTTGTTAGTTAATATGGCAAAATTTCAATTGAAAATGAGCCAACAATATAAATTACTGTTTTCTGTGAACTGTATAGGAAAACTATTTAAAAAAATATCAATCTGTCAAAATCCTTATGCCTTGCCATTCATATAATTGGCATTAATATCAAAAAAAGTAACTAGCATCTATCATTTAGGCTTAAAGCTGTTTTACAATTGGCATACATGCCGTGTTTTACTTCACACACTTTCTTAGAGATGGTAAAAGAAATCATTTTACCATCTCTATTAATAAAATTAGTTATAGCATGAGTTGAGGTGGTTGATATAAAAAATTTGCAAGACAGTACTCAAATATGATTGTGTACTTTCTCTTCGAAGAAAAAAAATGGTCTTTTTGGTTTTTCAATGCCAGACGCGCAAAATGTCGAGGCTTTTAATATGATTAATGTTATCGAGAGCATATTTTGCTTGTTTAATACAAAACCAAAAGGGAATATTCAGTATATATTTTGGCAGCATACAAACACGTCTTGAATACATAACCAGCCAAAAAAGGAAAGGATTGTTTTTATTTCAAAGGATCTCTTAACTTTTATTCCACCAAACCTATCCCTATCGCTTTTTTAAATTCCCTTGTTCTTCAATGCATCCCTATAGGTGGTCTGAGACATTGTGACGTTTTGTTTGAAAGTTAAAACGTTTTATGTTGTACACTAAACGAAATGCAGGTAAAGGCACATTGTTTTTCTGTAATATTTTAAGGGAATATAAAATGGTGAATTTTCCATACAAAAATTTGTTTAAAATATGGAATGTTTTATAAATTTAATCTGCAGTTAACTTAATTCCTCTGACTGTGTATGCAAGCATGCATGATAACTAGCATCATAACTGCGTATACGTCAGATAGTTTGTTTGCCAATGACATTATGAGTGTTCTGCTCATTCATGGTTTCATATTGTCTGTACTGTTGACGACATTTTAACTGTGACTATAACATTGGCATTGAGATTTTTGGCGTCTTTTGCGTATTTTTTGTTTTTTTTTGCAGATGACTTATGTTTGTTGTCATCCTAAGTTTAAGTGGTGTAATTTACACAAGATTATTAGTAGACATTCAAAGCAAACATGAGGAGTGTTTTAGAGATTGTTGTACAAACGCAGCAAGAGAAAACTAAAACTATTGTTAATGTCTTTTTAATATAATATCGCTAGTCTGAAAAAAAAGTTTTTTAGCGAATGGAATTTTAATGTTTTATAAGAAAATTTATGTCGTCGGCATAGAAAATAGTTGACAGTGTCGTTCATTTATGCCCAACATCACCGCATAGTGATTAGTAGATTAAAAAAAAAAACTGAAAAAACCAATTCCAATTTAAAGCTTGCATAAGCTTCAGTTAGTGCGAAATATACCGTTAAATATTTGGTACAATACATATTTTTTTCGTAGCAATACTTCTATTTGCTCTTCGTAGGAAAATAGTGGCATTACACACAATTTTCTTTCCTGAACGGAAATCAAAGTTAAACCTTAAAAACACAGACACTAAACTGTTAATGTATCACTCTATGGTAATACATACAACACTCGTACAAAGCAAATTGCAAATAATAGTGATGAAATTAACAACCAGCCAAATATGACTACACAATGACAGGCTTATAATCACTGTAGCCCAGAATATGTTCAACCAACCAACAAGCAGTTTTCGACATGACCAAAGACAGATGAAAAAAAAATCCAAAAGCAACTATACAAAAAAAAATGTTAATGCTTAAATGATGACAAGCATATTTACGCCTAAATGGAAAATAACTTTGTCAACAGTAAGAAAAATGAAAATTCTTAGGAGAAAAAAAGGCAACAATATTTGCTTTCTTCATGGATAGTTCTTGACTCCTTGACGAGGCTTAAATGTTAAATTTACGCAAATAATGAAAATGCGTTACCTACCACTTTAGGTATTTTTTGCACACTTTTGTTCTTCAAGAGCAACAGATTTATACAGGATATTGCTTTTATGGTAAAGTTAAATACAAAAGGGCAACGATTTGTAGAATAAATATAATATACGAAAAGGTAAGGCTGAATTTCTAAGATAAATGCGTGTTAAAGTGATAGCGCTGCTGAAGGTTTTATACTATTTACTCAACGCAACTATATTGTGAATCCCGTAGTAAAAATGATTTTTATAAATTCATTTATGATTTTATATACAATCATATCTCGTCGAGTATTGTGAAATGTATATTTTTATATAATTATATCAACAGATATTTAATTATATAAAATCATATTAACCAGATCCACCATTTGCCGGATCAAATCATATATGGGTTAATATAATTATATCTAACCGCGGTTTGGGTTTTTCAAAATTATAAAAACCGCGGTTTCGGTTATTTTTCAGTTTTCTTGTGGTACTAATAAAAAATAAATTAGTATAAAAATTATTGTAAATACCCGATCAAAAAAACATTATATCTAGCATATGTAGTCATATCTCATTTGATATAGATCGATATATGATCTTATCCAAGTTGATCTCAAAATTGGGGTATCCAGTAATATCCAATCAGATCCCTCAAATATATTACAGGATTAAATTAGATCCAAATAGATCTCAAATTTGGGAGATCCAATAATATGAAATTAAGATTAATTTAGATCCAATTAGATGCAAACGGATAAGCTAATTTTGGCAAATTGAATAATTTGAGATCAAAATTTATCCTATGAATTGTTTAAATTTTAAAAAAATTGATAAAAAACATTTATTATTTAAAAAATAATTATTTCATTAAACAAAAAAAATGCCGTCGGCAGGATTTGAACCCAGGTTGCTGGCGTTGTAGTCGGTCACTTAACTCACTCAGCCAAACACTGTTATACAACATGACTGACTCTATGAGACAACATTGTTCCTGTTACTGAGTTATTTGTAATTATATAAATTTATATATATAGATGACTAAGAAAAAATACATTAATAACATTCTTTAAAAAAAACAAAAATTTTAAATTTTAAATGTTTTCCACTGATGGAATTTTTTTGGTGAATAAGATAAAAAAAATGTTTGTTGAAGGGTCAAGTCACCGATTTATATGGCTCAAAAGTCTAAATATCAGCAGTCTGTATTTGCGAAATTAATAATGGGATAAGAGCAATATACATGTTATTTAAAAGGTAATATAAATATTATATTATTATATTTTAAATAAGGTATGACATACATATATACGCTTAGCAATCCTTTGGAAAAAATACTCTTATCCAACACTTTTCACAAATTTTTTTGTTTGTATTAAAAGTAGGAGTACAAAAATACAAATATTGCCTGAATTGTATGCAGAAATATTACAAAAAAAAAAAAATCATTTCGCTCAGGAAGAACTCAAATTCAGAATTTTAACGAAATTATTATCAGGGACGTAACAGTTATAACTTTTATTCAAAAAAGTGATTGTTTTACAATTATTTCTTGTTTGAATATTTTTAATTTTCTGTTTATTTGGTCTGTTTGATTTTTATATTTAATTCAAACAAAAACAATCCAAGCACGATTTTTATTTTTTTAAAAATTATAAAAGTTATTTTGTGATTTTTTTTCTTTATCAAAAAATAACAATTAAGAATATAAATCAAAAGCCATAGAACCAATGACTTCAATAATTATAATATCCTGATGATGTCAACTAGTGTTAATAAAAGATTGAACAGTGATTTAAAGAGAGTAAATATGTATATTCCAGCACCTTCCGGCATTCAATTTAGGTCAATTTTTATTTTTATTTTATTCCCGAGTAAAAAAGTTTTGATATAATCATATATTATTTTATGTAATTGCATATAGTAACTTATAGTTACATATGGCCACATATGCTTTTAAATTCAAGCATATATACTTTTATATAGTCACATATTAGATATTTTTTCCTCAAAGGTTTTAATATGGAGACATATGTGATTTTATATTATTACATACTGGCCTACATATGTATGTATGTGCTATATATACGTACATAAAGTAACATATAAAAGATATAATTACATATACGTTTATATATAATTTAGTATGACACTATTCATAATAATATAAAACTATGTGAATCTTTATAATTTGTGTTAGTTATGATTATATATTGACGAATATGAACCCATATATAACTTATAACGTTCTTTATAAAATCATCTATAATTATATATCATCCCACATAGGCAATTTTTTCAAAGTGATTTTATAAACCGTATTGTATTATATTGGGTTCCATGTTATCAATGATTTTGAACTAGTTTTAGATTTAATACTTACTAGTGATTGGCGCGTGACACGAAATGTTCGTGAGTCACGTTATTCACACGTGATCGTGAGTAATAATTACTATACTTAAGTGATTCATGCGTGAGCGTGAGTAAGAATAACCAGTGCATGATTCGTGTGTGAGTTTATTTTTTGCATCATATGTTTTTAGTAATTTTTACTGTTTTGCATGAGAATTTTCTGATTGTAAGTTTTTAATATACTCATGTGTGCTGAGGAAGAAACGAAATGCTCGTGCGTGAGTAATTTGTTTTTTTTTTTTTTTTAGCATGAGTCAAAAATGGCTTACGCACCGCACCCATAACATTAACAACACTGAATCTTTAATACGAAATTCTCTATACTATAACGTACACTTGACTGATTTCTTACATATATCTTGGTTGTATATCATAATCCTATTAACTTTAAAATTTCAGTGTTGTTAACTTTATTTTAAAATTACTAAATTAAAAGAATTTTTTTTTATGTTTATTGCACTGACATGATAAATCTGGATAAAAGTAATGGAAGATTTATCGAAATTATAAGATCTCCAGCAGGCCTGGGGTTAATCAATACATTTTGTAATTAATTACACATGCAATTACACAATTACATGAAATTGTAATTGAAAAAAAACTCATCTATAATTACATATTATTTGTAATTGCAATTCAAAAAAAGAACAATTACAATTACAAGTAATTGAAAATTTTTTTTTATTTAAAAAAATAATTTTTTTATTTATATTGTTAGATATGGTCCTATATAATATGATAAAAAGTAGAAGGTTAATATTTAGATATAATTATATCAAACTATGTCCACTTTTATAACATTTTATATAATTTTATACAAAAAGATATAATTTGATGTAATTGGATGAGGACAAAATTCGGATACAATTGTATCGAATTGCATAAAATTGTATCAAATTGTACCAAATTGTATACAATTGTATACAATTCGATACAATATGATACAATAAGACGTTCTCATTTTTCGGATATAATTATATCTAATTACATAAAAGATTATATATAATTAAATATAACTTCATATGGCTCCATATCATTTTTTTTACTTGGGTTATCAAATAAAAAAGTTAGTGCTTAATTTTTTCAAAAAAATCATTCTGTAACTTTTATAAAAAGTTTTAAAATAAAAATCAAAAAACAACAGAAATTTATAGAATAAAATATAAAAATTGAAAAAATTAAAATCTTTGCCAAACTCTGTGATTTTTTTGTGCAATATAATTTATAAAATGTAGTGCGTTATGAAATATTATAAATAAATAAATTTGGTTGGTGACTTTTTAAGAAATATAACAGTTATTTTGGGTCTCTGATTATTATATATTACGATATCTAATTACATATTTAAAATACTATTAATTGAAAACATAATTTGCAGATGCTATAGACACAAAATGGTTTAACCTTTTTAAGAGCTGTAAAAAAATATTTATAAGTAAATCAAATTGAGTTTAAAAAAGTAAAAAAAAATTTTTTTTGTGCCCGAGCTGGGATTCGATAGTAGGGTCTCTCAGGTAATATGTGACTATATATAATTATATATTAAACACATAGAAAATATTACTGACGTGGGACCATATATAATCATATCTAAAATTATATTGTTAATCTTGCAACATATATGGAATCATATGTAATCATATCTTATGGCATTTAATGTAATATATAATCATATAAAAAAATATCTTACATCATACAACCAAAAACATTTTTTTTACTATATCTCAAAATATATGGCTTATATGCCACCATATGTGATCATATATTATGTTATATATGATCATTTATAATTATATATGACAACAGATCTGTCATATCTCATTATGTATAGCATATATGGTTGATATCTAATTTTATAAAATACAATATATAAAAATATATGGTTATATAAGATACCACATAAGAAACATAATTATATATGGCTATTCATGACAACATATATGCTCACATATTATAAGATAAAACAAGATATTACTATATACGACTATAAATAAATTTTTTTGATCGGGTAGTTTAACACGCAGGATAGAATACGTATTTTCGGGTCCCGCTACAGACCCATCCTCAGTATCCTAGGCCTATATTCAATAAAATTCAATTGAATTTCTCATTCGAATAAAGGCAATAATGCCGTGTTGTAACCTTTGCGGTAGAAGATACTCGGAAAATCATTATTAATAAAGTATTTTTATTCTTTGGTCGGCAAATAAAGCTGCATTTTCACGAATTTAAATCGTATCAATTTGTTTAAAAGAACATAGGGTTAAAATTTTATAAATTTCGTGGACTACGAAATAGAAATTTTTGAAAAATTTTGCAGTTAAAATCTGTACAAAAACAAAAAGTTCTTTGAAATAATATATAATAGAGAAAATGTTCATTTCAATTTTTCTGAGCACCCAGAAATTATTACTCGTAAAAGACTCTAAAATATGATTATTTTCAGAGTACTGAAATTTGCAGTCATTAATGAAACATAACAGATTCGTATTTATGAGTGTATTCAAAAATTATTTTTTTTGTAAATATTTTAAATATTCATAAATGACTCAAAAATTAATCATGAATAACTCATAATGGCTCAGAAAAGTCTATATTTTCTAATAATGCTCATAATTTGGAGTCTTTGATGAGTTATGAGTATTTTCGGATTTTAATTGTATACTGGGATGCAATTTAGTTAATTATTTTAATCTGTTAAAGTATTTATTAAAAACCAACTTATTTTTGTCGGTTTTCGGTTTCGGTTTTGAGGCCTGAAAAACCGCGGTTTCGGTTTCGATTAAAACCGAACAGCAAACTCTAGTCACATCTAATTCCACATGATTAGAAAAACGCATTTCCAGATCGTATTTTATCATATTACATCCACTGCAGATCTAAATTAATATACACGATCCACCATTTTTCGGATCAAATTTGGTTTAGGCAACATCAGAATAAAATATGATTGTATGTATGTTGAATCTAATTAATTTTTTGAATCGGGTAGTAATAAAGTTAAAGTGGGGTATTGCCTCCCTATACAAGTATAGTTAAGGGGGGCAAATACTGTAACAGATGCATTAAAAAAAAAATTAAAAAACAATATCTTTTTAATTAAGTTTTGTTATTTATAGGACATGTTATTGCAGTATTTTCAAAAATTATTAATTTTAAATTTTGCCAGCCAAAATCGACAGGGCTGCCACTTCATAATTGGCTTTTTTAAAAAGAGGCAAAATCGGCTGCAACTATGAAGCCTTCATTAATTATCGGAAATTAAAAATGTAAAGTGATTCTTAATTCCAGAATTAATTCTCTAGTGCTAATCGTGGCCCGATTTTAATTTTAATTTTTTTTATTTTTTTTAAAAAAGTTGCCACACAAACATAAAAATTACCAAAAAGGCACCTTTGCTTACGGATATAAAATGTAAATGACTAAAATTCAAAAAAAGGCCGGGATAAAGGCCAGAGATTTTGAACTAATATTTGTGGGAAAATGAGTTTAAAGTTTAAAATCAATAAATATTTTAATTTTTGCATTAAAAAATACAAAAAGTGTTTTTCGGTCTTTCTATATTTTCATATATTTAGTTAGAATATTGATTTATAGCTACCCAATCAGAAATCAAGCACTGGCATACCACTGGGTAACCACGGTGTTGAAAATAAATGACTGGAAGAACTCTCATTTGGGACGCTTTCCAGCGTTTGCTAAAAACGTTTTCCCAGTATTTGTTTTACAAAAATTTCGGTGGTTTATAAAAAAAAAACACTGCTAAAGAATGGTCTAAGAGTGATATGCCAAGGTTTGCAACAAGTGGTTATCCAGTGCTACCTGGCCAATGCTACCAGTGGTACAAAAACCAATTCACTAGTAGAGCAGTGATTTTATAAAAATGCTGACACTTCGTTAAAAAAGGTTTGTAGTCAGGAGGTTCCGAGTTCAAATCCGGTTGCAAGCAAAAAAATTTTTTTGATTTATTTTGATTTTTTTAATTTAAAAATTTTTTTGTTCTATAAAATCAATTTTTTTGTTTAGCTCCTTTAAGACCAACTTTTTTTTGCTCTCCCAATTCTGGCATATTAGTTCCAAAAAACTGTTCGCCAGTGCTAGCATTTTAGCACAGCCAGTAGTTGTCCAGCTATTATCACTCATTTATGTGTTTAGCCATCAAATATTATATGTCTCGTTAGCTTAGTGGTTAGAGCAATCGTCTGCCACTCTGAGGACCTGGGTTCAAATCACTGCAGGGCCAAAAAAAAACATATGAACTTTTTCTAAATTATTTTGGAAAATATATTTCCAGACCACCACGTTCAAAAAATTTTGTTTCTGCAGTGCTTTTTCGGCGCTTTTTGAACAGCCTTTTGTCTAATGATGTTATCATTTTGGGAATGGCAAGGCACTTTTTGCCAGTACTTGTAGCACCTGTTAAAGTGCTTTGCCATCGCTTTCCCGTTTGTATTTTTCTGAGTGGGTAGTTTTGCCAAATTAGACATTTCATATACGAAAGAACAAATTTCTCGTCCCGTTGATTTTTTGTACCTTATGTAATGTCTTGGTTTGTGTAATAAAGCTATAATTTTCTTATTGCAGACAACTGCATAGTTAGGGTGATGCCTAAGACACAAGTGTATTGTCTATCATGAAAATGTTAAACCTTTTTTGAAACAACGAATAAAATCTAATATGACAATATCATATAAGAATTGGACTTGAGGTAGAACAATTTTCTAACTAAATATACACTAATAGAAAAAAAAAACAGTAAAAAATTTAGTTAACACTACTAAAAATTAGTTAAAAATGATGCTGCAGAAAAAACTGCTAAATTAGCAGATTATTTTTGCTATATATTAGTAATATAGGAACAGAAAAAATAAAACTGTTAAATATACAGAATTTTAGTTATATTTGAGCAAAATTTTTGTAAATGGAGAATAGCAAATTAGCCTGCTAAATTCAGCAAAAAATTTTGCTAAATAAGCCTAAAAAATCAGCAAAAATTTAAAATTTTTGAAGTTTTTTTTCGATTTTTTTTTTAAATTCAAATAAAAATCGAGCCTTTCGAAAACAGCAGTTTGCAATTTTTTAGCAAATATTTCTGCTGATTTTAGCAGGATAGACTGCTATTTGCATTCAACTAAATTTAGCTTAAAAATATTTTTGTAGATATAACAGTTTATTTCTGCTATTTTGGGTCTACTAATATTTAGCAAAATTTTCTGCAGATTCTACAAGACAATTAGTTATTCTCTAAAAGTTAACTTCAATATAACTAAAATTCTGTAAATGTAACAGTTTTAATTTTGCTGTTCTTATTTTACTAGTATTTAGCAGTTTTTTCTGCAGCATCATTTTTAATAAATTTTTAGTAACTTTTTCTGCTATTTTTACAGATTTATTTCTATGAGTGTAGGGTCCGACAGAGACCTAGTTTTGTGTAAATACTGAAACCGAATAGTTTAATTTAGTTATTGTTTTTGGTCATGAAATTCCAATTCAGTTTTCAGCAATAATCGGCCATCTTGCACCATATTATTTTCAAGTTCTTACTTCCTTGAGAATTACTATTTTTCCAAATGTTGATGTCTCTTTTTAAAAAATATTTTATGATATTACCTATCAAATTTGCTTTCACTTGGGCATTAATAAAAAGTATTTTTATTGTATTAATTTTGTTTTATATATTTGCTATTCTTGTGAAATTATTTCAAATTTACAAATATTAATATCATTTCCCCAATTAATGTCATAAAAATAAATAAACAATAAGGATATAAGTATTAAATTAAAATGTGACAATTTAATTATTTTTTTTTTTTCAATAAAGAAATAAATAAACAAAATCATGCATATTAATAACACAAAAAAGGAACAACAACGAGCAAAAACAAAACTATTAATTACAATTTAGTAAACATTTAAAATTAATAAATAACAGATTAAAATGGAAATTGAAGATAAAAATTACATTGAATTTAATTACATTTTTTAGTCTCATTTTCACTATGTCACATTAGCTACTCACTGGGACATTAACTGACACATTTGCTATTGTTTCCCATATTTTAACTGGACATTGAGAAATCGGTCCTTAAAATCACAAAAATATAATCTAACCATTTTATTGTTTTAAGAATAAAAAAAAGAACAATAAAATTTTAAATTATATTTTAAGGATTTTATTCAAATAAAGGTAAAAAATGTATTAAAATAAACCAAAAAACAAGTCAACAAAACTGCCACCAATAAAAATTTGCATTTATAAATTTATCGTTTTGCATGTTTTATGAACAGTAACAAAGTTTGTCATATAAAAACAAAAACAACAAAAAATAATAATAAATGTAAATACAACAGTGGGACAGAAATAAAACAAAACACTAGGACTGATGTTTAAAAAATGTACAAAAATTTAAAACTCAATAAAATTTAAAATTTTTCCTTTCCACTCTTTATTTAAAGAAGTGTAATATAAGAAAAATTTACATAAACAAAAAGAAAGTTTAACCCACTGTATTTCAGTTTGAAAATATATGAACGTAAGTATGTATACAAATACAATATGCAAATATTGAAAACAAACAATAAAAAAAATAACAGCAACAACAAAAATTAAACATATAAAAGTCCAAACAAACAAAAAGTAAACATTTATGTTTTATGTTAATGAGAATGTATAGTATCTATGTATGTATATGTGTGGATATGCATGTGTATGCATAAAAATAAAACTCAATTTTTTGTTGTTATTGTTACTTTTTACTGATTTACAATATACCAACATGACTTTTTGGTATTTGACCATTTTTTCTCTTTATAATAAATAAAATATACATACTTTTCCACTTGAATGTTTACAAATGTATTTTATATGCTTATGGGTGTGTGTGTGTGTGTGTGAGTATCTATGTAAATTATGCTTTTCTGTATAAAAGAAATGATAAATGCGTCGGCATTTTGTTAGCAACATTATGTGGTTTGCAATTTACATAATTTAACATACATTTTTATTTCTACCACTCCACCTTCTCTATTGGCTTCATTCTTTTTTATCTATGATAGGAATAAGTATGTATATCTATTCTATATGAAAATATAGGTTCATTTAAAATGTGGATTCATGGTATCTTCTAAAATGCGATTAAAGTACACAGAAAAAACAGTAGACACCAACAATGGGAATTTGTAGGAGTAATCACATTTTCTTTTAAATTGAAAATTTATTTCCAAAAATTTTTTGTTTGAAATATTTGTAACTCGTTTCTAATTTGTTATCTTGCATATAAAAATTGTTTGAAAATAATAATTCAAAGTTACAAAAAAAAAAAAAATAAAAATTTTTTTTTGGATTTACAAAATTCTTTGTTGGTGCCTTTTTAAAAAGTTTTTTTGTATTTACAAATTTGGTATGAGAAAGGTGTTTAAAAATTTAATTAGAATTTTGTAAATTACTTTTTGAATTAGTTTACCGACTTTCTCGGTTTAAGTTTAAAATATTTAGGCGAATTCATAATTATTTGAAATTTCAAGAGCCAGTTTTGTAGTATGAACTAAGAATGATTTTTGTGTTAAATATTTTCTAAGTAAGCTCTGTATAGTGGACTACTCCAGCGTTGTTCATTTAGCTTTAGTAGTTAGTCACATAAAATTCTCGTTTGGTTAATTGTTATATTAAAATAAGTAATTCACGTTTTTAGTCACTTAAATGGGTGAGTGGTTGACCCGAACTACCAGGGTTGTCAATAATACCAGCCATAGTCCGAGACTGACCAGTACTAAGCAACATTTTTGGAAAGACGATCAATTTCGTTTGGTTATCCGCCTTCGCGTACTACTGCAATATCACAGTCTGCGCGGTCTTTTATAATATCACAGCCTTAATCCCAAATTTCTTTAACGTAAATGTAACGTGACGAATCAGCTGAATCATCCTGGTTACTGAGAAATACAGAGTGCTGAATATTCAACGTAAATGAGTAGTAACGGGACGGCCAATTCTATTGATAATATAATTCCCTTCGGTTTTAAGTAAAAGTGGAAAACAGCTCTTTTTAGTTTCATATAAAAAAAAAAAAAAAAAAATACAGAAAGGAAAACTAAAACTAAAGAAAAATGAGAAAATAGCACATATACTAGGGCGGGTCAAATTGTATGGATAAAATTTTTTTTGATATTTCGTACTCGATTTTTCGAAAGCTTTTAGCATAGGGGAAAAAAAGTTCCACTACGACATATCAAAAAAATCATTTTCGAGGCTCCCAAATTTAAATTTTTTGCAATTTTATAATAAATCTAGATTAGCGCCATCTTGAGGTGGCTTTTTGAAACAACTAATAAATTTGTAAACAATATAACATTACAACCTTTCCAGAAAGGTATTACTTATGACATTCGGATAAAAAATGTGGCAACTAGAGGTAAAAGTATATAAGCATTTATTAGAAAATTGCAAAAAAATTAAATTTGGGAGCCTCGAAAATGATTTTTTTGATATGTCGAAGAGGAACTTTTTTTCCCCATGCTAAAAGCTTTCGAAAAATCGAGTACGCAATATCGATTGCTAAATCGACCCACCCTAATAATATACATAATAACATATACATAATATTATTGCCTTAAAATCTATCAAATTATACATTATACTGCATTTAGACTCGGCAAAAACTACCTAGTTTTAGGCTCTTGCTAGTTTTTACTTGTCAAAGAGCATATATAAAAAACAACAAAAAAACTGGTTTTGTACGAAAACTAGGTAGTTTTTCCTCAGTCTAAACTCACTATTAAAATAATTGAAAATAAGTTAAAAAAGGACTACCGACTTTTCGTCTCAAACAATTATGTTTTGTAGTTAATCTTTAATTGTTAATTAATTTAATGGCTAAATAGGTAAAACTAATATATTTATCTTAGCAGGTTTGAGGTTAAGAAGAATAAACCTTCCTCAAAAGTTATAAACACATTAAATTTGCAAATCAGACTAGATCTAGTTTCTGCCTTTTTATGGACAGGTTGCATCAGTGATCTTCCATTAAATTGTATTATTGTTTATATTTTTATTGTCAGATTGTCTCTATATGAATAATTTCAGAAGTGATCAAACAGACATATATAAACATTCTACTTCAGATTTTCTCTGTTTATCTTCTTATTTCCTCCGTGTCACATTTTCACAAATATTGCCACATTGACGTATGGTTTGTACGTACAAGTACAGGCAATTTGTGTATATTGTATCGTTTACTTTAAAATTAATTTTATTATAAGAACTGATTGTTTTTAACAGAAAATTTTGACTGAATATATTAACTTATACCGAAATCCGTGTAGGTATTTGGTTTACTGAATGACTGATAGAAAAAGTTAAAAAATATATTTCTTTACAATCTAACTACTTATTCAATTGAAACAACTTTACTAATTTACTTTTCAGACAACTATTGAAATTTTAGGGTAAAGAGTGTATATATTTTTTTAAATGCCTTCTAAATTATAAATTTATGTCATTTAGTAGTGCTAATATTCATTATCAGAAGAATTCGTTTTGAATATTATACAGTTAGGAGTCAATAAAGTGTTTTTAAGTCAAAATTTTAAAAAATTCAGAAAGTGGAAAGATTCACTTATGATTTTAGTATTCTCAAGTACATACGACTAAACTTACTTAGCCGACTAAAATATGTGCCTTCAAAATGCGATTAAAAAAGTTAAAAATTCTTTAAAAACCTAAAACTATGCATTTAAAACAATTATTTAAAAACATTTTTTAAGTTAGTTATTTTACAAGTATGTAGATAGAGAGAAAGAGAGAACTAAAAGCTGAGGCAAGAAGTCTGTTAAGTTTAATTTTTAAATTAACAAATCAAATAAAAATAAAAAATTATTGTTACGTTTTAACCTTTTGAAAACTTTGGTTTATTTCTTTTAAATAAACCCGGTTCTTTTCTATTACAACCAACATAACCAATTCCAGTGCTGACATCAATGGTTACGTACGTTTATTTCCTTTAGATACCCCGGGTTAGTGCTCTTTGCAATTGAAAATAACACACACACTCTTATAAATTATTGACCTTCGAGAGAAAACATGCATTTGCATAGAATTCCTTACCGTAATAATTATACATAAACTAATTTGCTGGGTAAAGTATTTCTAATTTTAGTTTAATATTTTTGGTTTATCGACAAAATATTATCAGTTCAGATTAATTTGTGTTTAATTTAATTTTATTTTAATTCAATAATGGTGCGCCAAAATTTTATCAGATATAATTTAATCACAAATTTGTACCCAATTTTGAGATCTCATTAGATCTGGTGCAATCAGCTCCAATGAGATTTTATCAGATCCGATATTTTTTACACTGGGCAACATGTTAATTCGGGTTAGTATTAAGATATACCACAACGCATCTGAAATGTTTAAATTCAAATTTTCCACTTTTATGGCACCCAGGAAAATTTTATACAATCGGTAGCCAACCACACATATTCTACATCTGGTTCCACCCCCACCGATTCCATGGAACTGGTTCCGGAACCAGTTCCAGGAATCGTAAATGGAAGGTATGACTGACGTAGAATCAGTTCTAGAACTGGTTCGCGAACTGATTCTAGGGCAACCGGTTCCACTTTGGAGCTATAGAACGGGTTGATTTTGGCACAATTTCAAACAAAAATAATCGGTGTTAGAATCGACAGTAGAAGGGGTTGTAAATGAAAAGTAGCTATTCTACAACCGATTCTTTGGAACAGAAAATTTTCCTGGGTAACTAATAATTTTTTTACTAAGGGGGTAATTTTCGATGAAGTGTTGGGTTATTTCTATAGAAATTGTTTTTGTTACAAAAATTTTTTGAAAGTTCCCTTCACTTCACCTAAGTGTTTTACGAAATTAGGTAGTAAATTACTTGATATTTTTTTTGATAATTTCTCAGAAGAATTATTTTTGTATAGCATTCAGAGTGGCAATTCAATATCTTTTTAACCAAATTCGATAGTTAGATTGTCAAGTTTTCATAGTAAACTGGAAACGTGGCTACCGAATCTTTTTAATTCCCACTACAGATACAGTTTTAATAAGTTTAAATAAGGAACCTATTTCGTCTGAACCATATGTTTATATGTATGTTAATTCTTTTAATATTTTATTAAAATAAAATGTGCACATATTAAAGGGTTATCCAATAATTATAAAGAAAACTTGAGTTCAATGGAGTGTATGATGATCACTTCCACACACAGCAAAAACTGATTTATTATAACAAACAAGAATTTTTATATATTTCTTTAGCTTAGTGTAAAGAACTTTCGTTTGCCGACCTGGATTAAAAACTCGGCAGGACAAAAAAAAAGGAATGTATGCGAAATTTTCTTAATTTTATTTTGGAAATTCTATTTCCAGACCACTAACCTTTTTGTTTTTGCCAGCGTTATGCCAACGTCGGATAGTTTGCTTTTTGAACATCCGACATTGGCATAATTAATGATGTTATCAGTTTTGTAATGGGAGAGCACTTTGCCAGCACTTGAACCAGCGCTTTTCAGTGTGTACTTTTCTGACTGTAAATCGTCATAATTTGTACGAGATATTGAACCGTTGGCAATTTCTTACTGGATAGTACTGCATAACCACTTTATTCTGATATTGGTATAGTACTCTAAACCAATTATTTTTCAGTGGTTTTTGCTTTTATAAACCACATACATTTTTGTTAGACAAGCAAAATCTTGGCAATATTCTTTTTGCAAACGCTGAAAAACCATCATTTCAGTCCTTTATTTTTAACACCACGGTTACCCACGCTTATGCCACTTCTTGATTTTTCGTACTATTGCCGATTGACTGTGTAAACTTTGCTATAAATATAAGACGGTTTTTGTTAAGAATATAAATTGTTTTTAGATTTCTAACCCATTTGTTGGATAACCCTTTAGTATCATTTATTTGCCTTCATTTGCATGTTAGTGCGATTGTCTGTGTTAAATGTTGTCTTTTGTCCTTGTTTTTGTTACAGTTACAATTTTTTCTTTTATATTTTATAGTTTGTTGTAAATGCATAATGACTTTGGTTGGTTAGTTTTATACATATTTAGGGGGAGGGGGCCCTCATGTTGATTATTGCACCCCTACTCTGCTAACTTCGAGCATTGATTGTAATTTATTTTAATTTTTGTTGTAGTTACTACCACTGCTGTTTACCAACCACCGATGTTACTGTGTTATTATTATTGTTGTTGGTCTTTATTGGTTATTTGTGTTTATCATTAAATATTCACTTTTTTCGTTGTTGTTGGTCTTCTTCATTGTGGTTATTTTTGCAAATAATTGACAATTTAATTTATTTAAGTGGTAATAGTAAAGTGTGTTACACATACAACAATAAATTGCAACAAAACAACCAACAATCAACCGAAACTTGCGACCATACAAACAACCAATAAACATATTGTATGTGTTTTGCATGCAGATAAGTAAATATGTATGAGGACATACCACACCAACTATACCGTTAGAGTGTGGAAAGTGTGGCGGCTCCATGTCAAACTTGAGCAACTATTTTGATTGGTGCCGGGACATTACTTCTTGGATATTATTCCAATATTGGATTGTGCGACTATATCCGAAAATGTTTTGGTAATAGTTCCAATAATGCAGTTGTGGGTTTGCACCGTTTGCAAAATGGTTATAAAATAAATAGGTATAAGACAGGTTATATAGGGATTGTGGCCGAAATATATTTTTAAATATTGTATTTATATATAAAACCGTTTCAGCAGCGAAGCCAGTATTGACCATGTCATGCGGGAGAAAACCCCTAAGTTCTACTGGAGGCTAGTTATCCACAAAAGAGGTTGGTAAACATAATAGAGAATTCAAAAATATTTTGGTGATTATAATCCTTATTATTATGCCCACTTTCTTCTCGACGGTCTTAGAAACAACTTTTATTAACGGTATTATATTCAAGGAAAAATTAAAAAAAAAGAAAATAAATGTTTGCCGGTCGAAAGAATTATTTGCAGATTATTGATTAAAATAATATAATTTGCAAAATTTTCTCAAAATTTTTGGAAAACATCTGTTTTCTTTCCTCAAAAACTTTAGAATCTTACAATTAGTTTTTTTTTTTTTAAGTACAGAAGACTTTTTGTGATACTTTTCCCTTCTCGCCTCGTCTAATCAAACTTCAACGCAAAAGTGGCAACACCAGAAATAATTTACTTGATTAGGTATTTGAATCAAAGTCAAAAATATTGCTCCATATTTTATTATGAGACAGCCCACTTTTTTATCTGGACTATTCGTCTGCAATGCCTCCTATGTGTGCTTGTATGTTTAAATGTAGTTATTGTCCACAAATATATTTGTTTGTATTTTTCATTTTTTTCGTACATATTTACTTTACTATTCATTGATGGTATATAATTAGTGTGATTTTTGTTTTTGTAACAATTTTTTAATGCTTTAATTAGCATAGGCAAATAGAGAAGTTTAAATTAATTACAAATTAAGAATTTGATTTAATTAAAACATGTTTAAATGTTTATCAAAATAGAGCCAAAAAAAAAAAACAAACAGATAAACCAAAGTGATATTTTGCGCTATAGGAAATACCAATCATGTTTCGATTCTGATTTAGAACTTATACCGCACTTAGAACTGAAAATCGTTTAATTAAAGATAATGAGCCATAATAAAAAATTAATTACAAACTAATAAAACTGAATGTATTAGAGGAATTAAATGTGCTAAAATCACAAAACTTATTTAACAAATTGTAAAAAAAAAATCTGCCGAAGCCATGTTCCCATCCGGAATTCATTCTTGCCTAAAAGGAAATTGTCAGGGGATGACGTTTTTAGAATTTGCAGAAATATTTGGTAGGTTAAATTACAAACTCAATGAGAATTTCTTATTCTAGCCTAGGAGCGTTGTTCAACATTTAAAATATCAAAGAAAAAAAAAAAAACAAAAAATATTACCACAATTTGATTTGTCAGCTTCCAAAATGCTATTCTATTGTTTTGACAGATCTAGCAATGTAGTAAGCGCTCAGCAAAAAAATTTGGAAGTAATTCTTGGCAAACTACTTCTTCACTGCTTCTCAAAAATATATTAGTGCATTTTTAATGCTTTTTTGAAGTAATTCTGAACAAGTTCAAAAATCACTTCCTTCATTGCTTCCAAGTACCCGTTAGTATATTTTTAAAACTTTTTTGAATTACTGCTGAACAACATCCAAAAAATAACTTAAGAATTGCTTCTAAAGCATAATTGCTCTAAAAGTGATTTTGGTATCATTTGGTGTTTCTAAACAGATGACCGCGGGTTTTATTCCTGGAGGGACCAATATTTTTTTATTTTTTTACTTTTTCAATTTTTTTCAATTTTTATTTTTTTTAATTTTTCAATTATTTAAATTATATAAAATTATAAAAAAAACTGCCGTCTATGCGCTTACGAAAATAGTGGTGAAAACAATAATGAATTGCGATGCACCTTTTGCACTTGTTTCAAAATTTCCTTTATTGAAGAGAATAAAGCACAATATCTCGCAATGACAAACTGGTGTTTTTATGCCAGTAAACTCATATCAAAGAAAAGCTGAGCGGTAGAATGCATAATTATCAATCATAAGGTCGCAAATTTGATACCCGCTGGCTGCAATAAAAAACTTTTGTAAAATAAAAAATATATTTTTTTACGAAGAAGTTTTTTTTCTTTGCACTCGTTCAAAAAGTACTAAAAAAATGTTTAAGTGGGAGTACTCCTCTCCTATGACAACCCAGTGGTAAAATGATTAGTGCTTATGTTAAAAAAGAAGTACATCTAGATCAATTGCAGTGCTTTTTAAACTGCTTGGGCATTTATTTTTTTGCTGGGCGGATATTATATAAATACTCTGTTATAAGTTTTTTACATAATGTCTCGTATTTTGTTTAAAACAAATTTTTTTTGTTGGTTATGAACCAATTTGTTAATTTAAACAAAATTTTTTTTAAATTTATCAAATCTAAATTTACGAACAAATTTAATGAAACAACCGACTTACTTTCTACATTATTTTAAAACACTAATGCGTTACCAATAATGGCTTATTATTATCAATATTTCAGTCATAAAGTAATGTTCTAGATTATTTTGAAAATTTTTTCAAAATATATTTTTAGTATGTTTTCAACACTGATAAGGAATATGTAACCATCTATTTTTTGTATGTTGACGAGTAAGCTGGCTTGTGCGCAGCAGGACAATTATGTTTTTATCTATCGGATATTACATGTTGAGGTAGCTCAGATGGTAGATCTATTGACTGGCAATCTGGAGTCCCAGATTCAATTTACACACGATCAAATTTTATAAAAAAAAAAAAATATTTTTTTTATAAAACTTATTTTTTAGAAATCTATTTTTAGACTCATTATTTTTGTTAATACAGGTAAGCCCATAAGTAACGATATGTTTTTGATTTTTCTTATATGGCATGTAAACATCACTCATTATTTTGCGCGACATCGCCATAAAAATTTAATAAGAAATGTAATAATAAAAGAGACTACCCTATTAAAAAAAATAATGAGGTACAACATGCAATCATATCTTTTTCTGGTGTTGCTCAAAATAAAATTTGATCCGAAAAATGGTGGATCATGCTATATTCATTTATATACACCGTGCATATAATATGATTAAATACGATCCGAAAATGGGTTTATCTAATCATATAGAATTGGATGTGACATAATGATTTAATGCAATATGAGCGAACTTTGAATGAAGTATTTTTGTCTAATGGTATCAAATAAATGTAACTTTATTGTACTAAATCTAATTATATATAGTAAGATAACCCCATTTTTCGGATCGTATTTCATCATATTAGATCCAAGGTGTATCTAAATTAATACAGTACGATCCACCACTTTTCTTAGCAAATTGTAGTTTAGGCTATACCAAAAAAAGATACGTTTGTATTTTTAACATCTTACTTTTTTTACTCGGGTAGTTACCATTACTTGGTATGTAGTTACATAACCACATATCTGGTAATGATTTTCTACACTGAGTTCATAAACCCAAAATGTGTTAAGATCTAACTTTACTCAAATTTGTCATCGAAATATTAAAAAATTTCTTTAATTTAAAAAATTATGTATTTTGAATTACTGTCCACCCTATATATTATTGTTCCATAGCGTTTTTCTTTTTTGTGTCCTGTTGAGTGTCTAAACGCAGACGGTTCTATTTAATAAGTGCCAAAATTAAATCACTTTTTTTTATTTGACTGGTTTTTGATCTGTATGTGCACTACACAATATGGTTTGGTAATAAAATGAAATAACAAATTTCCAAATAATAATTTCAAATATATATAATAGATGTGTTTTCGACTGAACTATATCCTTTAACACATAAAATAACCCAAGCTTGACAAAAAAAGTGTTTTAGCCAAAAACTTGATTCAAGCACTATTACATGCTAAAAATTTTTTTTTTTTTTTCATATTGTAAGATATTTTATAAAAGTATTTTTTTATTTTATAATATATTTTATATTTTAATGAAGTTACAAAACAAAATTATTTTCATAAAACAAACTGAGATCTAAATTAACAATATTAAAGATTTTTTTTGACTATATGTATATGAACTGTGTTATTTATGAAGGGTGCTAAGGGATCTTAAGAGACTGAAACTTTTTTTCAGTTTGTGCTGTAGTCGCTATTCGTTTATAATTTTATAAAATTTATAGTTATATTTTTTGCTGTCTTGCGGTTAAGTATGATGACCATTTTCATGCTCACTTAGTAATTGTATAAGTGCATAAATATATATAAAGGTTATACACTGACACTTGAAAACTATACTTTTTACAATTTGAGATAAGGCAAACGATTACTGCAGTAGGTGTAAATCGTGTTTGGTATACTTTCTTTATATTTATATTAAAAAAATTGTAGTTAAGAGTTGTCAATTTGTGACCATTGATTTTTTGTATGTAAAGAAATTAATTTCTCTAGAGTTGTTTTTTATATACAATGCAAACTCCAAACAATAATAAAAACAGCTAAACTTAAAAACAAAAAATTTATATGAATTCATTTTTCTAGTAAAACCTTGGCAAACTTGACACCCCGTACCATTATTATTTTAAAATCTAACAAGTTACAAGTGAACATTGTATAGCATACCTGGGAATTTTTCATTGGTCTTGAAATTTCATTACAACTATTTGAGAACTACAATTGAGGACAATTGAGCAAAAAAGCCATTTGTTTACCAAACCAAAAGGATATCTCAATTGCTTAATATGTTTATATTTTTTGCCTTTATATAATGGAAAAAATGGATCCTCCGGGAACTCTCCGTTTTGTCGTATCTCGGTTAGATTTTGAGATAATGGGCATTTTAAAAAATCGCCATTTTACAAAATATACCATATATCAAAAGCTAAACGAGATATTGAAAAACTGAGGAAAGTTTTGCAAAATTCAATTGAAGCGCATATTCTAAAAAAACTAATGAACCAAGTCCGTGGGGATACCGAGGGATTAATTTTGATAAAACCGTCACAGGGTGACTCATTTTTTTTACCAATAATATAAATAGGAATTGGTTAATATAATTTAATAGAGGGTGATAATTTGTGTTGTCGCACAAATTGTCAAGAAATAAGAATGACAGCCTATGCCTGTTTTACAAATATGGATTCCTCGGAAGCGCTGAGAAGCACATTCCGTTAATGATTCCAAGGATTAATTTTAATAATACAGTCCGAGAGTGACTCATTGCCTTTTTCAATTTATGTGCTGATATCAATTAATACACCACGTGTCTGTTGTATAAAAATAGATCCCCCTAAAGCGCTCGGGAACTGGCCTATTTATATTACAGCAATGTGATAACGCAAAAATTTTGTCCATGTTGCCTCATTTCGAAAAGGTTTCAAGATATCGCAAACCTGAAAAAATTTGCAAAGCTCGGTAAAAACCACACTAGGATTCAAAATGTGAGGTAGGTCCGGAAGTGATCCTGAGGGGTTCATTTTATGAATTAGCAACAGGGTGACTTTTTATTTTACTAATTTATGTAATAATAGAAATTGCCAGATTAGGATAATACATAGTGCGTACTATTCCATTTCGATCACTGTGTTAAGTGACCCAATTTTACTCGATCTCCGTTCCATTCCATTTTGTTCTATTTTACCGGGATAAAAACCAGAATGAAACTGAAATTAATATCTATAAATTTTGTTTTAAAAAAATGAGCGTAAGCTTGCACTAGAATTTCCCATCCCTCATTTAAGAAAATTTTATCCATTTTAGCGCTTTTCAAAAAACTTATCTGTGAATGGAAATTGTTGTGTTTCAATTGATGAATTATTGGTTGCTATGAAACTTAAATCCAATACCACTGTTCAGTGAAATCAAGTCAATTAAAATCACTATCATTAATTAAAAAATTGTAATAGAAAAAATAGTTTTTTTTTCATTACAATTAATACCAATACAATGAAACCATCAATTGAATAGTGCACTTAATTAATTAGTTCCATGTATGTAGTATAGTATATATTTATTTGTATACTTCTTTTTTAATTTATCTTAATGCAAAAATGTCGTATTCCTTAACAATTGGATGATTTGGCTCTAGTCGCTACACTTGAGTACTCACAACAGCATAAAAAAGTCAAGTAGTAAATGTATGATTATTTTTTGTTCTTCTGCTAGGAGAATAAATTCAACAAAAAGACAAAACAAAATATTACCAACCATCCAGAGAAGCAACTTACCATTGGACTGATTTCTAATGAAAGCTGGTAAATTTCACTGTTGACTGGGTTTTTTGTTGTTCGTCCACCCTTTCCACTTGGAGCGGTATGGTTGTTCCACTATTTAAACCAGGCACACAAAAACTTTCTCTTTATCCTTAAATTCAAGTCTAAAGCTTGAGTTGACATAAAATGGCAGTTGGCATATTTGTGAAATCAGTTTGAGTTGTTAAGTAGTTGGTAGTATAAAATCCCCAGACGACAGGATGGTATTATAATGTAAAATATTCTTTTTCTAACTTTTGTTTTGTTGTATTTTATATATTTTATAAAATAACAATAGAAAAAAGTATAGAAAATAAAATAAAATGGATATTTTCATGCTGGTCATGAAAAGTTAAGGTAAATTCTTCTTGTTAGATATTACAAGCAGTAAAAGGACAATGGTTTAATACGGATTTTTTAAGTAGTAGAAAAATCAGTAAAAGTGTCGACAAATACTTTTCAAAATTTAAATATGCATCAACAAAATTGTTAAGTCATATTTGATTTCGATAAAATTTAATTGAATTGAAAAAAATAATGAAATAATTTAATAAAATGCTGGTTAGATTGTTAAATATACTGTTATCCTAAAATAGAGTAAAAACTACATTTTATATTGGTAGAAGAAAAATTGTTTTGTTCTTCACTGGACATGGTACGTATGAACTACCCAGGAAAATTTTCTGTTCCAAAGAATCGGTTGTACAATAGCTACTTTTCATTCACAACCCCTTCTACTGTCGATTCTAACACCGATTCTTTTTGTTTGAAATTGTCCCAAAAGCAACCCCTTCTATGGCTCCAAAGTGGAACCGGTTGCTCTAGAATCAGTTCCGGAACTAGTTCTGGAACTGATTCTACGTCACCCACACCTTCCATATAGGATCCCAGGAACTGGTTCCGGAACCAGTTCCATGGAATCGGTTGCAGTGGAACCAGTTGTAGAATGGGTGTGGTTGGCTACCGATTGCAAAAAATTTTCCTGGGTATATTCAATTAAGACTTAATAAAAATAACTCATACGTAACCTGTGCCATTGTTAATGTATAACACATAGAGTAGCGTTGCCAGACATTTTGTATCAAAAAGCGGGATAATGTTAAATATATCTTCAAAATGGCGGGATTTCAAGAATTTTAAGGGGAGAAAGAATTTAAAATGTAAAGTTCTAATTTCAAAACTTGAAAAAATTATGGTGCATTGCATCAATACTGCGCTATTTTTTGCAATATTTCGCATCTGAAATTGTTCAATAAAAAAAAAAAATTACTACCTCTGTTCCGAAAAAAGGTTAACATTTCTATTGATTTTTTTGTTCCAAAATAATGTTAATATTTTACTTTGCAAAGTGATTTTATTCAAATAAAAGAAAATGAGTTAGAATCAAGGTTGGTTACCGTTATCGTTAAAATACAGTTATCGCTTAAAATACCGTTTCAAATTGAATACCGTTACCGATACCTCTAAAAAAATTTCCCAATACCGTTATCGTTACCGATACCGTTATTTTTATGGGCAGTTACCGGTATTTATTAATTTATATAAAAAATTACAATTTTTTAACTTTTTTATTTTATAATCTTGAGTTATTTTTGCAACAAAATTTATAGAAAATAATTTTAATTACTCAAACTACCAGCATTGAATTTATAGAATTATTTTTAAGAATTAAAAGTAAGAATATGCTATGTTTTTACTTGTTTTTATATGTATTTAACGTAATTTTAATACCGGTACGTACCGGTATTGCTGTTTCGATAACAGTATACAGTTACCGAATCAATCTTAAATACCGTTACCTTTACCGTTACCGAAACAAACGAAATTCGATACCGTTACCGTTATCCTTACCGTTATTCGTTTCGGTAACCAACCTTGGTTAAAATAACAGATCTTGTGCCACTATTGTGGTAGAAAAAATAATATTGTATTGTAAAAAAATTAATGAACAATATTTTGACGAGCTGCTGCTAATGTCTTTTCGCTGCATTTAATAGAAATCAGTAAAATGCCATCTCGCCGAAGACTTTCATTACCCATACGTCGAATTTTGTAATTATTATCATCTTTGTTAAGCATTATATATTTTATATATGTTTGTAATGTCAAAAATACGTTTTCTAATTTATCTGAATGCTGTTAATTTTTTTACATAAAGTCAAAGAATTATTTTAATTCCAATTTCCAACTTTGACATCGAATTAAAAATAAATTAAAAAAAAAAAAAATCGGAGAGCTATCTATAAATTCGGAATCACTGATTTGTCCTAACAACTATACAAAAAAAAAATAGTTTTATTTTTAAAAAACCTCCATAATCCCAGCAAAAATATAGAAATGTTAACCTAATTTCGGAACGAAGGTAGTATTATTTATTAATTATGTTTTGTTTGCTCTTCAACATTGTTAACAGGTGCCTTTGACTGCAGCAATATATACCTTCATTGTAATTAAAGGGGGTAAATACTGTATCAGCAGCATATTCAAAAGCATATTTGTAAGGTTGTTAAAAATATGAATAACAATATTTTTACAATTTAGTTTCTTTTTATTTAAAAGGCATATTTTTGAATTATTTTAAAAAATAATTAGTTTTAAATTTTGCCAACAAAAAACGACAGGGTTGCCACTCCAGTATTGGCCTTTTTTAAAAAAGGCAAAATCGGCTGCCACTGTGCAGCCTTAATTTATTATCGGAAAATAAAAATGCAAAGTGATTCTTA
Organism: Leucophora obtusa; assembly: GCA_949987735.1. NCBI lineage: Eukaryota > Metazoa > Arthropoda > Insecta > Diptera > Anthomyiidae > Leucophora > Leucophora obtusa. The sequence goes on along the minus strand of OX465298.1, from coordinate 166,345,226 downwards.
ATGCCAGATAAATTTTCTAGTTCTTATCGATTTTTATTTTTTTAATTTTATTTTAAAAGTTGCCACACAAACTTAAGAATTGCAAAAAAATCAAAAATAAAAAAAAAACATCTTCGCTCGGGGATATAAAATTTATTTGACTAAAATTTAAAACAAGGTCCTTGATAAGGACTAGAATTTGTTGTTGCCTATGAAAGAGAAACACCGGTTCGAAATCGGTTAACCTCCCTTGACAGTAGGGTGGACCTTATTATGTGAACTTGCGATTTAAGGCCGTCGCCCCTTATAAATGTGACTTTGGGTGTAAGAATACACCATGCAAAAAATTAAGGTGATCGTATAACGGGAACATTAGTCGCATTGGCCCTGAAGTGTGAAACACGATTTACAAGGCGAAAAAGCCACTTTTTTTGGCTTTTTTCTTGAAAATAATGGTTCTTAAGAAGCCGTATTTTTGTAAAATGTAAAATCAATAGTAATCCAGACTGAATTCCCTATCTAGTAATGTATAAAAATCCAAAATCGGTTGGAAAATATTTTAGTAATTGCAATTTCCTCAGACCATTGTAGGGTTAAAATGAGATAAATTATGAAAATCGTAAGAAATAAAATATTTCATTCAAAAATTTACAAAGTTATACTCTAGTTTCATTTCTAAGATCCACAAATATTCAGATATAAATTTTTATCTCTCTTGGCTTATGATAACCTTGTCCCATGTATGGCCAAAAATAGGATTTGTTTTTTCATAAATTTGCAAAACTCTAGTTTTGAGTTTTTAAAATTTTGTTCCACAAAATATAAAAAAAAGTGGTCAACTTATAGGAGTTTATTGAATACAGCTTAGGGAATAATTCTACTGAAAATTACACATATCCCTCTTTAAACTTAACAGTGACGGCGTTTTAAATTTGAAAATTTTAGAGAAGTGCGATTTTGGCCAATAATTTAGATAATAGTATTAATTTTTGTGTTTTTAGCTAGCTGGAACCAAATCACTTTCGATTTCCTTAAATCCTGATACAGGAGATTGTTTGCCGAAAATTTTGTAAAACCCTGACAACGTTAACCCTTTCTTTACCAAGGTCAAAAGTGAAATTTTTGAAATTTTTTGATTTTTCCTGGAAGTATATCAAAACAATGTTTTGTTTCTTACGGAATTTGGTAAAAGTTGTCCAAATAACTCTCCTAACACCAAATTTTATACATAGTGATAAAAAATTAGAAATTAACCCATATAGGCACATGGGGTCAAAATGACCCCAAATTTTTGAAATGGAAAAAGTGGTATTTGACATGAAAATCGATATAAAAACCTTTAATCAAGCATTTTCTAGAAAATAAAATCAAAATTAACGTGTTTGAGAGTATGGTGTCAAAATGACCCATTTTTATGTTAAGTAGTTGGCTGAAAAATGTATTCTGATGATATTAAATTAATTTTAAATTTTTTGAAATTTAATCACACGTAGTGATATAGATATTTAAGATATTTCTTACTAAACCACTTTTTGAGTTATTAAAAAAAATTCCCCCTATCTACTTAGGTCCTTATACCACAAAGGAATAAAGCGAATTTGGCTGAAATACATCTAAATTACAATAATTGTCGATACGATATGACTCTGTTAAAAATATATTGCTTCTAGAACTGCTTCTAGGTAATTAACTTTTGAGGTATAAAAGGGGTTGCCTTTTTTTAAAATTTAAACAAAAATAATCGGTGCTAGAATTGAGAGTACAAATGAAAATAGCTATTTTACTACCGATTCTTTGGCACAGAAAATTTCGTTGGTTGGTTAAAACGACTTTTCCCATTCACTTAGATTTATAATTACCATTTATATTTTGTACAATAACATTGTTTCCGTTTACCTCAACCAATTCTATTAATACAAACGTTTAATGACAACAATGACTTTTTCCGTCTTCCATTAACACATACACAAATAGTTATGTCCACACACATACACACTCCAACTCCACACCGTTCATTTAGTAACCCTCTTTTGTAAAAACCAAAACATGGTTAAATGATCCTATAAAAAAAAAACGGAAGTTTGGGCAATAGTCATAGTAATTTATGGCATTAGATTCGGCGTCATCAAGCGACAAAAAAAAAAAAAATAAAAAATATGACCATATAACCTTAAATCTTTCGGTAATCAAATGGAGTAGCATAAAACATAACAAAAATAACAAAAAAAAAACATTTACACTTAAGTTATATTATCCCAGCTAGAAATGTCATTAGTCTTTGTTTTTTGTTAGTAGACACACAGACTGTAAGGGGAATGGAACGCCATTTGTCCACCTCCGGTTGTTAGTAGACAAAAACCACATATTTTTGTTTTTTGCTTAAATGGACAACAATGCCTTCGAATTATAGTTTGAGAAATATATATAAAGATCTAATAAGCAAATTAAAACACTTAACAAGTTACGATTTTTAAATTCCACATACATCCAATATGAAATGATTTGAAGACGATTGCCAAAAATTTACCAAGTAGTAAAATTATCAGAAATCAACAAACTTGGTGAATTTTTAATGTTTTTAGCGACCTATGGAATAAGTAACGAAGGTACTGAAATTTGTGTTTATGCTGATCGTGAAGCGACCCTTTTAATAAAACTACAGGTCACAATTCTAAAGAAAATCGGACGAGATTTGGTACATCATTTTCGGCTGCAGTTCCCTGCAGGTTATTAAAAAAAAATAAATTCTTCCATTTGAAACCAACTGCAACAAAAAAGTCATGGATTTAATGAGTCGCTCTCATAGCTGTTTATGAAAAATCCTTTTTTAAATTTTAAACAATTTTTATTTTAAATATAATATTTTGATGTCCCCGATATTACCCGGTAGATGGCACCACCAGTGCAGCTGAAGTTTTTAATATGGCACTATTTGTTTCTCTTCCGATTTTTGGAAACTGCCCACGTCTTGAAAACTTAGAGAGATAGAGAAAAGCGACTAGCTGCAGCTTTACCGCAGTACCATGAAAAGGCTATCTCTCTCTAAAAATGGACCTATGTGGGAACTCGAACCTCGAGCAAAATTTAAAATATGTCTCGGAAACTAAGCGAGGTAGACCAAAGCGGACATAATATCTGCATCTTCTGGGTATCAACACTTGTATTAATTAAATATGCACTAAATCCGAAGAAGGTCCCGAGACCATAAAATATGAATAATATAAATGTGTAAACAGCATTACTACTAATTTTGTTCTTTTTAAGCTTTTTCGTTTACTTACTACAAGTTACCAGATTTGCTACAGCTGGAGAAATTCAATACAAAAAGTAAACAAAACTTTGCAAGTGTAGTAAAAGTAGTAAGAAATGTGAGTAAAAAAACACAGTGTTTGTTAAATTTGATCATTTTTTCTGTAGAGCCAACATAAGGAATGAGATCATAAAAATGTTAACACACATAAAGTTAAATAAAAAACAAATCACTGAATTTTAAGACTTTAAACTAAATTTTTATTAAATAAAATTTAATACAAAATCAAACAAAAAAAAAGCATGGAATTCTAACCACTACGAACAAAGTTATCCACTTTTTCCGGAAACCCTCCCATTAAGGCTTCTTTCGCCGCAGCTACGTATGGCTTGCCATACTGGGAATTTTTTAAGGAATTTCGTTTGCTTTTTCGACATAATTTTTCCGCAACATTTCCTCGAACATCGGAAACATAAAATTTTTGATCAGGGAGCTGCGAAAAATCAGCCAGGACATAAGTTTCGTCGTCCATTACAGAACAGTTCCATTTTTGTATAAAATTTGATTTCAATTTTCGAGCTCTGATTTTGACTTCAAAATTTTTAAAAGCGTTTCTATCGGGAATTTTTTGAACTTTGTAGGACTTTAGTCCTGCCTTACGTTTCACTTTACGTATAAAAAAGTCCGAGCATTGGGCTAACCGAGCTGTTTTTCTGCCAGATGTGTTAGGAGCTCTCTTAAGGATGCTTTTAACTTTATATGCCTTACCAATGTTATGATAACCAGTCGTTGTTCCTGTTCCCGGCTTCCATGTATGTCCATGTTTGGTTGTATGTCCATGTTTGGTTTTGTTGAAAATATTTAATTATTTTTGAACGCACTTTTCTTTCATCGTCCATTCTGTAAAAAATTGCAAACTAAAACTCATGATGTAAATTAATTTATTAACTGACATATTTTTAAAATGTAAACTGCCGAAAAAAAAATATGAGAAGCTTTAAACCAAAGTTTACGCAAAAATGTGTGTTAACATTTTTATGATCTCACTCCTTATATGCTATTTTGATTGTATTTCTTTCTGGCTGTGTAACTTAAAACAATGCCTATTTAAAATGCATATTTTGTCATAAATAATTTCAATAATTTTGACATTTTTTAATATCCAGAGTCGAAAATAGGTTTTTGTATGAACTACTACAAATGTTAAAAATTTTATAAGTTTTTAGTGACATATTAAAATCTTATATTAACCCAGCAAAATTTTTATGAACTGGTTGCCTTTGAATCTGTTCTAGAATAGGTGTTTTGGAGGAACATAATCTGTTGCTTTTGGGACAAACTCAAACAAAAATCACCGATGATAGAACATAAATTAGAACAGGTTGCATGCAAGAACAAGTTGTTCTACAACCGGTTCTTTGCACCCGACAATTTTGCTGGGAAGTTTATGTGATTTATTATTTTATATAATCGTATCTATGGACTTTTGAAAAAAAACTTTCCAAAATCCTCATAGCTACTAAACTAAGATTTTTACACCTAATGCATTAAAAATATGAGAACCTTAAATCAACTTATTTAAAAATTCTATTAATTCTCTTTGTCGACAAAAGAATTTATTTCATTTTCATTCATCCAATTTAATTATTTATTTCAAAGGCAAAAGAAGGTAATAAATTGAAATGATTTTCTGTGTTTTCTGTATTTGTTATCTTCTTTTTTACAAGTAAAGAATTATCATATTATAATTATCTTTATTCGCATTCAATAGTTAAATACCAAATGTTTATCAGAAAGGTTGTTGCTGTTAGGCAGGATTAGACCAACAGTTGGCTGTTAGGCCGGATTAGACCAACAGTTCAATGCGAATAAAGCGCATCATGATAGTGCAGAAAATCATTACCAGATATGTGGTTATCTAACTATATACCTGGTAATGGTAACTAGTTACTTTCCTTAATAAATCTCTTATTAACTTTGTATGGCGATGTCGCTAAAGATAATGAGTTACGTTTACACACCAGCATACGAAGAACAAAAAAATATATCGTTACATATGTGCATACGAGTATTGACAAAAATAATGAGTCTAAAAAAGTTTTATAAATGTTTTTTTTTTTTAATTTTTTTTCATAAAATTTTATTGTGCGCCAATAGAACCTGGGACTTCAGATTGTCGGTCAATAGCTCTACCATCTAAGCTATCTCGACATGTAATGTTTGATATATAAAAACATACCCAGTGTAGAAAATCATTACCAGATATGTGGTTATGTAACTACATACTTGGTAATGGTAACTAGTTACTTTTGTTATTACATTTCTTATTATCTTTATATGGCGATGTCGCGAAAAATAATGAGTTGTCCTTACACACAAGCATACGTAAAATCTAAAAATATGTCATATATGCTTAGCAGTACTGACAAAAGAATGAGTCTAGAAATAGATTTTTAAAAAAATAAATTATATAAAATAAATATTTTTGTATTTTTTTTAAATAAAATTTGCTGGTGCGGGAATCGAACCTGGGTCTACAGATTGTCAGTCAATAGCTCTACCATCTGAGCTATATCGACTTGTAATATTTAATAGATAAAAACTTAATTGACCTGCTGCACACAAGTAAGCTTACTCGCCAACATACAAAAAATCAAAAAATATGTGATTACATATATCCTTACCAGTGTTTAAAAAATATTGAGTCTAAAAATAGATTTAAAAAAATTTTCAAAAAAATCTGGAAACTTATTTTCTATTTGAAATAATGATAAAAATAAGTCATTATCAGTAACTCATTATTATATGTTTTAAAATAATGCAGAAAGTAAGTGGGTGTCATTACTGGTAGTCCAAGAAATAATGATATGTCATTACCGTTTCTACACTGGGTAGTTCATTCCATGACAAAACTCTACCCAGGAAAATTTTTTACATTCAGTTGCCTACAACACCAATTCTGCAACTTGCTCCACTGCAACCGATTCCATGAAACTGATTCCGGAACCTGTTCTTCGGATCGTATATAGAAGGTACGACTGATAGGGAAACAGTTCTATAACTTGTTCGAGAACAGATTCTAAGGCAACCGGTTCCGCTTTGGAGCCATAGAAGTGATTGCTTTTGGGACAATTTAAAACAAAAATCATCGGAATTAGAATTGACCGTAGAAGGGAAAAGCAGCTATTCTACAACCGATTCTTTGGAACAGAAAATTTTCCTGGAAATGTAATTACCCAAGGATTGCAGTTTTTATTTTCTAGAAATTCTAAAAACTAGCTCTTTTATTCGGGATTTTCTTTTTCTAAAATTTGATCGCTCTCGATTTAAAAAAATACACATTTGCAGAATATGGTATTTTTGCTAGAAAGCAACACTTTGATTTTTTTTTTTTGGTTCCGAGGTTTGACTATTTAAAATTGCTGTAAGCTTTTTTTCTAAAAAATCATAAAAAATTGTTAAACCCCTGGACTCAAAAAAAGGAGAGCTCCTTCATTAAGAGTGTGTGCAATCTTTGCATGCTTTACACCAGGCATGCAAAGATTATAGAATGATCTATAAATCATATTTTGGTTTACTCTTTTATTACCAACTTTAAAAAAAAATTTAAAAAAATAATGTACATCGGAAAAAATATAGTAGTATATTTTATATTAAGGTAAAATAAATCGGTAAAAATATCTGAAATCACCAAAAATACGTAAAAATATGGGTAAAATCACCAAATTTTTATGAAATCCCCAAATTCATCCCTATGAAAATATGTCCCGAAACCGAAGTTGAAATCCCCAATTCGGGGCGAAATCCCCTCATCTGACAACGCTGCTTACAGTGTGATGCAACTGCAAATATATTTTAGCTCTCATGTGAAGTGTGTGTTTTTGAAAAAAGTGCTTTTGCAAAATGTCGCAGATATTATGAAACATTTTCGATTTTACCTACAAAAACATACTGCATACTTGTATTACCAAAATATTTCAAATAAATTATAAAACCAACACATAAAAACCTCTCAAATGAAAAAGGGTACAAAGATTTATTATCTAAAGGTTTGCCACAAATGAATAAACATTTTATGAATGTCATTTATAACAAAAACACACAAAATTTTTAATTTCCAAAAAACCTCAAACCAAGAAATTAAAGCAAAAAAATTAAAGTTTTTTGCAATTTTGCCAAGAAATGAATGAAAACAAAAAACAATACCGCAAACAATGTAAAAATGGTTAAAGACACAACAACATGTTGAAAAGAAGAAAAAGTTTTTTACACTTGAAAATATAAATAAAAACATAAAAAAAATAGAATAGAATATAAGATTTTTATGCAGTTTTTACTAATTTACAAACAATAGCCATAAAAATGCCCATAAACGAAATAGAGAAAAAAAATCAGACCATATAACGGAATTTTTATATTACATATTTAGGGGGAAACTGATACAAAAATCCACTTTTTTGTTTTTTTTCGCACTAATAGAAACGAGACTTAGAGACTCTATCTAAAACTCAAGTAGTATGTGCTTTTACATACTTATATGAGATTGAATGAAAAATATACTGGTTTTTATTTTGTTTTTTCTTTTTTTTTTCAACACATACAACATTGTTATAACATGGGCAAATTGCCATAAAATGGTATGAGTCTATTTTTAGGAAACTTACTTTAATAAATAGAATAGAAAAATTGTATTCATTACACCATTTCAAGATGAGCACTGATATAAAATGCTTCTGCATATTTTTATGATGCAATATTTTGTCAATCAAAATTGATTACGCTTTGTATAAATAGGATAAACCATTTTCTATTATATTTTTACTTAAAATAAATTTTAGACACAAATTTTTCCACAAAAAAAAAAAAAATGGTGCATCAAAACAAATTTTTAGTCCCAACCGAATTTAGTTCTAACCAAATCATTTGACTGTTGCAAACGAAATCTCTATTATTACAACGATAATTCGATTGTCACAGCCTTCTGTCTCTTGTTACAGCATTATTTCATTGATTTACGGTGACAAAAACCGATTGATTTGGTTGACATAAAATTTGTTTGTAACAATACATTTTTTTTCTAGTATGCTGTGGAAGACTAAGAACTGTAAAAGCGTTTTCATAACATATCTTCTTAAGTACGAGTAAATCTGGAAATGGTGTTTTTCCGTACATTCTGTGTGTTAGAGTATAGTTATTACCATACCAACGACGCACAAATTAGTGTAATAAAACGTTTCATAAAACTTATGAGAAACATTTATGGTTTTTAGGTTAAAGTATTGTATCATTCAGCTAACTATTTTTGCTAGAGTAGGGGTAAGTCGGCGATGAGGGGAGAGTTGTAACGAATTTTAGTAATAGTTGATGGACAGCAGCCCTATCAGTTACTAAACAGTTGAAGCCAAACCATAGAATATAAATAGTAAAACACTAACTTTGTATATCACACACCAGAATTATTTATCTTCTATGGTGCCAAAAGTTTTTAAGCTCTGTTTAATAATTTTGTTTGTACAAAAAAAAAAAAAAAAAATAGGGGGAATAAAGTTTTATATTTTAATTTGTGGTATTGGTAAAAATGTATTAAATAGGGGAAAATATTAATATTGATAATTAGAAATTATTTCTTAGCATTATAGTAATGTAAAAAAATTGTATCAAAGGAGTTACTGAATTTTCTTTTATTCTAAAGCACAAATTATTAGATACTTTATTAAATAATATGCCCTATTCAGTGCTGCAAAAAATTAGAAAGAAAAGACAGAACGTTTGATTGAATTTCAGCCAACAAATTTTAATAAAAGAATTTAAAAAACTTCTTTTCAGCTAAAGCAAAGTTTAAGGTTGATTAGCATCCAGGAAAATTTCCTATTACAAAGAATCAGTTGTAAAATAGTAACTTTTCCTATGTGGGTGAAATCGAAAAATATACTACTGGACTGCCCCTTATTTGAAAAGTTGCTCCGAATTCCGCCTGGGACTTATTTTGTGAGGTTAGTGGAAAAAATTTCAGCTTAATCGAAGGATTTTTGAGCTTGACCTTGACCTTAAAGGTTTTGCAATACGATTTCAACAGGAAAATTACTTTTGTGGGTTTTTTTTTTTGAAAAATAGAACATAATCTAGACTCAATTTAATTTCCAGCAAGGCATAAAAATCGAAAATGGGTTGGAAAATATTTAAGTAATTGCAATTGGCCCAGACTATTGTAGGGTTAAAATGGGATAAATTATGAAAATCGTACAAAATTAAATACACGTGCATAGAGGGTTCTTTTAACTACACCTCAGAGAATAATTCTAACGAAAATTATGCATATCCCTCTTTTAACTTAGTAGTGATGGCGTTTGGAAAATTTTAAAAGAAAGTGCGATTTTGGCCAATAATTTAAATGATATTTCAATGAAATTTGGTTCGCTGACTCACATGGTTCCAAGGATAAAGCCTATTGATTGTAGATATTCCATATTTGGACCTATCGCCCATATGGATATTTTATATATTTTAGATTTTCTCTTCTTTTATCATTTTATAGAGAATTTTGTAACAAGTTCATTTTAACCCATTCGAATTTCGAATCCAAACATTTGTTGGTTTTTAACCACAATGGTTAATATTTTTGTTTTAATTTTTTCTATCAATGACAGATATCAATTTTGTATTCCTTTTGATTCCTGAGTTATTTGAAAAAGCGGTATCAATTTTAGATCATAATGACAGATCGGTGAAAATCGATAACCAATAAAACAACAATTTTTTGGCAAAATACGGTTTTTATTCATCAACATAATGATGTGCAAGAGCGATACAATCACTCCAACATACAGATAGGAAATCAAAACTTACACTACTTACCGATAGAGGGCGCTAAAATTTAGTATTACCTGAGCAACTATTTAGTATCAGTTTAGTATCAGCTGAGCCAGAATTGGACTTGAGGTAGAAGAATATTCTAACTAAATATATGAAAATGTAGAAAGTCCGAAAAAACAATTTTTGTATTTTTTAATACAAAAATTAAGATAATTGTTGAAAATAAGCACACCACGGCTAAAATCTCATTCAAATATTAATTTGTTTTGAGTTTAAAATTAGTTGTTTTTACAAAATGTATTGACAACAGACATACATATAAATAGTACCCAAAGGGTACTTTTATGTAATTGTTGCTTTCAAAAAGGAGTTGATTTATAGCTGGTTTTCCCAAATCAGACAGTTCATATACGAAAGTACAAAATTCTCGTCCCGTTGATTTTTTGTACCTTATGTAATGTCTCGGTTTGAGTAAGAAAGTTATCATTTTCTTATTGCGGACAACTGAAGAGTAGAGTGATGTCTACGAAACAATTGTATTGTCTATCATGAAAATGATCAACCCCTTTTTGAAACAACAAATAAAAATCTAATATGACAATATCATATTAGAATTTGGACTTGAGGTAGAAGAATATTCTAACTAAATATATTTTAATAAAAAAATAAAATTGTCAAGTTTTTGAAAAAAGGGCCATCTAGTGATAACGATGTTTTTATAACTTATTTTTTGGTGATGCCATACCCCTGACTCCAACGCCATTCTAACATTTCGATACCTTATATACCTTTATAGAATGATTTATCTTTGCCCTCAAAATAGGCCTCTGTATCGGCAATCACCTCTTCATTAGACTCTGGAGTGAATTGGTAGATCCGGGTTTCGTCCGTTATTACATACCGACGCAAAAAGTTCTTTTAACCGCTCTGAACAGTTCTCAGAATCATCAAAACGTTGTTGTTTTTGATGCACTGTGAGCAAATGCGGCATTCATTTCAAAAACCGTTTTTTCATGGGCAGATATTCATGCAAAATAAAGCCGACACGTTCCTGCGATATCTTTAAGGTATCAGCTATCTCCTGCAACTTCACTTTATGGTCTCCCAAAACGATTTTGTAAACTTTTTTGAGATTTTCCGGTATCGCCACCTCTTTTGGGCGACCAGAGCATTCGGTGTAACCGGTGTTTGTACGACCACGTTTAAATTCAGCAAACCACTTTTCTACAATTTGTCTCGATAGAGTAGAGTCCAAGTAACATTTAGCAGCTCAAGCCTTGGCTCGAACCGTGTTTTTTCCCAATTAAAAAACAATGATAAATCAACACACGGAATTGCTTTGAATCTATTTCTTTAAAAATCGCAAAAGTAATAGCTGTAACTTGCTCAATAATGAAGGAATTGTCAATAAATTTTGACAGTGATAGTTCCAAAAAATCATATGAATTTTTAATTAGTGGCGTCACCTATGTATCATCCCACGGATTTTTCAGCCGATGCGTAAAGAAAGTGTTTGTAACATGTATGAATTTTCTTCTTTAAATAAATACTTATAGTTAATGTTTCGCTTTATTGGCTATTAAAATACAAGCTATCAAAGTTGGAAAACTTTACGAGTTACTGATTATGGAGTTTACATTTGGTCTATAAAATTATGTATTAACCAAAAATTGGTCAGATTGTAATATAATTATAACTGAAATGTAATTATAACTGTAAATGAGTCATTCTTTTTTGATTTCAATTCATTACGAATTAGCTAAATTTTTAATTAATTCTTTTCACCAAGGAAAATTATTGAATGAAATTTGAATCAATTCAAATGAATTTGGCGGAAATGAATTGCAATTCATTTCCAATTCAAATGAATTGGCAAAATGAATTGCAATTCATTTTCAATTCAAAAGAATTTGGCAAAATTAATTGCAATTCATTTCCAATTCATTTGAATTGAATTGTTTTTGAATTAATTCAAAAGTATTAAAAAAAGTAATTGCAATTAATATTTAAATCAAGAATGAGTTGCTAGCAATCAAAGTAAACATGGTGTTTGTAGTTTGTTTCTTCAATTAATAATTTATGAAACTTTGGGACCCAAGACCACCCAACGACAAATGCCTTAGTAATATTTATGTAATATTTATTTTACAAAATATAATTATCTCTTACAAATAAACAATAAATTAGGAAAAATATGTATATGATGATATGATTGATACTAAACCGATGCATATTCAACTTTGACGACTCAAAGGCTTAGAAATTATAAGAACGGAAATTTCATGTTGAGACTAAGTAGCTAGAAACTTTAAAATTCGATTAAAAATTGTAAAAAAAACGAAATTTCTCACGGCTTGAAACATTTTTTTTGTGGATGAAATACAAACAAATATGGGATTATTTAAACAAAGAATGATTACACTAAAATGCATCGGGCATGCGACATATCAATTCTGTCAGATCTTAGAATAAATATCACGAATGTGAACACCAAATTTCAAAATTAGCTCTACTTTTTGAAATATACGCAAATTTAACTTTTAGCAAAAATAAAATTTTTTCTTTTAAATTTGTTATTTATTCATATATATACCTGCCTAAACCGCGGATACTTTTTAATATAGATTAAAAGTTGATTCGATAAAGGATATAGGATATAATTTCAATTAAAGTGAAAACTTCACTTATTTTCCCATTTTGCAAATCTAGTAAAATCCCTTCATCGGTTTTATCTGAATTTTATAATTTAAGATTTATCACAGATTCCTTTATTTGTAGGTATTAAAAATTCAAACTTTTTCGAATCTAGTCAATATTAACTTAAAAGTAAAACAGAAAATGCGAAATATTTTTGGATAAATTAAATAATATGATATGTTTACTAAAGGTGCAAATACAAATATTGGATATTTTTTCATCGCGGATTATATATTAACGAAATCGCGAAAAAAGATAAATTTCAAATTTAAATGCATTTATAGGGAATATTATATTATAGCAGCTGTCAAAACGTGCAATATATCAAATTAAAGGGCATATTTCATCATTTTAAAATATTGCGAAAAAGAGCGTTATTACTTTCAATTCTGGATTTTTTTGCAAAAAGTTTATTAAAAAATTTTATTTTCCTACAAAAACATTTTTGCAAATATTTCTTAAACTAAAGCTAACTTTAAAATTCTAGGGACATATTCGTGATCTGTAATGCTTACTCTAGATTAACTTACACTAGTCTTTTTCCAAAATCACTTCAATTCAAATGAATTGGAAATGAATTGCAAATTAATTTTTCTAATTCATTTGACTTAATTCAAAATCAATTCAATTCAAATGAATTGGAGATGAATTGCAATTCATTTTGCAAATTCATTTGAATTGAAAATGAATTTCAATTCATTTTGCAAATTCATTTGAATTGCAAATTAATTGCAATTCATTTTTGAAAAACTCATGTGAATTGATTCAAATTTCATTGAATTCGTGATTTTTGTGAAAAGAATTAATTAAAAATTTTGCTAATTCAATGCATGAATGATTCGCGAATTAATTCAAAAATTAATGATTCATTTACAGCTCTGAATGTAATCCATGCATTGGATATTAACTGGTTACATGATTTTTATCACATTTTTTGATATCACCCACATAAGAAGGCAATATATTAGAATTTATTAACATCTAAAAAGAATATAATAACTTGTATTCTTGTTATGTTTGTTATTCATTTCACTAAATTGACTGTAATTAAAATTAACATATAAAAACAAATTAGTTTTAGTAATAAAGTCTTAAAATAGTAAAGGCCATTGTTGTGTTTTTTTATATCATTTTTTTAACAAAACATAAACGTTTACAATAAAAAATATGAAATAAATTGAAACAAACACAGAGAAGTATTAAACAATTTGCATAAAGTGAAAACATGAGTTTTAATTTCTCACCCAAATATAAAATTTCTAAAACCGCTACGCGCCACAGAACTCCAAGGAACACTAAAACAAAACAACGAAGACTTTGGCTTAGAATACTGTTTAACTGTGAAACAACAATAAAGATGAAAAACCTCCACTAACCCGAAAGCAAAATAAAAGGACCAATATAAAACGCAATAATACGTGCCACAATATACAGATGATATTCATTTATACACTTACACATACAGGATTTAAAGCAGACATAGAAAGGCTTTTGAATGTCCTTTTCATATAAAAAACTGTTAGTGTGTTTATGTAATGATATGGTTGAGCGAATGCTAGGAATACAACCTCGTTAAACATGGCGAGGATTATGTATCATAAATGTAGACTAAGCAAGTCTTCCTGGCTATCAAAATCCGTCTTGTTAAAGTGACTACTGTATGTTATATAGTAAAAATAAAAACTCTAAAATTTAAAAGCGCAATTCCAGGGTAAAATAAACCAATTTAATTTGTGTTCCCATTGGAATAACAGCAACCAAATAGCAACAGCAACTACGATTTATACAAAATGAGCACGAGTATCATCATCATCCTTGCACAAACGTCGACCAACATAACGAAAAAGCGTCTAACTTACAGACATAGACACACATATATTTCAATGAATGAATAAATGCTAAACACAAACGAACCCAATGTAACCACGAGTATATGAAACATACAAAAATTAAAAAAAAAACCTTCTTTTATACAAATTTGTGTGAGAAATTAAACATAAAAAAGCAAATTTTAATTTTAAAAGGGAAAAAGCATTTATTTTTGTAATATTTTTTAACGACTGACTATCTGTGGAATATGTACTATGGGATAGTTGGTCGGTGTATGTGCGTTTTGGTAAAACTTACAAATTAATATAAACATTTCATTTCCCTTGACAAAGTTTTCATCCTTTTAATTTTAAACAGAACTTGTAATGATAAGGGACTATTTAACTATCCAATTTGTTTCATGACTTAAACTAGAATAGTTAGAATTATTTGTCTGGTAATGATGGTACGTCAAGGAAACTAAAGTTTTTCCCCTTATTTTTATTAGAAAATCAATTTATATGTACCAATGGAATACTCATGGACTACACTCGAAATAGCTTGTTGGTAGGGTCTATTGAAAATGACAGCTATAAGAAAGGTATAGACAGCTAAAAAGGTGGGACTTACCTTTAAATTAAAAACCATGCGCGATTTTAAAGGGGGGTGGGGAATTCCTTTTTTTGTGAAAAGTGACTCAAAATAATAATTTTTATCAAGTGGAAAAAAATTTTTTTTTATTCAATCGAAGTGATATTTTTCCGAAAATTATGAAAGGTGTTATTCTGTAAATTTCCTAGTGGGGCGTTTTTTGCCAATAGTATAAAAATTAACCCCACGTTAACAATCACGTTACATAAAATAACTATTTTTATCCAGTTCAGATTTTTTTTTATCAATTTAATGGCTTTACAATCTCGTAGTCATAATTAATATTAAGTTTCATGGGTCTTTTCTGACCCCAGGCCACTAAGTGTTAAAGACTTTTTAAACAAATGCAAAGATAATTATAGTCTAACTAAGTTTAAGTGTTGTTTTTCCGAAAACTGTGTAAAATTTGATGAAAACAATCAAATTTTGTTTAATTTTTGACAAAATGAGTAATTTTTGTAAAATGTCCTGGAAAGCAGTCGCTCCAAACACAAACTCGAATTAACATTTTTCCAATTTATTTTTCTTCTTTAATATCAAATATTATATGGTAAATATAAATAGTAATCGATATCTCCAAATTGGGCAATTTAAAAAATTTTTTAAATTAATTTAAAAAAAAACACATTTTTGAATTTTTATCAAATTTGTGGGTCATTTTGGATTCCAGGCTGAAGTGGGTTAGTGATATCCGATGAAGTCAAAATTCCATGTCTGAATAATTTTGACTATATTAAATGAACAAATGGAAAAAAAATAAATTTTCGAGTTTTGGGAATTTTTAATAGTAATACACTTTTTTCCCAAAATGGGCCATTTTCGTCCAACTTTCGGCACGAGTTAACGTTTTCCAAGAAAAAAAAATCGACTTCTTCCATTTGGGACCATTTTCAATAAAACTGGGATGTGTAATGACAAATCTATTTTTAAGGGACACTCTACTGTATACATACAAATAATTTATGTTTGACAAATGTTTTTCAAATTTTTTCAAACTATTTATAATTTGTTAATTTAATTGTAATTTCCTGAAGATGCTACACAATGGAGTAGCGAAATATTGAAAATAAAAAATTTTTTATATATTAAAAACAAATCTTAAGCTCAAGGAAATTGTAACTCCACAATAATTTTAAATTTTTTCGTTCGTTATGCAATAGTAGTATAGATAAATTTTTCTGAATGAAAATTTTATCGAGATCTTAGAAATTTCTAGAAACAAAATATTTAAATGAACTATGTTTTCGCTAAAAAACTCAGTGACGTAGAGTAGCTTTGAGGTTAAGAAGAAGAATATACATTTTTTTCAAAGTTATAAACACATTATTAATTTGCAAATCAGACTATATCTAGTTTCTGCCTTTTTTATGGACAGGCTTCAACATTGATTTTCCATTAAATTGTATTATTGTTTATATTTTGTTGTCAGATTGTCTCTATATGATAATTTTTTCAACAACCTGTCGGACCCATGCCCTCCCACATTACAAACGTAACTATACTAGACTTCGACAGCTTAGCCATCTCACCCACGTAAGGCCTTGCTGATAGTGTGGCTATTTCATAGTTTTTCTTTCCTCTCAGAAGTGATCAAATAGATATACAAACATTCTACTTTAGATTTTTTTTATTTATCTTCTTATCTCCTCTTTGTCACCTTTTTCACAAATGTAGAATTTGACTATAAATTGTTAAAAATTATTTATGTTCTTGAAATCTGCGGATGTTAAGCTTTTATTTGTGTATATTAACCCAGTGTAGAAACGGTAATGACATATCATTATTTTTTGGACTACCAGTAATGACACCCACTTACTTTCTGCATTATTTTAAAACATATAATAATGAGTTACTGATAATGACTTATTTTCATCATTATTTCAAATAGAAAATAATTTTCCAGATTTTTTTTTTAATTTTTTGAAATCTATTTTTAGACTCAATATTTTTTAAACACTTGTAAGGATATATGTAACCAAATATTTTTTGATTTTTTGTATGTTGGCGAGTAAGCTTACTTGTGTGCAGCTGGTCAATTATGTTTTTATCTATTAAATATTACATGTTGATATAGCTCAGCTGGTAGAGCTATTGACTGGCAATCTGTAGACCCTGGTTCGATTCCCGAACCAGCAAATTTTATTTAAAAAAAAAAAATACAAAAAAAAAATAATTTTTTTTTATATAATTTTTTTTGGAAATCTATTTTTAGACTCATTATTTTTGTCAGTACTGGTAAGCACATAGGTAAGGATATATTTTTTGATTTTGCGTATGCTGGTGTGTAACGACAACTTATTATTTTTCGCGACATCGCCATATAAAGGTAATAAGAAATGTAATAACAAAAGTAACTAGTTACCATTACCAAGTATGTACCCTACGGGAAATTTTAACAAACTGTCACCGAACTGGCCCCTTTACATGAAATAGACTGGTCACTTTTACATGGCGTTGTCATAGGAAGGGGAAATTGACCCCTTGTGACATGTCACAAAACAAATCCCAGGACAGGTCCCTGAACTTTGTTTTTTATGAGAGTTGAGTAACCTGTCCTAGGATTTGTCTTGTGACATGTCACAAGGGGTCAATTTCCACCTCCTATGACAACGCCTCCATGACAAAAAAAAAGTTTGAAGGCAAAAAAGTACATTATTATAACTTGTTTAATAAAAAAATGTTACTTAGCCTAAAACTATTTAAGATCTGAAAAAAATATTAAAATATTATTACAAAGCACTAATTACCTAATAGAAGAAGTTAAATTATATTAATGTATTTAGATTCCTTGAATGAAAAAAAAAAAAAAAAATTAAAAGTTTTTTTTTGATTCTTCTGAACTAAAGTAATAAATTTCAAACCTTTTCCCATACTTTCACTTCAATATATCTACCCAACAAAAATGTTTCAAAAACTTTAACTCTCTTTGGAATATTAACTTTTTGTAAAAGGTTAAAATTATTTAAACTAACATATGGATATATTTATATTCAAGTGCTTTTTTACCTGACTAGCTAGTGTTAAAAATAACAAAAATCCAGACGGCCAGACGTCATGCAGTATGAAACATTTGTTTAATGGTTGCGGCGGGAGTTGAAATAATCAATGTAACAAATATACTAAAGTTTCTTATATACACATTTTTCCTTTACAATTTACATTATAATATTAAAACTTTTTAGATTGTAACAGGTGTGTTTAGTGTGCAAACTTTTTAGAAGTTTTACATTTTTAACAATTATAGTTTTAGCAGAATTCAATTTTTCTTTGTGAAAAATAATTTCGATTCTATATTGTTTATACCTAGGTTTGCCTGAGATCTATTTCTATAAAATAATCCTAAAGTTCTAAGTTTGCCCATGAGCTCAACTGACAGTTTAGTAGAGAAACCCTTTTGCTAAAACCTTAAGTTTACCTTATTCTGCAAATAAATTTTATAATCAAATTGTTATAAATACATCTGTATGTATTCTACAATAATATGTCCTGTGCTTTCTTTACAATTTTTATGGCAATTTAATCTTTCAGGAAGAAAATAAGTGATATCAGCAGCACATAATAGTATCAATCTTATTTTTTAACAATAAACCATAAAATACCATAAAAAACTCCTAATATTTGTGAAAACACTTTAGCACACATTTATAAAATAGCATATACATACACATGTGCCAGCACACAATGGTATTACCCACACATACAACAGCAAGCAGTTTATAGTCGGAAGCAATTCAATGTTCCACCAGTACAAGTAAAACGCATTCAGTACAAGACAACATTTTTTTTTATGAGCAATAAAGGAAGTAGGATTTTAGCCATATTCAACACACATACACATACATACACCCACACAATTTATTACAATACATTCAAACACAATAGGGAAGAACAGAGATATGAGTTTGTGTTTGTGCCTCTGTATGCTTTTAATATTATAACAAAACTTGTTTATGGTCATTTCGAAAATGCTTGTTTTGTGCGTATGTTGGTCGAAACAGACATTTAGGATAATGCTACTTCTTTTTTATTTCTATTCAATACAATAGATTTTGTTATACAGTAAAACTTGCTTAAGGCGAACTTCGGTGGATCAGGCAAACAAGATTCGCATTATGTAGGGCAAAATTTGTTTCAAAATTTTCAATTATCCACAAGGTATTTTAAATTCATAAAAATAGTTTCAATAGTTATGTAATTCTTTCATTTAATCTCTTATATACAATATATTGTTTGCAATATAAAATATTTGAATAAAAATGTCTGTGCGTTACGTTTAAATCTTTAAAACATAAAAAAGAAAAAGAAAATATACAGAAAAGTTGCCAAATTTTTTTAATTTATATAAAAACTTGTTTCCAGAATAATCAGTATTAACCGAGGGTTCGTCTTAACCGAGTGGTTATTAACTGATGTTGTTTTGTATTGAAATTGTTGCCAAAATATTTGAACTTTCAAATAAGTCCGTATTAACAGAGAATTTGATTCAGTCGGTCGCCTTAAACTAGTTTTACTATATTTGAGTTTTTGCACATGTTGCATACGAAAAACAACTTTTATTTTATATATTTACGACTTTTCTTTTTGTTTGTTTTTTTAATGTGTTATATAACAGAGTTGTCCAAAATAAAGGTCAAGATTAATTTAAACCGACTTAATTTTAAAAGCGATAACTTAAATCCTTTACACCACAGATGCCAAGTGAAGCTGATATTTACTGACTTATAAAATAACTAGCTATCAAATATTAATCCTTATTAAATTCATATGAATTTGGAATTCATGACTGTTGTAGTGATATGGTTATTATGATACAAGAAAAAAGTCCTTGGAGTGTTTCTTTTATCTGCTCCAACTCTTTTATGCTTTAGAAAATTTTGAGCAGCAAAAAATTAACTATTGTGCAAATATCGTGGCATAAAAATATTTCTAAATAAACCATTTTATAAGGGAAATTTCGGACAAAGTTTATTCACATTGATCAGCAACATATATAAGTTATGGCATCGCAGAGTTTTCTTTTTAGATAAATTACAATTGAAATGTCACCGCTATTCGTATCTTCGGTAGGCTAAACCTGTTTTATAACTTATATAAATATGTAAAAGTTGTATGTGACATACACAAATATGTATAAATATGAAATTATGTGTGTGTGTATTAAAATAGGTACATACAGATATATGACCGATGCCAAAATGCTGATTAAACTTGATTGCATTTTGCTGCGTCAGTCTGACTTTTTAAGTATGAGAAAGTTTTTTTTTTATACACAGGATGTCTCTTACAATATTCCTTAACAATACACAAATGGCTTTTTTACAGTTTTTTCTTTGTTTGATTTGTTCCATTGTCATGTTTTATGAACAAGAAAGGAGCCTGTTAGAGTTTTTCCTTCATATTTATATTGTTTTCTTTATATTGTCCTCATTTAGCGATAAACATTTTCGTAGGAACATGTATGAAAAATACAACATATTGGTCATATGACCATGACTTTTATCATAAGATGATTTCCTGAAAATAAAGCTAAACAATGCTTAAA
Source organism: Leucophora obtusa (assembly GCA_949987735.1). Classification (NCBI taxonomy): domain Eukaryota; kingdom Metazoa; phylum Arthropoda; class Insecta; order Diptera; family Anthomyiidae; genus Leucophora; species Leucophora obtusa. Next base: position 166,324,485 of record OX465298.1, on the reverse strand, counting down.
ATTATAGCGCACTTAGGGCTGGTATCTCCAATGCTTAGTTTACTTTAATCATTGATTTATAAATCATTGATTAGCCCTTAAACTTACTTAAAATAATATCGGTAACTTATAAATATTTAATCTATGATTTGTTAATTTTAGATATTTTCATTTGACAATATGAATAAGAAATAAAAGAAAATAAAAAAAGTTTTGAAACTCGCGAAATAGGAGTTTTTTAATTGAATTTTTCGCATGATACGGGGTCATAAAATTGTAAAATATATGACCAAATTGTTGTTTTAAAAATCATCAATCGCTAAATGCCTCAAATAGGAAGTGTCTTTTTGCATGCTACATGCATATCTTAATTTTTTTCATTGGGTAAGTGTTTATAAATTTAAATTTGTTTTTATACCAAGAAGGTGTTATTAAGAAATATTTATGAAGGACAAGATTATTATTGATGTTTTTGATACATTCAACACAAATTTTGAAGTCAGAATTTATTAGAAAACTACCCTACGGGAAATTTTAACAAACTGTCACCGAACTGGCCCCTTTATATGAAATAGACTGGTCACTTTTACGTGGCGTTGTCATAGGAGCGGGGAAATTGACTCCTTGCGACATGTCACAAGACAAATCCTAGGACATGTTACTAAACTCTCATAAAAAACAAAGTTCAGGGACCTGTCCTGGGATATCACATACAGTGATATCTCCCAAAGCAGTAAATTTTTACAAACCGCGAAACTTAAACGCTTAATTTTCTTGATTCTATTTTTAAGACAACAATTTTGTGTACAAAGCAAAAATCTTCTGAAGAGTCATATTTGTGAAATTTTGTGTTAATTGAAAAAATTAGAATTTTCGAATTTTGTGGAAAATAAAAGATATGAACCCAAAAATATTTCTCGGAGGAAAAAATATATGGCGTACTTAAAAATTGTACTGCAGGAAATATTTAAGTGTGCCTATAACTGGTCTAAGCAACTACCATAGAATCTTAGCAGTATGCATAAATCTTAACCTCTGTTAACTGACTCTATCCGACATTTCAACAATTTTTAATAGAATGTGGTAGATTAAGTTTTATGGTAAAATTTTATTAAATAGTAAAAATTGGTTCAATAAATAAGCAAAATAAGAAAACATTTAATAAAAAACTATACTCATTAACTGCAATTTAAGATCTTGCAGGAGCACGTGAAGTATGTCTTATATCTTTATATATCTCATATTTTTCCAGAAAATTAGAAAATTTAAATTGTTTGTAATTCAAAACGGCAGAATTAAAAAAATTATTGTGAGACACCTTAAACACATTTTTTGGTCAAATTTTCTTTCCACGAATCATGGTTTATTTGTGCTAAATAAAGATCAAAATTATGACCGATTCTAACAAACTATTAGTACAGAATCCAATATTATGTCATATTATTAAAATTTCCCCCAAATATTTTCTTAATTCCAATTGGTATTTTTAGAGAAGATATATGTATGTTCAAGTTACTAAAGATGTTCATTATTTAGATGGCACATAAAGATGTTGTACTCTGTTTATTTACAAATTAATTGGTCTACGAAAAACTTTTTAAAAAGTTACCAACATTAGAAAAAAATGTTAATACTAACATGATTTGTGGAAAATCTATGTTTAAGGTCTTAATCACAGAAATTTCTGTAATTAAATTTAAGCAATGTTTAGAGTAAAATCATAGATTAAAATTTGATGAGTTACTGTAATTAAGTGCTAAGCAATGATTTTCTTCTTTATCATTGTTTAATATCACATAAGATACCAAGCCTTACTACACTAATAGAAATCTGTAAAAATAGCAGAAAAACTTACTAAAATTTTTTTAAAAATTATGCTACAGAAAAAGCTTCTGAAATTAGCAGATTTTTTTCCTAAATACTAGTAAAATAATAACAACAAAATTAACACCGGTAAATATACAGAATTTTAGTTATATTTGAGTTAAATTTTTGTTAATTGAAAACTAATTGCCAAATGGAATTGCTATGAGAGTGCGCCAGTTTCGGAAATTTGTGCTTTAATTTCCGAAAAATGTCGTATCATTCTCAATTTTCATTAGATCTATATTTAAGCCTGCAAAATTTTACGCTTGGGACCATTCCCCGGAATGCGGATCAAACTTCGGGAAATGAAATTTAATTTATGGTACACAAAATATAGTGAAATATACAATTAAAGTTTGGTCTGAGTAAAATAATTTTATTATCGTAATTAATTAATAAAAAATATATTATCGTAATATGTAGTTACTTTTTGCAAAATTTTTAATGATTGACTTGTTGAATTTAGGTGAAAAAATATTCACAGCAAATAAAAAAAAAAAAAAAATTATCAAATGTCATTTACAAAAAACATACTTTTGAGTACTTAGAATAATAAAACGCATACACTCAAAATAGTTTGTAGTTTAAATTAACTGAAAATGTAATTTAAAATAAATGAAAAATCACTTGAAAACCGGTCTACTGACTTTTCATTTAAATCAAAAGAACTTTTCATTTATTTTTAAATGTTAATAAATAAACTACAAAATCCTTAAAAAATAATGATTTTTCGTTTATTTCTTTTTTTAAATTTCACAAAATTAACTACAAAATCCGTAATAATAAATGATATTTAGTTTATTTCGTTTTTTTAACTGATCTAGAAATCTAAATGGATTTCTTTTTTTTAACAAAACATTTTAAATGAAAATATTAACTGTAACAGAAAATCCGTATTTATATGTAGTTTGTTTTTGAAATAAACGACAAAAACAGTAGAAAAATATGTTTCTTTTTAATTTAACTGTATAATCATTTAAAAATAAATGTACGGATAACTTTTTAAATAAACTACAGTCAGTTAGTGTAATAATATTTTCAGTGTATATACAATCATACTTAATATAATATTGTATAAAAACATCTTGCTTAATAGGTTAATATGGATATGTGAGATGTTGCGTATAATAGTAATATACAATTTAATGTTTGATTTTCGAAACCTTTTGATATTGATAGATATTCCAATACCCAGTCAGAAAAATACAAACGGGAAAGCAGTGGCAAAGCACTTTAGCAGGTGGTACAAGTACTGGCAACAAGTGCTTTCCCATTCCCAAAATGATAACATCATTAGACAAAAGGACTGGCTGTTCAAAAAGCGCCGGAAAAGCACTGGGGGAACAAAATTTTTAAACGTTGGCAAAACGCTGGCAAAACCAATAAATAGGTGGTCTGGAAATATATTTTCCAAAACAAAATTTAAAAAAAGTTCATTTGTATTTTTTTTGGTCCTGCCGTGATTTGAACCCAGGCCATCAGATTGACACACGATTGCTCTACCCACTGAGCTAACGAGACATATAATATTTGATGGCTAAACACATAAATGAGTGATAATAGCTGGACAATTACTGGCTGTGCCAAAATGCTAGTACTGGCAAACAATTTTTTGTAACTAGTATGCCAGTGTTGGGAGGGCAAAAATAAAGTTGGTCTTGAAGGAGCTTTCCCACAAACAAAAAAATTGATTTTATAAAACAAAAAAAATTTTAAATTAAAAAAAATCCAAAAAAAATTTTTTGCTGGCAACCGGATTTGAACTCGGAACCTTCTGACTATAAACATTTTTTAACGAAGCGTCAGCATTTTTATAAAATCATTGGTGTACCAGTGAATTGATTTTTGTACGCCTGGTAGCATTGTCTAAGTAGCACTGGATAACCACTGGTTGCAAACCTTGGCATATCACTCTAAGCCAATTCTTTGCCAGTGGTTTTTTTTATAAACCTCCGAAATTTTTGTAAAACAAATACTGGTAAAACGCTTTTTTCAAACGCTGGCAAATCGTGTTCTCCCAGTCATTTATTTTTAACACCGTGGTTACCCAGGGGTATGCCAGTGCTTGATTTTTTGTACCACTGGCGATTTCTGACTGGGTAGATATGCCATATATAATTATAAATGATGTATATTAGTCTTCATTGTTTCCTATATAATTTAATATGACTTAATGTGGTATAACGTATAATATCATACGATACACTGTTACCAATTTAGATATTTTTCGTCAAATCTACCGATATTTCAACTCGTTTAGCGGGATAATATATGATTTAGCTAATAGCGGGAAAATTAGCGACTTTTTTTTAAAGTCAGTCTTGACGTTTTCTTGCCATTTTTTTACATTTATTTCTGTGACAGAATCTTTGAGTCACTATTGTTCAATGATTTATCGCTAATTTTTTATGGAAAAACTTAAAAAGTCCGAAAAATATAGCGATGTATCTATAATATTTTAAGAAAATTTAAAATAGTTCAAAAAATATAGCTACTATTGCGAAATTTTTCAACAGACCCTGAAAAGTTCGTGAAATTTAGCGATTTATCACTAAACTTCTTAAATCTTTTATAATTTAGCTATTTTCTAGTGATTTTTTAGTTTGATATAGCGATATTTTCTGGAAAAAAGTTGGCAACATTGATACGATATATTAAAATTTTCTTTTACATTATTTTATGAATAATTGTATGTGGTTTTATATTAAACTATTTAGACTTTTTTAAGGCCTCATGTTATCAATAGCCATGGAATTGTCTCACTCTATGTTAACAGCTATCTGAAAGTATTTAATGTGTTAGTTTTAAAGAAAACTAAAGACGAACTGATAAATTTTATGTTTAAATTATAATAAATAAGTCGAAATCTATGAGCAGCAATATTACAAATATCATTTCATCATTAGAAATGCTCAAAAAAAATTTGAACTTCCTATTTTCAGCCACATTTTATATATTTTTTCTCACCAACTGAGTGAATTGCATATTCTTTATTTTATAAACTCTTTGATATAATAAACAGAATATGCATTTAAAATTTAAATTTAACGATTCGTTGTCGTTCAATAAATCTGCGATTCAGAGTTGAATAGAACAAGCTGCGGTACTTTAGGAATTAAAGTCCAGAGTAAAAACAGTAGTAACAGAGGACAAAAATAGCATTGTTAGAATTTCGTTGATGTCAGTCTAATTGAGTAGTTTATATTTGTTTATTTATCTCCCATTCAATGTAAATAGATCATCATCAATTATTAACCCATAAATGCATAGGATACTGAGGATCGGTCTGTAGCGGGATTCTATCTTGCTGGCCTTATCAAAATTGTTATTTTCTGTAATTTACTTATAATAATTTGAACATCTTTCTTTTATTTGAAAATAATTTAAAAGAAAATGTGATGATATTTTCGAAATTTAAACACAAATTTCTGAAATTGGTGGTAGGAAGTTAGCTAACGTCTCAAACAACAAGTTTAGTTAGTAATAAATTTAAATAAAAATATTTAAATATTTCGCAATATTATAAGGTTTTTTTTTTCAAAATTCTATTGAAGTGCGCTATCATTTCAAACCACTCCTTTAAAGGTTATGTAGCAATTCATAAGTATTTACAGTATTTATGTTTATAAATATCAAAATTCTCCTATTAAGTGTTCTATAATTTTAAGCAATGGTTCATGTACGTAAATATGCATGATGTCCATATAAAATTATGATTTTTTTCTTATTTAATGCCATTTTGTTTTTTTTGTATTGTATCATGGTTTTTATGACACCAATTTGTTTTGTAATTTGTGTGACATGCACAATTTATTTCTTTATAATATGAACAAAAACGAAAACATATCAACACCCAACCAGTTGTTTTAAGTGTCCTTTTCTTGGTGCTATAGTCTGTATTTGGAATAATGTAAGAAAAGAAAAATTAATCCAATAACATAAAAATCTTAAAGGTTTTTTACATAAAACATATTAAGTTCAGAGATTTCTAAGAGCAGTGAACATATGCTGTAAAATATTTATTTGAATTTATTATTGGGTGTCTTTGAAATCACTAGAATTCATGGTTGGCAACCGAAATGGATAAAGGGCGATTTTTTAGTTAACATTAACGTTTTAGTGTTAAAGATATTCAGAAATATTTGGTTATTTATAAGCACTAATTTGTACACCATTAGAATATACTTACAGCACTTAGATACTCTTCATCTATTTAAATTGGCTTCAGTTTCAATAGCATAGTACTAATTGTGTTTAAGTATGAACTATAAAATCGATCCTAATTCATTTCGGTTGATAACCCTGAAAGAACTCTTTAGAGTATTAAATTAAAAAAAAACCAATGATGAGTCGCAGTTTTCCGTTTCTTAAATACATTAAAATTAAGAGCTTTAGTAGTAAAAAATCGTTTGTAATTTAACCATATTTATTCTAATTCTTAAAAATTACGGTTGTTCACAAGGCATGTGCTATTTGTTGTATCGTTGTATCTTCCTAAAAAAAAAACAGAGTTATTAAAATTTAAATTGAAAAAATACAACATTTGAGAATAGCACGATACAATATTAAGGGTTTTCACAAGGGGTGTGCTATTTGTTGTATCGTTGTATCGTCCTAACAAAAAACAGAGTTGTTTAAAATTAAATTGAAAAAATACAACATTTGAGAATAGCACGATACAACTTTTTTACGTATGTTTGGTGTCCTATGTTTGAGTGTTCTAACAGATAGAAAACTGAATAGAAAATCGTTGTTAAATACAAATACAAATTTTAACAACTCTGTTTTTTGTTAGGACGATACAAAGATGCAACAGATAGCACACCCCTTATGAACAACCTAATTCTTACGTAAGTTTAGTGTCCTATTTTTAAGTGTGCTAACAGATAGAAAACGCAATAGAAAATCGTTGTTAAAGTCAAATAAAACTTTTAACAACTCTGTTTTTCGTTAGGACGATACAACAGATAGCACACCCCTTGTAAAAAACCTAATTGAAAACATTGTTTTCTATTGGCGTTTATACATGAATGGATGTCACTACATTGCTAGATCTGTCAAAACAACAGAGAAGTACATTGGAAGATGACAAAGCAAATTGTGGTAAATTCTTTGTTGTTGTTTTTATTTTTTCTTTGATATTTTGAATGTTTAATAACGCTCCTAGACGAGAACAAGAAATTTTCATTGAGTTTGTAATTTAACTTAACAAATATTTCCAGAAGTTCTAAAAACATCGTCCCTTGACGAGTTCCTTAGGCAAGAATGAAATCCGGATGGGATAGGATAGGCCTCCAACAGATTTCTTTTGACAATTTGTAAAATACGTTTGGGATTTTAGCATATTTAATTCCTTTAATGCAATTAATGTATGTCCCGATAAAAATAAATAAAAAAAAAAATAATGAAAAGTTCTTACAATTGTGTTTTATATAACTCATAAAAAATCTTTAATATGTGCACATTAGGGCCATTAATTTTTAAGGTGAAAGTATTATATGTCACCAGGATATGGGTTAGTATTGTCCATAATAAAATAAAAATCGTTTTCTTGGGTCGTTCCTCATATTTTGAAAATATCACATTTTAAAAATTTCTTTAAGTATTTTCAAAGTATGCTTGCACAAATACAGTTCTATTCTAATTGTCTTAGTGAACTGTCGTGTCTAGAATATAAGCGTTTAAAGTTTCACACGAAAAAATGTTATAAAGAATTTTTCACCGAATAGCGAAACATTAGAGTATTATAAACAAATTCTAAAAGAAAGCGAAATTAAGTTCCACTCAATTGACAACTATAATCCAAGCCTTTCCAGTTTATTAACGAAGACTTCCCTGCTGTTATTAATAACGCACTTAAAATAATACGTCAGTAGAAAAACCTGTCAAACACGTATCAAATCGATTTGACTAATTTTTAACAAATTTTTAGTTGAAGCACTGATTCACCTAAAGATTTTAGTTATCTTCATTTAACACTATACTAAAAATTCTCAGTACTTTAAGTAATTTTGAGTGTTAATTTTCAAAACCATTTATAACTAATTTCTGAGAACCCATTCGTTAAATTTTACAATTTAAATTTGTTAAAATATAATATTATTATGCTTCTGTTATTACCCGGTAGATGGCGCCACCAATGCATATGAAGTTTTAAAGATGGCGCTATTTCTTTCACTCTCGATTATTTTGACCTGCCCGTATTTCGAAAACTAAGAGAGATAGAGTAAAATTTATAAAAAATTTCGACTACCCGTAACCAGATAATATCCCAGCGAAAGGGGTTATCTCTATCCGAAAATGTACCATGGTTGGGCCTTGGACCCTCGGAAATTTTTTAATAGAAATTTTCCACTTCACAAAATTACACATATCTCGAAAACTAAGCGAGATGGAGGAAAACGGACAAAATGGTTACACCTTTGGAGTACCCCTTAGATGATATGGACTGTGACCCGGGAGGGTACCGAAACCCTAAATTTACGACTCAGTATAATTACAAATAAAACTGCAGTTTTACTAATTTCTCACTTATATTTAGATTTGTTAAATTTAACAAAAGAATTTGTTAAAATCAACAAATTTTATTTTAAGCCAAAAAACAGGAATAAATTTTGTTAAAGCAACAACTTTTTCTGTTCAGCCAAAAGACTTCTTATTTTGAGTGTAGAAAATTATTTCTTATTATCAGGGACGTAACAGTTATAACTTTTATTCAAAAAAGTGATTGTTTTACAATTATTTCTTGTTTGAGTATTTTTAGTTTTCAGTTTATTTGCTCTGTTTGATTTATATTTTTAATTCAAACAAAAACAATCCAAACACGATTTTTATTTTTTCAAAAATAATAAAAGTTATTTTGTAATTTTTTTCTTTATCAAAAAATAACAATTAAGAGTATAAATCAAAAGCCGTAGAACCAATGACTTCACCAATTATAATATCCTGATGATGTCAACTAGTGTTAATAAAAGATTGAACAGTGATTTAAAGTGAGTAAATATGTATATTCCAGCAGCTTCCGGCATTCAATTTAGGTCAATTTTTAATTTTTATTTTATTATCAAATAAAAAAGTTACTGCTTAATTTTTTCAAAAAAATCATTCTGTAACTTTTATAAAAAGTTTTAAAATAAAAATCAAAAAACAACAGAAATTTATAGAGTGAAATATAAAAATTGAAAAAATTAAAATCTTTGCCAAACTTTGTGATTTTTTTGTGCAATATATATAGTACCATGCAACGCAAATTATAACGACATATGATTGAATTAAATAATATAAAATTATGTATAACGCGTTTTACTCGGGCATTAAAAAAAAATAAAAGAAATAAAAATTTTTCCTAGCGACGTAATATATATAGAAAGAATTTACAAAATTCTAATTAAATTTTTAAACACCTTTCTCATACCAAATTTGTAAATACAAAAAAAAAAAACTTTTGAAAAAGGCACCAACAAAGAAATTTGTAAATCCAATAAAAATTTATTTTACTTTTTGTACCTTTGAATTTTTATTTTTAAACAATTTTTATATGAAAGATAACAATTAACAAACGAAATACAAATATTTCAAACAAAAAAATTGTTGGGAATAAAATTTCAATTTAAAAGAAAATCTGATTGCTTTTACAAATTCCCATTATTGGTGCCTACAGTTTTTTCTGTGTATATAAGTTCTGAAATTGCATTTTTCATCAAACAATTCCCTTTCAATATCAACCAAAAAGTTTGGGATATACCGAACTTAAAATTGTCTTTAAAAATTATACTAAGTATAACATCCAAAAAGTTAATATCCACCTTTTTTATGTATTTTATAACTAAATCGGAAAGAAATCAGTAAAAAGTTGATTCCTTTTGTCATTTCCACTGCCAACTGCCTGTTATGATGCAAATTTCCAAAAATTAATAACAAAAAATGTACATATACAGGGTTTTACCAAAATTAAAATAACTTGATTTTAGATTTTTTTAGTTTTCCAGATGCCTCTAATTTGATTTACGTTCAATGGATTAGGAAAAACCCCATTTCTGAAATTGTGAGAAAATTTTATTTCATTTAAGTGCCATTTTCGTTCATATTAATTTTTAAATTTTTTGTTCGAAAAATAGTTTTAATTTGGATTACGGGTTATGAATGCAAAAAAAAAAACATAATTTTTTAAATCGTGAAACTATTTACTTTAATTTGTGTAACCACTCCCATCTTATCATGTTCTACACTAAATAAATCTGTGATTCAGAGTTGACCAGCTGCGATATTTTAAGAATTCAAGTTCAAAGCAAAAATGGTAATAACAAAGGATAAAAACAGTATTGTTAAAATTTCGGTGATGTTAGACTAATTGAGTTGCTAACGTGTGTTTATTTGCTTAAATTCAATACAAATGGATCATCATCAAATATTAACCCATAAAGGCAAAGGATACTGAAAATGGGTCTGTAGCGGTACCCGAAATTTTTTCTTCTCTGTAGTTTACTTATACACTGATAGAATTTTCGTTCATACTATTAATGAATCGATTTCATTAATCTGAATTCACTGATTTAATGAAAAAAATTTCATTGAGTTAATGAAAAATTCATTAATTTAATGAATTTTTTCATTATATATTTTCAACTAACCCGTAAGATATGCTATAATTTTTATAAGGGTTTTGAATTTGCTAATTACTAAAATAGATATATGTTCCAGTAATGAACGCTAGGGTTGCAAACTGAAATTATTTAAATATAAAAGTCCAAATAATGACATCATTTTGTTTTGGCTATTTAGATCAATCGGTAACGCGATAATGTTTACATTCTGGTGATTGCGGGTTCAAGTCGACTTCAGGGAGATCTCAAAAACGTTATAAAAACAAAAAAGAAATGTATGTACAAATAAAAATTAATAAAATGAAAAAAGTAACGCAACAAAAATATATTTTTTTCAATCAGTTTTCATTTAATGAATAGGTTTCATTGATCTAATGAACGCGTTTTTTGGGGACTTTTCAATGAATAAAATCATTGGATTAATGAACAAATTCATTAATACTATGCACAAAATTCTATCAGTGTCAAATCTCAAATCAAACACATTCATTTAAAAATGATACATCATACTATAAAATTGGCAACAAAAAAAAATGTTAAATATTAGTAGATTAAAAATACTAAAAAAACTGCCATATCTACAAAATTTTTGTTATTTTTAAGTTAAATTTAAAAATAGTAATTTTTATTTGCATTTAAAAGAAAACTCTTTAAAATTTTGTAAATTATTTGGCGATTTTTTGCCTACTAATTATCTGAAAAAGTTTTGCTGATTTCAGCAGGTTAATTTGCTATTTTCCAATAAAATGTGGGCGTTGTGGTTTAATGGTTAGCGCGTTGGACTGTTACGGGCTCTATCCCCAACCAAGGCGACATCAATTTATGAAAAATAATAATATGTTTGAGTTTGTTCTATCACTCATACATATAGCAGCGTCCTGCTTCGGTGTTCCCATAGAACTTAACCCCACCGAAGTAAAATAATATGACAGGGTTGTGAACTAAAAAGCTTCAACAAAGTTCGCCAACTCACCATCAAATGGCGCCAAACAACTGTTCTAAAATTCAACATCTCATGCAAATACAGTGTTGCCATATTTGAAGTCCTTCATCTTTCACCATCTTTCACTTCTTCGCTATCCCCTTTCCAAAGGAAGCAGTGTTCTTAAAAAAAAAATAGTTAAATTTAATTAACTCAAATATAACTAAAATTCTGTATATTTAATAGTTTTATTTTTGCTGCCTATCTTACTAATTTAAAGCCATAATAATCGGCTGCATTCAGCAGTTTTTCTGCAAGGTAGTTTTAACTAGCTTTTATCAGCTTTAACTAAAAGTTTATTTTTTTAAATTTTGTTCTTTTAGTGTAAAAGTTAAACAAATTGAAATGAGAAAAATCCTTAGAAAAATATAGCAATTTTCTTTTAAATATATTCCGATAATACTACCTTCAACGAAGCAAAAATTTCAAATATTTTTATGATAAATAGTTTTGTTTGTATTTAAAAGGAAAATAATTTTTAACATTTCGTAGCATTTTTATAACTACTTAATTCTTAATGTGCTTTAAATATACCTACCGCCTTGTTTTGGTGGTATGTGCGTCACGAAATCTAAAACAAAATTTCTTATTTGCCATATTAATTGTTAACTCTTTATACATTTTGAATGTTGATATTATACGGATAGCTGGCAGATTTTATACAATCGGTTTTTCTTCCTTTTTTGCTAGGTGTGAGGTATAAAACACCAGTCACTTAAAAATATTATTAAAATGCAGGAAAAATTTTTTTAAAAAGAATCGATTTTGAATGGCTGCTTCTTTTCCTTTGTAACCCTTTCTACTATCAATGCTAATACCGATGGTTTTTATTTAAAGTTTAAATGCAAGTCATCCTATACCAACAAAGTGATCGGTTGTCGGTTGTCCTAAAGTAAGTTATGTATATAGGTCTAGAACTGCTTCTCAATTATTTATACGATACATATGTGATCCGTTGAATGGGTTCATGAAGAATTGTTCTGGTTGACAACCGGTTGTAAAAAATTTTTCTGTGTAGGTCCTTCATTTTTTTTTAAATATTTGTATAATATAAAAAAAAGAAAAAAAACCAAACTTTTTATAAAATTTACCTTTGTGAAAATTAATATTTAGCAACATATTTTAAATAACAAGTCATCAATATTAAAAGGATTTTTTTAAATTTTTATTTGGTAATTAAACTGTTTAATTTTTTTTTAAATAAAAATATATTAAAAGATTTACTTGGGATTAATTTTAACAAAAAATATAAATTTCAATTTAAAATAATATATTATTTACATAGTATTTAAGTATTATATTAATTAATGCTGGTGTAGTGGTAAGTAATGTATATAAATGTACACGTCCATATATAATAATCCTTTGGGGTTTTTGTAGAGTATAACCAATGGATATTAATACCTTTTCATTTCAGACTATAAAATCCATGCTATTATCCATAACAATATAAGCACTATGACGTCGTTTCAATGGCCAAATTGTAGCTGCAAATATTATTTCAAATAAAAGCGAGAGAAAGAAAGAAAGAGAAAAAATAAAATGAAAATTTATTTTAAAATAAAACTGCAGTTGTATTTTTGTTTTTTTTTTCAATGATATTTTTTAAATTTTTATTTAATTCTTTTTTATAGTATTTTGGTTTGGTTTTTTTTTTATTTCTTCATTTAATATAATACTACATTTACAGTGCCATTTTAGGTTAATTAGCAAATTTTTGAGTTTGTTTTACTAAATTCTTATTTTTTTAGCTTTAAGTTTTTTAAGGTTTTTTTTTACAAATAACAGCCTTATTATTTAATATATTTTAAAGTGATTTTTTATATTTATACTACAAAAAAATATGTATGTCAATTTAAGTTTTGTGAAATTTTTCTCATTTGTATTTTACATGTCCTGTTTTAATTAATTCTTTTGTTCGGTATTTTATAGATTTTTTTTTGTATCAACAAAATGTTTTTTTTTTATATATAAATATCGTTTTTAATTATTTTGTTTTTTTTATTTTATTATTTACTAGTTCGCTGCTAATTTAGTCTCTATTTATTTATAATTAACTGTTTTATTTTTAGTGATAAAGTTAATTATTTTTATTATTTAATATTATTATTTTTATTAATATTTACATAGTTCATTATACACAATTTAATTTAATACAGACCATAATAAAAAAAAGACCAGAATGAGATGCCTTTAAAAATTTAATATAAACAATTCTGGGGAAAACTTTTTATTGGACATTAATTTCAAGTCATTAATAACAACAATTGTTATAAAAATTATGGGGAGTTAAGGTAAGTGTTACCTGTTTGTAAATCACATACATTGTTAGCAACGTTTTACTTACAAGGGAATATCCCTTAAAAGCTTATAGGTCGCTTTGGATGAGATTCAGATTTGTAATTGAAAATTAAAATCTAAGGTCTCCCTTTTTATGTGCCATCTCCAATAGGGACACGTATATAATACTGTTATGCAAAATACTGTTTAGACAAAATACTGTTTAGACAAAATACTGGTCAAAAAAATTTTAAAAATCCTGCTTTTCATAACACTGTTTTGCAATATACTGGATTTCACAATACTGTTTTGCAAAATTCTGTGAAGTAAAAATGCTGGGTTTCAAAATTTATTTTATTAAAAATAACTTCAACAAAAGTATATAATTTTCAAAAATTAACAAAAACATTTAACAAAAAATTAATTTCAATGCATTTTTTACACTTAAATTAGTACAACATTTTTTGCAATTCGCTTTAGGTAGCCTGCATGGCTTAACTCACACCTTTTTCTTATAACTCTTTTAATGTTTGTGTACGCTTTTCTTTTCTTTAAAAATATGTAACGTCTTTCTCCATTCGCGCGTTTTGAAATGGTATTTACAGCTACCACGACCTCATTACCCAACTGCCTGATAGGGTGGTATAATCTTGACTTTATACGCCCAACAACAGCTTTCAGTCTGCTATGCCAAAGCTTCCACACTATTTTGATTTCTTGGGTAGGATTTCTTACTGTCATCGTAAACCGACTAAAAGGTTCCAGGATACTTTGGGTGATATAAGCCCTTCACGTAGTTTTTTTTTCCAAACCACTCGCACAGTTTAAGCAAATCTTCATCTTCATATTAAAATTTTTGTAAAAAAATTTACAAAAATTTTCGCCGCCCAGTAAAACAGGATTTTACAAAACAGTATTGTGTTATACAGTATTTTGTAAAACAGTATTACGAAAAGCAGGATTTTGAAAACAGGATTTTGTTATACACAGGATTTCGACCCGAACCCTCTCCAATATTTAAGGGGGTAAAAAATTTCACAATTTTATAAAAAAAATCATTAAATTTCACAAATTACCTCTTCATAAATTTAATGAAACATTTCGTCGACTGCAAAATGTCATATGTGTTTTTTAATAGATTTTCAGGAGAGCGAAAAAACTGTTAGAAAATCTACTTTTAAAATATTTTATTGGCATCGTATGCCTTAATCATGATTTTACTAAATGAGTTCGTGAATCATTAAGGCATATGAAATCATTTTGGAATCAACGCCAAAGCCAAATTCCATGGACCCAAGGTAATGCTTTGTATTTGGTTGGACCTGAAGGGTCCCATCTATTATTAGCTGTTGAAACCGGGTTAGACGAGCACAGGGAACGTACGCCGAACATAATTGCTACATTTTAAGCGAGAATTGGCAGAAAAACGCCCGGAAGCCATAATATTCCATCATGACAACGCTCGGCCAAATGTTGCAAAACAGGTTAAAAACTATTTAGAAAATAGTGATTGTGAAGTTTTGCCTCCCCTTCTTATAGTTCAGACCTTGCCCCGTCCGATTACCATTGGTTTCGATGGATGCAGAAAGCTCTCACTGGAATACGCTTCACTTCAGAACAGGATATCCGAAATTGGCTGGATTCGTTCTTGACCTCAAAAAATTAGTAGTTCTTTTGGCACAGAATCCATATGTTGCCAGAAAGATGGGAAAAGGTCATAGCTAACGATAGATTTTACCCATTTTTTGTGGAATTTTGTGCACTTTTTGTGGATGTTTACGCATTTAATGCGTACATGTACACTTAAAACATCCTCTTTTACGCACACACTGATTTCAAAATTTCATTTAATTTTTACACACTTTAAATGTAAAATCACACTTTAATTGTGCACCAACTTAAAGACAATGCGCGTATTTTTTTTTTTTTGTCAATTACTCACATAGAGTAAATTTACCCAAATTATAGTAGGAGTACAGTTTCCTAACACAAGTTGGGTAAATTTCAACAGAATTTAATTAGAGTGTGGTAGACCAACACCAGGCAGGGGTTTCACTACCATATAAAATTACTTTCATTTGCATTTAGTTCGATTGAGGCCCTGAGCAGTGATAGTCAAATTGTTTCAAGTTCATCTAGCTGTAAAATACGAACCTTTGTTGACGGTTCCTTGATATTCTCTGAATTTAAAATGATATTTTATGAATTTCAATTGATATTTTATGAATTTCAATTGATGTTTTTCTGAATATTAACTGATATTTTCCGAATTTCAAATGATATTTTTTGAATTTCAAATGATATTTTCTAAATTTCGACTAATATTGTCTTTATTTCATATGATATTTTCTGAATTTCAATCGATACTTTCTGATTTTCAAATGGCTGAATTCCAATTGATATGTTCTGAATTTCAAACGGAAATTCAGAAATCGTCGATTGAAATTCAGAAAAATGTAATCAAGATGTTTAAAACAAACTGGTCAGATAAATAATGTTATCCCCTGTATTTTTCTGAATTTCACTTAATATTTTCTAAATTTCAATTGATGTTTCTCTAAATTTAAAATGTTTTTTTTTCTGAACTTCAGTTGACATTTTTTGAATTTCACACGATATTTTCTGAATTTGAGTTGATATTTTCTGAATTTTAAATGAAAATTCTGAATTTAATATGGAAATTCTAATATTCAATTGATATTTTCCGAATTACAATTGAAAAAGTTGTAATGAGGCTGAACGTTCTGGGCGGCCAATTGAGGTCAATACATCCGGAAGTGTTGAAAAAGTACACCGTATAGTATTAACCGATCAAAAGTGAAAGTATATGAGATTTTTGATGCCATAGGCATTTCATATGGTGTTGTTGTTTCGGTTTTAAATGATCAGTTGGTTTACAAAAAGATATCTGCAAGATGAGTGCCGCATTTTCTCACAACTGACCATAAACGCAATCGTGTCACAACTTTAAAGAAGTGTTTGGCCGATTTAGCCCCCGGATATACTGATTTATCCCCCAGTGACTATTTTCTATTTCCAAATCTAACGAAATGGCTCGGTGGAAAGAGATTTAGCTCCAACAATGAAATTACTGCTCAAACAAATGCCTATTTTGAGGACCTCGAGGAATCCTATTTTTTGGAAGGAATAGAAAAATTGGAGAAACTTTGGACTAAGTGAATTGAGCTAAAAGAAGACTATGTTAAGGAATGTTTTTGTTTTTCTAAAACAACTGTCTTTCATTTAAAAAATCACGGATTCACTATTCACTTTTTTAACTTTAATTTTAGCTTTAAAAATATTGAAAATTATCAGTTTAATTTGATTGTTGTATAATATCCAGTCTATGAGTATTTGGCCAGATATTTGTTGTTCTTACCTTAAGTCAAACCTATAATTGTATTTTTTATTTTAAAGGCATCACATCCATTATTCTTCGAATCCTTCATTATCATCGATAACACAGTGCAACAAGAAATTTTAGCCTCAATGATTGTAAAGCGAAAATAAAATAAATCATTATGAAAAAAAGTTTCCCAGAGTGTTTGCGAAGTTGGATCGAACTTTTGTGTTATGGCCACTTGAAATGTATGTTTGTTTTAAAGCAAATCTCAGCTAACTTTACAAAACAATGCGCGGGATTTTCTTATCTAATGGTCTATTTTCATTTCGCATTGGAAGCATTGAGTATGAGGACGATGGCCCAACGTCTATTGCACAGTGTAATTCAACTGATGAGCACTATTTCTTATATATTTTGTCATTTAGTTAAAGATCACAATTATACTGTACATAGTTTTGAGTATTTTTTATATTATCTGATCCGATTACGGTACTGGACATTATTTTTATAAAGATTTTACGATACAAGCTAAAAATGTCTCGTCTTTTAAGGGATTAATGCTATTTATAACTTATACATTGGCGGAGGGACCAAAACTACTAAAATACTTATTATTATGACTAGACATTAAATTATCGCTAGCGGTGGTGGTGGTGGTGTTGGAGGAGGTGGATGTTACTGGATTTGAGCTACTACTGCTGTTGCTGATGATGTTATTACTACTACTATTATTAGACACATGATTATGTTGTTGCTGTAGTTGGTTGGTATTATTATATAAACTATTTACAAGGGAGGAGGTGGTATTATTAGAGGAGGTGGCAGTTTTTGTATTTGTATGACTAGGAGAGGGTTGTAAAAGTTTATCACCTGCAGCATGAGCATACGAAGGAGGTGGTTGTTGTTGATTTTGTTGTTGATGTTGGGTTTGTTGTTGTCTAAAAGCTTGATAGGCATCAGAAGATATCGCCGACCAAGTACCATCTTTAGATTTTATATATAAATGTTGTTTATTTGGCTGCTTACTACCAAAATTATAATCTGTAGCCGCAATTGATGAATTAGAAGCCCAATCATTAAGCAGTTGATTGGTTGAAGTACTTATGTTAACAAAATCATTATCATTAAATTGATCAATATGAGAATTGGTGAAAAAATCCAAATGAGAACCAGCATTATGATTTACCGACTGAATAGCAGCAGCATTAGCGTTAGTAGGTTTATTATATAGACTACCAAAATTTATATTATTTTCACTTTTGAAAACTTTTTGAGTATTTCGGGGTCTACGCAGTGTACCAGCACCACCACCTTGAATCATTTGGGTAGCTAATGTAGTATTGGCATAAGCTCCTAATCCTTGTTTCAATGCATTACTAGCTACTAGCAATTGTTGTTGTTGCTGTTGTTGCAGCTGTTGCCGTTGACTTTGTGATTGCATGCTATTCGAATTGAAAGGATTTAAACGTGTTGGCTGTAATGGCTCATTATTCATTAAGTCAAAACGATTCTCAGTAATGTTAATTTTATTTGTAGCCGATCCAGTTGTACCACTACTTAAATTTGTCAATGATTTTTTTGTGTGATATTGCTGTTGCTGTTGTTGGGTTTTATTGGGTGATGCGGTTAAAATGGCTGTTGAAGCCGTGGATGCTGTCATTTTATCGGGTAATGTTAACATATTGTTGCCAAAAGGATTATTGTTGTCCATACCACTGAAACCTCCGCCGCCACCAACACCATTACCAATACTGCCTATAGAATAATGTTGACTAGGTGGTGCGGAATATAAACCTGATGAAATACTACTACCCATTGTAGAACGATAGTCATCGTTAATGTTATTGCGTGTTGTTGCCGAAGTCGTTGTTGTCGCTGGTGATGATGACAATGATGATAATTTTTGTTCATTTCCTGTACGTAAAGCACCCTCTAAATTATCAATACCACCTTTTTGTTGTTGTTGGTGTTGTTGTTGCTGCTGCATTGTTTTAATCGTAGATGTTGTAGTATTATTTCCATTTCCGGCTGCATAACGTTGCGTTTGCGGTTGTTGTTGTTGATGATTTTGATATAATTTTGCATTTGCTACAAGATTTGTTGTTGCATATGCACCACAACTATCATACAATGACTGTTGTTGTTGTTGCTGTTGCTGGTGGTGTTGTTGTAATCCATTGTTTGTGGTCTGACCATGTGTTGTTGTTCCGCTTGGAGTTTTAAATGTTGAACATGCAACTTCAGCATAATCGGGCATATTAAGCGGTGTAAGTCTGAAATGAAATAAAGGAAAATTGCCGTAGTTCTTTTTTATTGAGCATTTTTAATATAATATTATGTTTTTCTAAATAGCGTGTGTAATATTTAACGATATGTTAGATACTTTTAATAACAACTATTATAATGACTTTATGCTATAGGCATTTTGGCCAGCTTTTCTAACTATATATCGTGTTTAGTTATTGACCAATGAAATGTTATATAAATTTGATTATGTTGTTCGTATTGTTTTTCAACATATCAATGTATGTTCTTGGAATTTTGTTTCGAAAATTTTGTTGTTCTATAAGCAATTTTGTTAAACGGTTACAATTAATTTTTTGTAAATAATATCCTTGCCGCCATCCTGTGGGGACGAGGAGGAGGAGGAGACAGTGCATCATCTGCTTTGCGAAAGTCCGGGACTAAAGGAGCGGCGACTCAGATATCTGGGAAGCAGGTTCTTCGACGACCTGGACAGTCTACGCGATGTTTCCCTGTCTGGTCTTGCAAATTTTTTGAGGGGATCGGGATGGTTTTAGATTTCTTCGGGTCGTGGTATTTCTCTCCATGTGGATGAGGGGGAGTTTAGGGGAATCGCAATGGGCCATATGGCCTCCGAGTGAACTCGCCGTTCTGACGGGCTCCCATTCAACCTAAACCTAAATCCTATGGGCCATAGTTTCTGATAACCGGCAAGAAAACTAGGAAATTATATAAACAGAAGAATTCGAAATTTGGGCTAAACTGCAGTTTATGGGCTTTAGGAAAAAAACAAAAATTATATGACCCCCTCTGGAATTAAAATAGAAAAACATAGACGGTCATCATTGCTGTCATTAGTTGCTGACTCCACTGCTGGCCCTACTGCACCTTCTGAAAATTCTTCATCATCAGAATCATTTTTGTCTTTGAGCATAAGCCTACTTTACCAGCAAATTTCCGCAGCTATTGCAGGTGCAACTTTTTCCTCTGTTTCTGCCTGAGAACGCCAAACCCTTGGGATTTTTTATTATGCTGGCCTAGTACTTTCATACTGACTTGGAATTTCTCAACCCCCAACTAACTAATACATGAAAAATTTATTTTTCAATTAAAATATGTAAAAGGACAAATGCTAGCAACCCGGTGAAAAATGTCCATATATGAACATTTATGGTTCAATCATATATGTATGGATCCGAAAAATGAGGTAACACCTAAGTATATGTTCTTATATGGACATATATGAACATATACATTTATTAAATATATGCGAATACATGCGAACGTTGCTGTCCTTTACTATAAGGTTGTACGATATATATAAATTTATGTATGACATTCAAATTAGGCGCTACATAAGTCCCTTTTTTTATTCATGACATTAAATATAATTCCATATTTATCCAAATATCAGTTCCTTTTACATATATGGAAAAATGTATTCTTCGAAATATGTTCATATACAACTCCCTTTTGCATAAATTGAATAACATACTTTCATATTTGTCCATATATGAGTGCCATTTCCATATGTGAAATAACAGATGCTTCCATATATGTCTGTATATGAAATTTTTTCCATATATGGAATCACATATACTTCCATATATGTTCATATAAAATCCATATATGTTCATAAAAAATCCATATTTGTTCATATGTGTCCATACATAAACCATATATGAACATGTTTGAGCGTATATGAACATTTTTCACCGGGAAATGAATTATGCGTTTATTAGTAAATGTAGAGCAGGGTACACAAGATAATTGCTCCGTTTCGCGTTCTAACAAAGTCTTTGTATTGTACGAAAACAGATTTTGTACAAATATTTAAGTTTCATTTCGTCGGCTTGCCTGCAGGTAGTGCTATGTGTTTTTTAAAAGATTTTCAAGAGAGCGAAAAAACTCTTAAAAAATATCCCTTTAAAATATTTTATTGACATCACATGCCTTAATGAGGATTTTAGTAAATGAGGTCGTGAATCAATAAGGCATATGATGCCAATAAAATATCTTAGGCTATTGTTAACAGTTTTTCACTCTCCTCACAACTTGTTAAAAAACACGTAGCACTACTTGCAGGCAAGCCGGCGATTTTTATACAGAAAATTCAGGTAAGCAAGGCTAGTCGTTTTTTACAAGTAATTATAGATATAGATCAAAAATTCGAAAAAAAAACAAACCTATAGTACACTCACAAAATAAACACAGTCACTTTTTTTTTAGTTGTTTCTGAAGTTTTTCCGTTGAGTTATTTTTAAAGAAATAACAGTTGTTCGTAGAAGAAAAATAATTTTTAACTTTTTTCACAAATTATTTAAAAATTTAACTAAATGAAAATACGGATATTTCGTAACAGTCAAATTTTCTAGTCAATTTTTATTGTTTTAAAGTAAAACTAAAAAAATGAACCCAAAAAAGGTATTTTGTAGAAAAAGTTGTTTGAAATAAAAAAACACCAATACAATTATTTGAATTGTTTTTATTTTAAATTTTTTAGTAAAATCAAATATAAATTTAGTTCCTCGCACCGTTTTGTTTGTTATTTTTATAGTAAAAATAATTAAACTTTCAGTTGATTTTACGGTTTCTTATGGTCAATTATTGATAGTCAAAAACAAATAAAGAAATTGTTAGATTAAATGAAAATGTGAGTAGACCGGTTTTTAACTGAAATTTTATTCGTTTTAAATTGAATTTTAGTTAATTTTACCGTCATAATTTTTTGTGTGTAATAACCCTTGTCTGTATGTTAAGACTTCAAATATATTTATATATCTTTGAGAATGAATTTTTCACATTGAATGAATTTCATCAGTGTGATAAAGCTGATTTTTAAAGTTTAGAGAAGCCATTAAATAGTATTGCAATACATCAATAACCCATTTTTTTTAAGTGACTTGTACCGCTTTTATATAAACAAATTTCTTTATCAATTTAATCTCATTTTTAATACTCAAAAATATAAAACTAAAATAAAATTTGCTTATCTCATTTGTATTACCCTACAAATGAAATTCCTTTTTGCAGAAATTCTACACCACAATTTACTCTTCATAAAGAATGTGCAAAACAACATTGAGGAAAATGTTTTTTCTTTCAAATTTAACTAATTAAAAACCACTTAAGAAAAATAACTCAAAAATACTCAAAAACCATTTCAAGTGAGTTTCTACAAAACAAATATACAACATAAAATAAAGGTAAAATATTTTATATAAGAATAAGAAAAAATAACCAAAAAGAAAAAAATACTTTACGTTTAACAACACACTTAATTAAGAAAATTATGGTATAAGAAGTTATGAACAACAAAAATAAGCAAGAAAATAAAAAAAAAATAAAAATAAAATGAAATGTTTTTATGAGATTATAAGACAAAAATTAAATTATCATATACTAGAAGATTGTTGAGATGCCTTTTAGTTATTAAAAGGAAGAAGGAATTTAGTATTTTAAAATATAATATAGAATAGCTTCAATAATAAACAAAAATCAAATTCCAAGAAGGTTTGATTCTACCCTGAAAATTTTTAAAAATTTTTTTTCTTTTAGAACCTAATGTAGAGCAAAAAGAACAATTTCGAATTTTATAACTCATTATATTTATCCTCCATTACTGTTCATCAGGGCTACACTTTACTATTTGAAACCAAGGATCGATAAGTGATTCAGAGGGAGACTTTCGAAACTCTTAAGATTTTCAAATCAAATTGGCGTTATTTTTTATAATTTTTTGCGCATTTACTTCATTATTTATAATTATATATCACAAATTCTATGGGATAATAAAAAAAAAACTTTAACCGGCGGTCTCCCGATTTTTGTTATAGGTGTTTTGCACACAACTACTCTATGAAGGCATTTGTATAAATCTATTTTTGCTTCCTAAAAATTGCAAAACATTGCGACTTTATTTATGATTTTCATTTTTAAAAAATAAAAAATTGTATAATGTGTCGGGCTTTGAACACCCACAGTTTCCATTCTTCCTGTCGCATTGTGATAATATTTTATGGCATATCGTCTGCATTTGTATTTAAATAGTTTCAGTAAAAACAAAAATTTTAAAAAAGTCGAAACCATACTTTTATAAAGGTTTGAGCTACGCTGAATCCGAGTCTGAAACCAAAATTTCTCTTACACAGCAAGTTTTCGAGATATCTTAGCCTAAAATTTGCAGAAACTCCGTTTTTTGCCATATTCGAGAAGATATAACAGCGCAAATAAATTTTAGTCAGGAGCGTGCTTGCAAAAAAGTTTGTACTTTCAGCAAAAGGTTTGCTGAAAATCAGCGAGCCGATTTTTACCAAAAATATAGTAATCTTCAGCAAAAGTTTTGCTAACAATTAGTCGATTGCAAATGAAAAAAATTCTTGCTAAAATCACTGGACCTTTTGCTGAATATTAGTAGACTGAAAAAACCTCAAACAATTTGTAGAGAAATTTTACTTTATTTAATTTATTTGCTGAAAATTGAAATATAGAAATTGTGTAGAGTTGTTTTTTTAATCAGAGATACGGCCACCAGGTACTGACCCCAGACAAGCTGCGACATCTACATCTGTTGGGGTCAGTACCTGGTGGCCGTATCTTTGAGGCTACGTTGTGGTTGTTGACTGGACAACAAACCTGCACGGCTGACTGGGCAACAAACTAACAGGTTCCAGTGCTAACACTTAAGAGCCTTTGGTAAACTGGTTAAGATGTGTAGAACAAATCATAAAATTGCGTCCCCTTTTTAATAACAAGACACTTATCTTATTTTTGTTTTTAATTTAATCACTGGGTTTTATTTTATAATTTCTTTTGTTTTCTTTTAGTCCTTTCTCACAACAATTTCTTTTTTTCTTTGTTTACAAATTTTATATTTTCTTTTATTAGTGTATTTTATAATTTCTTTTTTTTTTCTTTTTTTCACAATTTTATTTTTACTTGTTGCTGCTGCTGTGGCTGATCACTTTACAATTAATTAATTTAAAAAAACATAACCCAGCCAAAGTGCTGTGAAATATATGGTTACCTTGAGTACCCACTAGTACTCTATTTGGGTAACGCAAAGGGGGGTACCGTATACGGTCTAACATGTCAGACATTTATGTCATGACATGGCAGACCGGCGTAAACAACATCTTATCTATCTGTTTGTCGTCAACGCTATAAATACGGTTATCAGCACAATTTTTGTAACAAAATAAATTAGTAAAACACTAGTTCAAAATCAGTTTAGTGCCAAAGGGTTGTTCAATAGGGACGCTACAAAAGTAGAAAGACAGGGACAGCAAACGACGCCATATTTCTTGCCGCTCTTTTGACATTTCTCTTCAGTAAGGTTCGCCATTTCATGACGAAAAGATATACGAGCCAACAACGAGTCGAAATTATTAAAATTTACTACCGAAATTCGGAGTCAGTGGTCTCAACGTTAAGAGCGCTACGTCCAATTTATGGTCGTCATAATCGTCCTAGCAGATCAACAATTGAGCGTGGGGCTACGTCAAATCTATGGTCTATGTCAACAAGCCATCGACGATTGATGAACTTCGTACGAATATCGAACGTGAAATTGCAACAGTATCGGCCGATTTATGCTTGAAAACCGTCGAAAATTGGGTTCAGCGTCTGGACTTCTGCAAGTGTGCCAGTGGCGGCCATGCAAAAGCGATCGATTTCCATACATAATGGCATCGAACGTACTTTCACAGGAATAAAGAATTTCATTGATATCCAAAACCGTTTTTGTTTTATTTAAACTTTTTTACTTTTGTAGCGCTCTTATTGAAAAACCCTTTAAAAAAAATATAACTAAAACTTTTGCTGAAAACGCAATTTCAGCAAAAAAAAATTGCTGAAAACTAGTACACTTGATATACAAGACGTTTTAATAATTTTTCTACTAACATATTTTTTTGAGAGTAGGACAACAATATCGTTTATAAATTCTTGTCGTTTATTTAACCTTCTTTTTAATTTTTAACTCCACAATTTCCTTGAGCTGAAGGTTTGTTTTTTATATATAAAAAGTTTTTTATTTTCGATATTTCGCTACTCCTTTGTTTAGCATCTTCAGGAAAAAACAATTAAATTAATAAATTAACAAATTACAAACAATTTGAAAGTTTATAATGAAAGTATATATTTTTTTGTACCAACAAAATTTAGTAAGAACAACAGAATTTCTGTCGAAACAATATATTTTAGTTACGTCGGAAATGAATTTGATTGCGACAATCAAAAAATTCAATTGCTGCAACAAAACTATTATATATATCTTTAGCAGTTGGCAAAATTTTTGGTAATCTCAATAAATCTGTTTTCGCTGTGTAAATAATTTTCGCTTGGTGATGGAATTCACATAATTTATAAGTCCCATGAGTTATGAATGCCTTATGACACTGAAACAACTAAAATGTTATAGTTCACACTGCTAAAACGATAATGATTTACGCGCCATTTCACTGCAGTGAGTCGGTAAAAATCTACATAATTAGGATCCAGGCTTTCTGGCCCACATTACGTATGAGTGATATTTTAATTCAAATAAAAAATAATCATACGTCTAGTGCCCTCTATAATTTACATCCCATTTATAAGTATTTTATAATAAAATAATCAAAGTGCATGTTTTTTCGTGTTGCTCATATTTAAATAAAAAAAATATATTTATTTATTAAATTCATTTCCAACATAAAACATTCATTTTATTTTAATTTCCTGTTATAAATGAGGGAGATTTAAATTATTTCCGCTTTATTAAATATGCAATTTTTTTTCTGGCAGTTATTATTGTTTTGTGTTAGAATAACTAATGAAAATTAATATTTAATTATAATGTTTTTGTATGACAGCAAAATTAAAAATTCACAACAAAAACTCAGCTATATTAATTTATTATTCTGCATGATATTTCTTAACTATCTTTGGTTTTATAATCCAAACACGAATTTCGTGTAAATAACCCTTTTTACCTTAACAACCTTTGAAGAATTATTAATTTTAATTCCGTTTTCCTCTTTTCTTCTATGCACTGTATTTTATTTCTTCATAAACATTTAGTTTAGCACGTTTTGCTAAATTAAAAACTTTTTTCTTTTATTTTACATAAGTATAGGTAAAAAGAAGAAGAAAATATGGTATTTCTTACCTTTCATAATCTGGTAAAGGCATGTGGTGTTGTTGCTGCTGTTGTGTTGTTTGTCCTGTTACTTGTGCGTAATCCGGTAGTTGTTCTTTTGTTGTACATGACGTTGTATTAGCTTGACGCCATACACCTCCTGCGGGATCAATCCAAACACCACCACCACCACCATTTGCATTTAATGGCAAAGTGGGGAATTTTCTTACGGCACCAATTGCGTGATTTCCTAAAATAAAAAAAAAAGTAAATAAAACAATATGAAGAGTTTTGTTTGAAAAATTTCTTTCATTTATATTTTCAGTAACAATTTTTTTTATTGTTATTTTATAGCAAATCGTTTTTTATTGCTTTTTATTATATGATTTTCTTATTATTTTTTGGTAACTTGCTTATCGTGTTTTACAAAATATTAGCATTAATTTTTATTGTATCTCTGTTAGGACTCTCAGCAGTATTTTTCCGGAAACAACCATTCATGTTTGTATTTTTTTTTTATTAATTTTTTGTAATTACTTTGAATTTATAAATGTATCTATTTAAGGGTTCTTGTAAACCTTAAAGAGTCCTTAATTTAATTCTTTTGTTTATTTTTTATTCCTTTGTTTAGATACCTATCATGTTTAGCTTTAGCTTCTGTTTATTTATAATTCATGTCGATTTTACGTGTCTTTAAATAATTTGTAAATTTACTTTAGGATATCTTTAGTATCGCGCTTAAAATCCATTGGTTGGATATTGCGGTAGGGATACTAATTTTTATACTTAAAAAAATATTTATTAGCATTCTTTATAATTTCATATTTTCAGTTTTTTTAGGTGCACTTACAGAAACGGTAATTAAAATTTGAAAAATAAAACCTAAGTGTAGAAACAAATTTAATTTGAATACTCAAATTTGTCTCCAACCACATTAAATTGATGACGAAAATATATAACACGATGCACCGAGAGTCTACTTTAGGGTGTCCCTTAAAAATAGATTTGTCATTACTGTAAATGGTCCCAAATTGAATAAATCGATTTTTATTTTTTTATGGAAAACGTTAACCCGTGCCGAAAATGGCCCATTTTGGAAAAAAAGTGTATTAATATTAAAATTTCCCAAAATTCGAAATTTCGAAAAAAGTTATTTTTATTTCATTTGTTCATAGTATAGCCAAAACGATTCAGATATGGAATTTTGACTTCATCGGATACATTAACCCATTTTAGCCTGGAATCCAAAATGACCCACGAATTTGATAAAAATTCAAAAACGTCTTTCTTTAAAATTAATTTTAAAGATTTTTTAAAATGCCTAATTTGGAGATGTCGATTGCTATTTATACCAAATAATAGTTGGTATTAAAGAAAAAAATAAATTGAAAAAATGATAAAAAATGAAACCGGTTTTTATGAAATAGTAATTTTAAAACAATCCCAAAACCGGTTTTGTTAAAAGGCCGGTTTTTTGGACACCCTAGTCCAGGGCTGGCAAGACTTTTTTCGCTGCGTGCCAGAAACATGCCACCTTAATTTTAGTTGTCTTTTAAAAGTCCTTTTTTAAAAATTTTTAAAATTTGGAAAATTTCTCTTAAAAAGATCATCGCAGATGTACATATTTATAAGCGCTACTGATAACTCCAGGAAATAACCCCCAAAGGGAAAAATTAAATAACATCCAAAAAATTACGTAAAAATGTTTGACGGTTATTGAATTTTTGGTGGTTTATTTAATCTTTAAATATTGAGATGATTTCATTATGAAAAAACCCCCAATGAAATAAAATTAAAACAGTTTGATCGTTATTGCTTTTTAATTTTTTGGGGGGTTATTCCATTTTTGGTTTTTAATTAAAATTTTAAGTACTAAGTATCGTATTCTGTAAGCAAAATTGGCCTATATCTTAAAGCATTTATTATAAAAGCTGCTAAATTTCTCCAATTACATTGCTCATTCATACCGTTCAATAGATTTATTAGCTCATATTCATTAATGTAGTATTTCCCGATATATCTAACCCGGAATTCCCTGAGTATCGGACATCTTCCCATAAAGTGTATTAGGTTCTCAGTTTCACCCAAATTACACAAGCAACATATAGTGGTAGTATTAGTTCTACTATTTCTATGAACATTTTTCAATGGGAGAGTATCGCAACGTGCTCTCAATATAGCTGAAATTTCATTTATACACAAATTCTGGTCGCATATATAAGTTGAACCCATAGCTGGTATTAAATTTTTATAAATACGAGTTTCACTTGTAGAAGCTGCTTGTAACATTTTATTGTAGTTTTTAATTTTAAGTTGAGATACAAAATCTAAACATCTAGAACGCCACTCAATACCACTCATTAAACTGAAGCATATACTGAATTCCTCGCCGATTCTATTAATTTCTTTTGCCCAAAATATATTTTTCTGTAGTATAAGTTTCGATAATTTATGTGGAAGTCTTTCAGTGTTGTAGTTATATATAGCTGCGTTGATGTAATTTAGATGTAGACATAGGGTATAAAAGTGACTATCATCCGCTCCTGTTTCTAAAGCCAATGCATAATTGGGAGTACAGTCTGGTATTTTTAAAATTCTTTTAAGAAAATATCTTTGTAGTTTATCGACAGTTTCAAACGACGTAAATCCCCAAACTTGCGCACCATAAGATTGTATTGCCCTGCACACAGCTTGAAATATTTTCCATTTTGATTGTAGCGAAATATTCGGTTTATTTAAATAGCTTTGCCATGTTGCATTTATACTGTTTTTGGCAGAATTGTTTCTATATTCTACGTGTTTTTGAAAGGACATTTTTGGGGTAAAAATTACACCTAGATAGCAAAATTGTGATGTTATCTTAACTTCTTTTTGATTATAAAACCATTTTTCATCTCTAGCCAATCTGCCTCCTTTTCTGAAAACCATCATCTCGGATTTTTCTAAATTCACCTCCATATTCCATTGCATGCAGTACATTTCGAGCTTGTTAATCATTGATTGCATAACCTTTTTATCATCAGTAATTATGACTATATCGTCTGCGTATAAAAGTATTCTTATATTTAGATCTTCTATCATCAAACCTCCTCCCAAATAATCGTGTAGATCATTTAAGTATAAAGTGAACAATAATGGTGATAAAAGACAACCCTGTTTGACACCCGAATATGTTTCGAAATATTCCGATAATTCACTCCCATTCCAAACTGCAGACCAAGTGTTTCTGTATATATCTTCCAGTAATCTAACAATTTTAGATGACAAGCCAATCGAATGTAATTTATATATTAATTTCTGCCTTGGTACTTTGTCGAAAGCTGCTCTAAAATCTATGAAAAAGGCGTAGACTTTTTTATTTTCTTCAAATTTTAGATGGACTATTGAGGCTAAATTGTATATATTATCAGCTGTAGAGTATTGTCTTCTAAATCCGGCCTGAAACTCATTTAATATCTTGTTTTTCTCTACCCATGAAGTTATTCTTTCATTTAGGATTCCCATAAAAATTTTTGCTATACAGTTCATACATGAAATGCCTCTATAGTTACCAGGTACGTTAGGATCACCCTTTTTAAATATTGGAAATATAATGGACTTAACAAAAGTTTCATCTACTTTTCCAGTTTCGAACATCATGTTATACGTTTTGGCCAATTGTGCTAAAAATTTGTTTGACGCATTTTGGAGGAATTCGTATGTGATTCTATCCTCACCAGGTGCTTTGTTCTTTTTCATTTTTTTTTTCATAAGCAAGATAACTTCAGCAGTAGAAATACTTCTGTCCAATTCATTATCCTCATACCACATTGGTGCATATTGTATATTATTTATTATACCTTGGGGGTTTAAAAGTTGATCAAAATAATTTTTAAAATCTTCTGCAGCAATTTCTGCTCCTACTTTCAAGGTATTTCCTCTAATCTCATGTGCTACTTTCCACCAATTTTTTGAGTCACGAACTCCATTTATCTTATTCTCAAGTTCTTGAAGATACTCCAGTTTTCTATTTACACATATAGTTTTATAATTTTGTTGAGCTTTTAAATACTTTTGTTTATCATTCATCTCATTTGAGTTTCTCTATATGTTCAGTAGTGTAAAAACCTTTTCTCTAGCGTTTAAACATTTGTAATTAAACCAGATTTGTTTGAATTTACTACATGTATTTTGTTGGGTTTTAACTGACATTTTAATTGACGCTACTAACTCTTGCAAACTCAAATGTTTTCCTTCATCTACAATTGGTTTTATATTATCGTTTAAATTCTGCTGATAAGTTGATTTATATGATTCTTTCCAAATAAATTTTGGGAGCAGATCTAATTTTTTGGCATTTTTAGTAGAAGTAATCTTTAGACATAGCTTAATTGGCATATGATCAGACCAAATTTGATTTTCAACTTTAAAACTCTGAACCAGCTCTAACCCCTCCTGATAAATAGCACAGATGTCATTTACAGAGCTTCCTTTCGTTTTTATACAAGTATAATTTCCATCCTCGTCTCCAACTGTTCTTCCATTGAGTATTACTAGACCATAGTCATTACAAAATTCAATAAACTCTTTACCAGTGCTGTTTGATATTTTGTCTTTAGAATGCCTTTTATGTTTCCCCATTTCAAAACTATCTTCATACATTACGTCTATATCTTGTTGTAAACATCCAATTCTTACATTCATATCTCCTAAAATAATAGGCATATTATCATTATTATTTTTAAAATAATTTTTTACTATAGTGAACTCATTGTGCCAGTTTACACCTCGAATATACAGGGGTATAAGAGTACATGCTATATGGCCCGAATGTATCTTTATCTTGTCAATACCATTTTCACATATAAATAAATGTTTGAAACCTTTAGTTTTTAAATCCTTCTTCACGCCATACGCACAGCCTCCACTCGCTCTTCCATACATACTACATCTTATTGCAGGCTTCCAATAAAGTTCATGCTTGCTGAAGTATTTGTTCATTTTCGTGGTATTTTCAGCAGTTATATGGGTTTCTATTAATATAAATACACTATTTCCGAGATAGTCAAAGAATCCAGGGAATATTTTTTTATTTTCTAAACCATTTATATTAAAAGATACTATATTGATAATATGGGTTTGATTTTTGCTTACAGATTCGACATTAACAATATCTAAGGATTTAGAAATACTAACAATTTGACTACATTTAACATTATTTACTGAATTTGAATTGCTATTATTAAATTTTACATTATTATTATTATTAAATTTGACATTATTATTATTATTATTATTATTATAGTTCAGTTTTTTGGATAAGATATATTTAACAAATATTCATAATCTAAATTAATACTTGAAAATTGTTCACCATATATCTGCTTCATAATCGGCTCGGCTTCCATCTGATCACATACTAACTTTTTATTTGAGTTCCACTTAAACCATTTTTCTGCAATACGCATTCTATCATCTCTAACAACGATACGATGAAATTTGCTGATGTTTAAAATTTCCTTTTTTAAACGCAATAAAACCCTCTTATCTTTCTGTCGGTCTTCATTTAGATCTCTTTCGATGAAAATTTTAGTTCCCACTAACTTTTTTGTATTTCTTAATATGTTGAAAGCACTTTGTTCCGAATCCAGTTCAGCCAATACAGCAACCTTGCCTTCACGTTCGTATAGAGTTTTAGTTGATTTTAGCATCATTGGATCGGGATTTTCTAAGATTTTATTGCAAATCATTTTTACTTCATTATTTGCTGAATTGCTTGCTGACACACCTTTAAATATGAGATTTTTATTCTTAAATTTATCTTCTAACTGTGTGAGTCTTTTTCTATCAGCATCCCTTTCAGCTTTTAAGTTTTCCATTTCCGCCTTTAGCATATCATTTTGGTTTTTCAATTCTGAAACATCTACTGTGAGGTAATCTAATCTGTGCAATATCTCCTCGTTTCCCTGCCTTATTATTGATTTAAGGGCATCTACACTCAAGTCGCCAACTTTCATATTTGAGGAACTCGCTTCTTGATCATTCGGAGCAACTTCCGAGAACATTCTCTTATTTCCACTAACTATAACATGCTTTCCCGATTCCTGTGTTGACCCGAATAAAGGTTTATGTGCCATTGTTTACGAACAGACCTATTGTTTGCAGATTGGAAATTACGAGTTTTTGATTTGTAGCTTTGCTTATGTCACCCTATTGTTTTCGTTGCCAAGTCTGTTTATTAACAAAAAAGCTGATTTCTTTGTCAACCAGTATTCAGTGAGAGTGAAACAGCTGATTACATATAGGTACTTGTTATTATTTTTGTTTTCTTTACCAACCTTTTTGGCACAATGTTTATCTTTTTCTTACAATTGAGTGTTTTAAAGCCGAAACCATATCAAATTTTAATCAAATTTTCCAAAAGTTTTTAAGTAAATTAACTCTGTACAGATGGCAATGACCTGCAAATCATATATTCCCCTCACAACACACACGGGGCAATGAAGTTTCAACACCTTTTCTTCAGAAATCAAGTTTGTTTTAAGGTAATTTCTTTAAAAATGCCGGAGCACCAACCAAAACACGACCAACTTTGACGAAACACAACAAATAAAGTAAATCGCGCGGTTTTTGTCAGCATATTTTGGTTTGAATATTATGGGTTTGAACAGAGAACTTTCTATTTCAGATAAAATGGCTCTACGAAACACGATCAAAACCCAATTTCAAAATCAAACAAAGGAAGTTAATCTTATATTCAGCATTTCATTGAGGGTTATTTCGTAGCATCTATTTTCCCTTAAAAAAAAACCTTATTTTTTAGATCCAATTTTAATGCAAGTTGTTTTCCATTTTTGTGCAATTTTCTGGTACTTTTTATTTCTCCCATTATGAGGCATGTTTTCATCGAAACATTTAAATTTCTTTCAGTCTAGAATTTTAGAAATTTTCCCAGAATTTTCTGATAATCGAATTTGCGAGTTCTGTATTAAACATATTTAAAAAAAAAAAAATGGTGGAAATGCAGAGTTTTATTCTTTTTAAAAGACGATTTACAAGCTGTATAAAAAATGTTTGCCATTATGGAGTTAAATCACACATTTTTGTATCGAAATTTTTTAACATTAAACTGAATTTTTTGCTGATTTTCTAATAGTTTAAAGTTTTTGAAAATATCCAACAAAACGTCGCATGTCACCTGAAATCCACTCGCGTGCCACTACTGACACGCGTGTCATGGTTTTCCCAGCCCTGTCCTAGTCGGTACCTTCCTTAAGTTGGCTGCGATTAGTTTCGATTGTGAATTAACAAACTTGGTAGAGGTGGAACTTTGCGAGCGTTGACTTAAGCTATTTATTAGTACTATAAATCATACGCCTAGGTATTAATAAAATTTTAAGTTCAAGTAAATGAACGCAGGTATTCATTGACTTTTTTTTTTAAAGATTTCTCAATTTTTATAGTTGCTGTTTCTTAGTTAAATACATTTTATAATACTTACCATGTAAACTACCCAGTGATGTCTGTTTGATGAATTGATAACGCTTAAATAAAACCAAAGCACCAAATAGAAAAACTATAATAGCGATTATGGAACCCAGCAAAACGATAAACCATGTCTGAGTTAAAAAATCGTCGGCTATATCACGATTAATGGGATACCTATTAAAAACCACAAATAAACAAAATGGATAGTATAAAATAATTGTGATCATACTCTAAACTATTACAACCAACTAACAAAAAAGAAATCAAATAATGACATCATGTGATGAATAACAACACTAATTTCTATACAAACCTCGTATAACCAGTATCTAATGATTGCGTTCTAGGATCCATACGCAATACTGCAGGCTTACTGAATGGTCCAACACCTACTCTTGTGGCTGCTGCCACGACAATATAATAAGTGACACCTGTGGTCAGATTGGCTAGCAACAGTGTCGGTGAACTAGCATCAATTGTCATATTTTTATAGATGCGTGTTGCGTTGTGAACATCCAAACCTTTGACAATAACATTGTAGTTGGTTAAAATGCCTTAATGGGGAAAATTTAAATAAAGGAGGAAAATAATATTAAAATGATTCACAACATGTTCGTATTTAATGATGATGTATTTAATAAATTCTTTATGGTTTCTTACCATTTCTTGTTTTATTGGGATATGGTGGTTGCCATTTTAAAAATACTGAAGTACGATTAAATTGTATGGCCTCCATGCCATGGGGTGGTGATTCAGGAACTGGAAAGAGAAAAAATATTTTTGTGAGATCTAATAACGAAATGAAATTATAAATAATATGAGAATTTTTTTTTTATTAGAAGAAAAACTATTTCATAATTACTTTATTAGGGAAAACAATTAATATAATTATGAATTAAAAGGCACTTGTAAACAAAAAAGCAAAATTAAAAAAACGCTTGCATTGAAAACGCTAAAAAATTATAATAAAAAAAAAGAATTAAAGACAATAAACAAGGAAGTTAAATCATAAAGAATCAAAACAAAACTACTAAAAGAAATTTCGAATTTCAGTAATTTAATTCTGTATATTTTCAGAACCAAACTGCTCAGCAGAATATCTCTTAGAAATTTAGAAAGCTCACTTAATTCAACTTCACTAACAGTGTTGCCATTTCAGTGCTTTTCGGGTATTTTTTGGTGCTTTTTTCCTTCCGGTACCCGGTGATTTTTTACAAATACCCTTTTAAAAAAAGCGGGTATTTACAGTGCTTTCTCAGATTTCTGGCAGTGCTTTTAGTGCTTTCTGTACAGTTTATATTTTTGGTATTTGTTCTCGTTTTTTTTTTTAATTTTTCTTGAATTTTCTGTGAAAGTTGAAAAAATAATACGAACCATACAAAAAGTACATTTTTTACAATGTTTGTAGTACAATTTCAAATAGCAACTTCGTTATATTTAATATTTAAAATTTTGAAATGTTAGTTTGGTGCTTTTTTACCCCTTTTTTGGTTATTTTTTTAACCTTTTTTATACGATTTTACAAAGCTAAAATGTGTTTTTAAATTCTTGACTTAAAATTTTCAAAAATTAATATCGTGCTTTTTTACCCCATTTTTGGTTAATTTTTACCCTTTTTACCCGTTTTCACAATGCTCACGGTGCTTTCCTGCCTTCAAGAGTTGGCAACACTGTTCACTAAATATATTTGGTACTTTACAGTTCGTACTACAGTGCGTATGATTACCTTTTCTGTTTATATGAATGAAAATATAAATCATACGCCTAAGTATTAATAAAATTGTAAGTTAAAGTAAATTAACGCAGCTATTCAGGAATATTTTAAAACATTTGTCAGTTTTTATAGTTAAATAAAACAGCTCTCAGTTAGTTTGAGATTGTGGAATATTTAAAATTTCGAGATTTCGATGCAAGTCTAAACGCAACTTTATGGGGACAAAAATCGTATTTGTTGAGTCAAATAAAGTGATCTGTTGCATGAAATGCCATCTGGTTCAATGGAGTTGATCAATGGGATTATAGTTTATATCTACGCACTCCAGAAAATCCTACGAATAGTTCATCTAAACTTTGGGAACTCATTAATTTTTATTTGGGAAAGGATTATAATATCACGGCCGAAAACCATAAAATTTTCATAATCTACAACGGTCTACATATTGTGATATACTTAGACTTATGTATATCCTATCTGACGTTTGAGGAAGTATTTGGTAAGAATGCTCCGAAAAGTCAATATTTCCAACAAAAATTAAATAAAGGGGTATTTTTCTTGACGTTTTCAATAATTTCTTCATACTTTCAGCTTTGGTTTCTTGCCTGGGTCCTTTTAGTTTACCAGTTCCAGGCTTTCTTTTCATTAATAGGTCCTTGTTGAACTTTTCCGCCACTCTAGAAACACATTGTCTGGTAACGCGTACTTCTGTTGCAATTATTTTATAAGTCCGCAATGGATTATTTTGAAAAGTTTTACTACCCGATCAAAAAAACATTATATCTAGCATACGTAGTCATATCTCATTTGATGTAGATCGACATTTAATCTTATCCAAGTTCATCTCAAAATTGAGGTATCAAGTAATATCCAATTAGATCCCTCAAATATATTACAGGATTAAATTAGATCCAAATTGATCTAGAAAATTGGGAGATCATCAAATAATCAAATTGAGATCCTGATAGATTCTAAAATCCCATGAGATTAATTAAGATCAAATTAGATGCAAATGGATAAGCTAATTTTGGCAAATCGAATTGGATAATTTGAGATCAAAATTTATCCTGTGATATATCGTATGAATTATTTAAATTTTAATAAAATTTAAGAAATAATACAAAAAATTAAAAAAAATATTTATTATTTAAACGATATTTATTTCATTAAAAAAACGCTGTCGGCAGGATTTGAAGCCAGATTGCTGGCGTTGTAGTCGGCCACTTAACTCACTAGGCCACACACTGCTATAAAAAATGACAACATTGCTCGTGTTACTGAGTTAAATTATATAAAAATATATAGATGACTAAGAAAAAATGAATTAATAATATTCTTTCAAAAAAACAAAATTTAAAAATCTTAAATGTTTTCCACTAACGGAATTTTTTTGGTGAATCAGATAAAAAAAATGGTTTTTGAAGGATCTAGGCACCGATTTATATGGCTCAAAAGTCTAAATATCAACAGTCTGTATTTACGAAATTAATTATGGGATAAAAACAATATACATGTTGTTGAAAAGGTAATCTAAATGTCTTTTAAATAAGGTATGACATGCATAAGCTTAGCAATCCTTTGGAAAAAATTTTCTTATCCAACACTTTTTGGAAAGTTGTTTTGTTGGTATTAAAAGTAGGAGCAAAAAAAAAAAGGATACTGCCAAAATTGTATGTAGATATATTACAAAAAAAAAATCATTTTCGCTCTGGAAGAACTCAAATTCAGGACTTTAACGAAATTATTATATATTACGATATCTAATTACATATTTATAATACTAATAATTGAAAGCATAATTTGCAGAAGCTGTTGACACAAAGTGGTTTAATCTTTTAAGATCTGTAAAAAAAAAATTATAAGTAAATCAAATTAAGTAAAAAAAAATTTTTTTGTGTGTCCGAGCTGGGATTCGATAATAGTACCTCAATCACATATATAATTATGTGTGGGGTTATATATGACAATATATAATTACATATTAAAATACTATTAATCCCAACCCAAGTAAAAAAGTTTTGATATAGTCATATATTATCATATACAATTTTGTATAATTATATATTGGAACATATATACTAAGATATACTTATATACAATTTTACGAAATTATATCCTAAATATATAACTATATCTTGTTATATATTGCACAATATATAGCGCAATATATTACAATATCCAATTATATATAGACCTGTATATATTTACATATGCCTCATATAAATATGTATAATTGTATCGAATTATATACCATTACATCTAGTTGGATATGATTATATTATATTTGATACATTTGGATGAGGACAAAATCCGGATAAAATTGTATCAAACCATATCTTATTCCATCAAATTAGATCTAATTGTGTCAAATTAGATCTAATATGACCATAATACGATCTAATTAGATACAATTATATGTTCTCATTTTTCGGATGTAATTATATATAATATCAAAAGTCATATAATTTTTTTTAGTAGGGAAGTAACAAATGTCTTGATACTATGCGCTAGACCTAGGAAGAGTTTGAGGACAGTCCCCAAACTAAAATGTCTCCATACTAAAAACTTGATCGAAAAACTGTCCCCGTAGCATGCGCTGTGCATACATGTTACTATGACTATATATAAATTTTCTTGATCGGGTTCACAAAACTTTCGAAAAACAATGTATATGTAATGTTTTTACGATTTGCATAATTTGTCCCCTTTTCCAATCGATTTTTATGTCTTGGTAGAAAGATAATTCAGCACAGATTAGGATTATATCGAAAATTTCCAGAAATACAGTTATTTCAGTGTTTCCAAAAAAAAGTCAAAAAATATATTTTGCCTTGTAAATGGTTTTTCGGAATTTTTAAAGGCCACGGATATCTCAAAAATTCTTCGATTGAGCTGAAATTTTTTCTGGATTAGTATTTCCAATAATCTCACAATATAAGCTCCTTCCTGGAAGCGGGTTTCGAAGTAACTTTAAAGTTGCCTTTACCACGAACGTCCAGTCTAATACACATATACTATGTACTCGTAACAATTTTTTTAGGAACAAAAATTAAAACAAAAGCTTAAAACAGCGCCCTTTTAAAACCCTCTTGTTTACACCTAAAAGCAATATCGAGGAGCTAACAAATTGTCCATGTTCTTCAGTTTGTTCTCTCTAACATACATCCAAACTTCACTTACACCTGAGAATTCACCCTGATGTTGTTTTCTTGAAAGTTATCATATGTGATAGGAATTTGTAGATTAATGTATTGAAATTTTTCGCTTTAAAAATACATCATATACTTGAAAAATTGCAGTTTAATACTGACAACCAAAAATCTACTTACTATAGATTTTTTCTTAAAAAATTTACACTGCAATTGCAAACAGAAAAATCACTTTATACCTATATATGCAAATTTTCAAATTTTCGCATAAAATTTTGTCTTTATACACTTACCATCTTCCATGGTCATGGCATATTTCGAATTAGATGGTTTTCCTATGACGCTCTTGTAAAATGGCACAAGAAAAAACTCATATTTGCTTGCTTTCGATAAACCATTCACCGTACATGAACTGGCACCATTGCCAGCATTTAATACAGTCATCATTTTATACTCAACTGAATGCAATTCTCTTGCATAAATATAGAAACCTTCGATATATTGACCGCTATCAATATCCCATGCCAAACGTACACTTGACGAATCAGATGCATTTGCTTCCAGTAGCTCAACAACATCATTGGTTTGTAACAGAGTTTCCACTTCGGCAAGCATTAAATCGACATTTCCTGCACCATCGATTGTCGATGATGACGTTGAACCACTACCACGATGTCCTCGTTGTATCAATTGCCCAGCAAGCATTGCCTCCGAAATGGGTGAGGGTGGTGAGAAGCCCAATGCATTTTCAGCTCTAACAATAAACATGTATGCTGCACCATTTGTCAAGCCATCAACTGTAAAAATAGGCTCAGTCAAGCGAGCAGCAACTGGTATCCATGTTTTACTTGTATTTGTTGAATACATTTCCACTGAATAGC
Organism: Leucophora obtusa; assembly: GCA_949987735.1. Classification (NCBI taxonomy): domain Eukaryota; kingdom Metazoa; phylum Arthropoda; class Insecta; order Diptera; family Anthomyiidae; genus Leucophora; species Leucophora obtusa. The sequence goes on along the minus strand of OX465298.1, from coordinate 166,284,860 downwards.
CCAACAGAGGAGAGGCACCTGGTTTATCACTTGTTGGCCATACAATTGTTACAGCATTAATGGAGGCATTTAATACTTTAGGTTGTCCTGGTGCCGACGGACATTTACTTTGTTCTGGTGCACGATAGAACTTAATATTAGGATTTGTGGGCACTTCAATACGTAAGAAACCACTCCATGTACTCTTCCCAGTGCGACTGCTAGCTACGCAGGTATATAAACCCTGATCTTGTTGTCTATCCAAATCGGATATGATTAAATCACCGGCTGTAGTTATATTAATTTTTGCTGTTTGATGCACTGGTATACCATCACGATACCATGATATGGTGGGATTCGGTAAACCTATCGCCTTACAATGTAGGGTAGCTAAACTTTTGACGGGCAATGTTTGATTAACTGGACCCATTATAATAATGGGAGGTGGTCTATCTTCTTGTGAGTCTAGTGTCAGTTGTGCTCTGGTCGTTATAGTGGCCACTTCGTTCATGGCATTGCAAACAATAACCAAATCTTTATCACTACGTTGAAATTTTGTCAATGTCAATATGGAATGACCATCTTCGGTATTTATACTTTGGAAACGATCTAGGGGTGGAGCTCCCGGAAATATTATAGTTCTATTATTTTTTATAGTCCAAAAAAGTGTAGGACGGGGATTACCAGAGGCTCGACATTCAAAGGAAGTATCAGCCCCTAACTCTACGGATTTACTAGTAGGACGTTGTAAAAATTTAGGAGGTGCTATATTAAGGAAGGATAATGAATGGTTAACTAGCAGTTAAGTTTTGGATCTAAGAGGGTTGTATATAAGATACTTAGTTTGACTTACCGTAAACCGTTAAAGTACCCATGGCAGATATTTCACCCACTACATTATCCGCTTCACAACTGTATTCACCCTCATCGGCCACAGTTACACGTTCCAAACGTAAACTACGATCTTCTAAAACACTAACACGATCTAGAAATATTTTATTAAATAATAATAAGATATAATTTTGATTAATATATCGATGATAAAAAGTTGAGAGCTCTCAACAGTAATTTTTTTTAGAAACTTAAGTTAAGAATGCCAGACAATGAAGAAGTCACATATAAATTATTTGGCATTCTTATAATAAATTGTAAAGGAAATTTCAGCTACGAATTTTCAACTTCTATGGCATCTCAAACAAATTTACATCAAGGCATAAATTTAATATTTATTGGCTATTATAAAAATGGTCAACCATTTCGAAGCAATAAATGAAATCTAATATAAAAATATCATAATGGATTTTGGGCTTGAGGTAGGACTATATTCTAAAGAAATATATGAAAAAACGAGTAAAAAGGTTAAAGTCGGGCATGCCGACTATACAATACCCTACACCAGTCTGGTTAAAAGTCAACTTATGTTTGGATCCGAATTTCGAATGGGTTAAAATGGGACTTGTGTCAAAATTTTCTATAATGTGAGTCAGCGAACGAAATTTCATTAAAATATTTTAATATTTGCGACCTGCAGTTTGTAACCGAGCCAATTTTTGGGGGACCCTTATATGGGCACTAGGTCTAAACATGGACCGATATTCACCAAAATCAATAGGCTTCGTCCCTGGGCCAACATAGGTCTGTGTACCAAATTTCCTCAAAATATCTTAATATTTGTGACCTGCAGCGTATAAACAATATAATTTTGGGGGGATCCTTATATGGGCACTAGGTCTAAACATGGACCGCTGTTAACCAAAATCAATAGGCTTCGTCCATGGGCTGATATAGGTCGCTGTACCAAATTTCAGCAAAATATCTTAATATTTGCGACCTGCAGTGCTTAAACAATATAATTTTGGGAGACCCTTATATGGGCACTAGGTCTAAACATGGACCGCTGTTCACCAAAATCAATAGGCTTCGTCCTTGGGCTGATATAGGTCGCTGTACCAAATTTCATCAAAATATCTTAATATTTGCGACCTGCAGTGCTTAAACAATATAATTTTGGGGGACCCTTATACGGGCACTAGGTCTAAACATGGACCGATGTTCACCAAAATCAATAGGCTTCGTCCTTGGGCTGATATAGGTCACTGTACCAAATTTCATCAAAATATCTTAATATTTGCGACCTGCAGTGCTTAAACAATATAATTTTGGGGGACCCTTATACGGGCACTAGGTCTAAACATGGACCGATGTTCACCAAAATCAATACGCTTCGTCCTTGGGCCAACGTAGGTCTGTGTGCCAAATTTCATACAAATATCTTAATATTGGCGACCTGCAGCGTATAAACAATATAATTTTGGGGGACCCTTATATGGGCACTAGGTCTAAACATGGACCGATTTTAACCAAAATCAATAGGCTTTGTCCTTGGGCCGAAATAAGTTTCATCAAAATATCTTAATATTTGCGACCTGTAGAGTGCGCACAAGAATGCATGGACAGACAGACAGACGGACGGACGGACAGACGGACATCGTTAAATCGAAACAAGAAAAAAATTCTGAGCCGATCGGTATACTATAAGGTGGGTCTAGGACCAATATTTTTTGGTGTTACAAACATCATCACAAACTTATAATACCTTGACCATGTAGTGATGTAGGGTACAAAAATATTTAGAAGAAATGTTAACAAAATTTGTTTTTTAGTCAAATTGGTCGCCATATAATGGCTAACATGTACCTTAGACCGTACCGCAAAAAAAAAAGTTCGCCATACACCCTCCAATATGAAGTATTTTTGCAAGGCAATTTAAAAAAAAAATATTTTTTTTTCCGAACATAGGGGTTTTTTCAATTTTTCGTTATAGTTTCGGCATTTAAAGTCGGATTTTGAAGTGTAATATGTCAATTTTTTGCCTCGAGGAGACCAGTGTTTTACTGCAAAGGAAAAATAATTTACAAAGGCGACCCTTACATTTGGCAAAAAATATAAAAAACAAAAATTCTACTGGGTTTATCGAAAAACTTCCTTAGCAAAAGTTTAATGATCTTTTGTGAGCTTTAATTTTCTGGCATTAGGGTAGTACATTAGGGTTATAGCAACTGAGATCTGGTGGGTAACTACTAGATTGGGATACTTGAGGTCAATGGACTTGGACCAAAGCACTGGCCTTCTCGAGGGAAAAACATTGATGTATCTTACTTTAAGATCCGACTGTAAATGCCAAAGATATAACGAAAAATGTAAAAGTGGCGACCCCTATGTTCGGCAAAAAAAAAAATTTTTTTTTAAACTTCCTTGCAACAATACTTCATATTGTAGTGTTTACGGCGCACTTTTTTTTGCATGTAAGGTGGTACGCTATAATGTACCTCCACTAGCTATTGGTATAATGTCTGTTGGAACTCATTTGACAATGAAAATCGGGAAAATCAAAATGTAGGTGGTCAAAACAGATTTAAAAAAATTATTTATAAAAAGCAATTAAATTAAATAATTGAAATTTAATAATTTTTACTTTTAATGGCTGTATTTTCGATCATGCCTATCAACGTCAAATATTACTTCAGCAAAACTTTTTAGGCAGCAACGCGAAGAAGTTACTCTTGGTGTTAAAATGTATAAACATTAAATTTTTCACGTTGAAAGTTAACGTATATATGAAAGGTTTTATGTCAATTTTCGTCTAAAACGTGGTTTTGAATTTTTTATGAGTTAATGGATATAGTTAAGTGGAAAACACTGATAATTAAAAAAATTTTTTAAAACAAAAAGTTTATTTTTCGATCTCCTATCACAAATGGTACCAGAACTGGTTTTTGTTATAATAAATATTAACAACAACTATTGATCTTTAAATTTGAATAATCTTTCTCGTACATTCAACTAAGTTTAATTTTATAAAAAATCATACAGTGAGTTTTTTTGGTTTTAAGATCAAAAATGACAAATTCCATATAGAATTCACAATTTACTTTACAACATATAGAAAAAAAACTTTCCGGGAACCAATGGTTGAAAAGAATTGAATTTTTAAGTACTACCAAGCACTATCATTGGATTGTCTTTAAGGGGTTACCTCTAGGTTATAATGAAGATTTAAGTTTTTGTATATATGGGTGATATCAAAAAATGTGACAAAAACCGTGTAACCACCTAATTTCTAATGCATGAATTACATTTGAGTTACATATTTCGATATATATCAGCGCATTGTCACCTGTTTTACAAAATTTATAACAATCTGACCAATTTTTGGTTAATACATAAAAGTTGTGACCAATTTTATAGGCCAAATGTAAACTCCGTAACAAGTAACTCATAAGGTTTTTTAACTTTAATGTCTTCTATTTTAATAACCAATAAAGCTAAATACTAACGGTAAGAATTTTTATGAAGAGGAAAAGTGCCGTTTGCATGCATATACCAGAATTTTGGAGTTATCTATTATTTATATTCCGAAAAGTATAATGTTATTTATACTCAAATGATCATTGGACTGTAAGTAATCATCCAGTATAACAGACTTGAAGCTTTTCTGCAGCATGTGACATTCTCGAGATGAAAAAGGATGTCTTTAATAAGATTTGAAAAAATTTTGTAAACTCCGTTCCTAATTTTTACACCAAACTATTTACCGAGTAAGAAAAACAATGTCATATTTGGATTAACCTTGTAGGCATCATGCGATTTTGTTTCAGAAAATAATTCTGACAAAGCGTTTCTGAAAGAAAACGAAAAAAGTAACCAAATGTAAACTCCGTAACTGTAAACTCCGTAACCACAATTGTTTGCATCAGATTTCATTCAAATAAATGTAGATAAATGTTTAAAATATTTTAAAATAACCATAAACAGAGGTGATTCAACTAATATATATGCGTCAAAAGACGATTCAACAAATAATTTTGCGTTAAATCAAAAAAAAGTTATCAGTTTTTTACCCTAAGCTGCTGGAGCGAAAAACGATTGATTTTGCATTTCATTGGTTTTGAATCGATATTTCGAGTCATTAGTGACATTAGTTTTACAAATTAAATTTGTTTCACACAATTTAAGAATTTTTTGATCGCGAAATGTTATGTTTTTAATATATTATTTTGTAACTGCGCAACCGCTGTTGGGATTTTAAAAAATTTTATTTTTTTGAAAAGCATTTAAAAGGACCAAAAATACAAAATTAAAAAAAAAACAAAATTTTTTTTCGCGGAATGAATTGTATTTTTATTGGCGAAACCGCCAATTTGATAAACACTAATTATATATCATTGGAAAGCAAATTGAAACCCCAAATACGAAAAACTAATAAATTGAAGAAAATTCGTACGCAATTTTTTTTGTTAAATCTTTTGCTTGCAGAAATGTAAACTGCGTTACAACAAAAAAAATTAAAATTGTGCAAAAAAAAAATATTGCGACAACTTGTAGATGAGATTTTTTGCAATTAGGTTTATAATGACTAAACTTACAGATTCCATTAAGAAAAAACCGAAATATTAACACTTTTTGCTTCTCACAAATTTGGCCCAAAAATTTATCACATTTTTTGATTTCAGCCATAAATTCAAATATTTTTATTAGTCATTTATGTATTAACAACGAAAATCACATGTTTTCTACAAATCTATTATTTTTCCTGTTATAGTTTTTGCTTTAACCAAAGTTTCTTTAGTATTAACGAAAATGTTTGTATGTTGTATTTAACATTCAAGTTTTTAATTCTAGTTATAGCCATGAGCACATTGAAAAAAAAAAATAACACTAATTGTAACAATCTTTAGATCAACTAAAAATCTACGGTAAAATGCTTCGCAGACGAGGTCCATTCCAAATTGTTAAGTAATATTCCTTAATTTCAACATGTTAGTCATTAATATGGCATGATGGGTTAGGATGTAATACAAAAATAACAAGTTATCATTGTAAAACTTCTTTCTCTTCGTGCTAATACTTAACTACTAAAGAAACTTTGGTTAAAGCAACAACTATAACATAGAGAATAATATAATTTTTTTTAGAAAACATGTGATTTTCGTTTTAATACATAAATAACTAGTAAAAATGTTTGAATTTATTGAATTTGCGTTTCCCTATGAACATAAATGATTGTGGTAACAAAATATTGCGATTTTAGTTCCCGAACAATTAAGTAGGCTAGAAATCTGGCACTGCCCCTACGAATCAGTTTTCTCTGTACATGAATTTAAAAGCCGTTAAAATTTACCACCAACATATCACTTAAAACTTTTCTTTCTTAAATTCCCATTTCTCCATTTTATTGATATTCAGGTTTTTAGTATACTAACATGCAACTTAATTCATATCACTTTGTGACTTTTTCAAAACAAATGTTATGCCATTTTTAAACTTTCATCGTTTATGTATGTATGTGTGTGTGTGTATTTTTTTTCGTTTCCTGCAAATTGTAATCCTTTTAAATGTTAAAGTCATTTATCTACAAATGTACCTTACGGCGGTAGAATACATGCAAACATACACACATACACAAGCTTCAGAACATAAATCACATTCACAATTATTTTGTAGTTTGGAAAACATTTTAACTCTATCACTAAACTTGCATACATACTACATCTCCATATATGTATGTACCTACAACACTTCATGTCACATACCAAAACAAATTTGATACACTTGTAGGAGAAGTATACCACGAAATAAGAGTCGAAACATTTTTAAGCATACAAAAATATCTTGCTCAAAATATAATAGAAGAAATATATATTATTCTAATAATGTTCTATGTATTACTAAAATACTCTAAATGATCGAAATTGATAATGAATTTTGTCAGAAATAAGAAGGTTTTGGTCCAGGCCTGAGGTAGACGCGTTGTGAAACACCTCTAACCTTAAGTAATTTAATACAGTGTATTTACTCATTCCGACAATTAAATTTATTTTTTATTGTTGTATTTCAACAAAGTAGTATAAATCCATACGATTGTGTTTATGGTACACTCTCGTAATAATTCCCTTGAATTTGGCTGTCGCAATCGAATTTAGTTGTGACACCCGAATTAAGTCCACATTTGGGTTGCCACAATCGAATAGCAACCAAATTCTATTGAGATAACTGAATTCGCTTTGAGTAACCGCATTGTGAGGTTTTGAGAACCTAGTAAATTCTGTTAGCAAAATATTCGGTTGTCACAACGGAATTGTTCTGAGTGTGCAAGAATTGTGATTATTGGCATGCAGTCGCCGGTTAATATTTTGATGGTAAATTACCCAATGTAGAAACCGTCATTGTTTTTTGGGCTACCAGTAATGAAACCGATTTACATTCGATATTATTTTAAAATACATAATATTGAGTTACTAATAACTAGTTATATTTTACATTATTTCAAAATAAAAAATAATGCGTTACCAATAAACGCACATTTTTATCATTATTTCAAACATAAAATGGTGTTATCGATTTTTTTATCATTAATGGAATTAAGCTTATTATAAAATTCTATGAAACTTTTTAATTTTATGAATTCTTTCATTAGATATATTTTGTACATCCGTAAAATACGCTTCTTGCATTTGCTAAATACTTTTTATTTATCCACTCCAGCTTAGCAACGACAACAACCAACTATAATAAATAATAATAAATGAAATTGCTTTATAAATTTTATGAAACTCTTCATTGGCTGAATGATTTATTCAGTGGAGGAGTGGGCTATTCATTTTATGAAGAGTTTCATTAATTTTATGAATTTTTAATAAACATTGACTTTAATAAAACCTTTTTCATAGATTCTATGAAAAGTTTCAATGGACAAGTTCCAGTGACAATTTTCATTGAAAGTATGAAAAAATTCATTACTGAAGTGATGATAATTCTCTCAGTGTATGTGTTCCTCACATTTACAACATCTAACGAATATTTCCTAAAATATGTGAACCCTCTAAAATAAAATTTTTCGAAATCTTATTAATTTCCGTTTGACAGAAACACTTATTTCATTTTCAGCATTAGGAGTTTTCACTATAGGGGTATTTTCCATACACAATTTTGAAAAGAAAGTAATAAAGTGTAACATTTATTTTCTGTATTTGTGCAACCAGTTTCGCAAGCGTAAGGGAATACTTAATCAAATTATTTCTACGAAACAAATTATTTCTATATTGCTAGATCTGTCAAAACAACAGAGTAGTATATTTGAAGATGACAAAGCAAATTGTGATAAATTCTTTGTTGTTGTTTTTGTTTTTTCTTTGATATTTTGAATGTTTAGTAACGCTCCTAGACGAGAACAAGAAATTCTCATTGAGTTTGTAATTTAACTTAACAAATATTTACAGAAATTCTAAAACCATTGTCCCCTGACGATTTTTTTAGGCAAGAATGAAATCCGGATAGGGACAGACCTCCAACAGATTATTTTTCACAATTTGTAAAATATGTTTGGGATTTTAGCACATTTAATTCCTTTAATTATTTCTCAGTTGATCTTTTACATTTCTTTAAAATTTAAAACTCCCTTTTCTTAAACAACTTTCGTCGAAATGAGTTACTATATCCAAAACAATTGTTTGAAAGTTTTTTTTTCAAATTTTCTTTAAGCAAAAAAAAATATTTTTTTTGAGGTAATTTTTCCAGAGACTGTTAAAACTAACATTTTCAATGCAAAGAAATTCTCTATAATTTTTTTATAACAGAAGCTTTTAAAGTTTGTTACAAAATGTATACAAACAATTATAATCAGCAGTGAAGGAGTTTTTACTTTCCTGTAAAATGTTCTTTTGCCAAAAAGTAATAGTTTTCATGAAGTTTAACGTTAAACCTAAAAAATTATGAACTATTCGCAACTGCCTTAACTATGAGAAAACCTTCAAATAATGTCAAGTAATTATTTCTGCAAATATTCAGGATTTCAGCGAAATTTGTAGTGGTTAAACCGGATACAACAATATATGATTTTCTGTATATTCTTTTAATTTTCTATTTATTCTTGTCTCCTATGATCAATTTAATTTAAAAAAATTGGCATTTTATTCATCTTTTATTTTCCTTATTTGCTTATGTATTCCAACCCTACGGGTAATGAGGAGTCAACTGCCCCCCAAGGACCTATCCCGTGACCGGTCAACCGAAGGCATATTACTAAAATAGCGCAAATATGAACAAAAGGGAACAAATTAATTTCTAAGTATTTTCTGATCCGTTATTTTCACTGTGGCTTTTAAAAAACTTGACCTATACCGAAATAAAAAATAAAATTCGCGGCATATTTTTAAAAATATTTTTTTATTTATTTTACTCTTTTATTTATTTTTTTACGATTTGCTTATTTTAGCTCTTATTTTAAATTCCTATAATTTCTTGCTAAGAAATTTTAAGTTTTGTATTTTTTACCGTTTTTTTAATGTTTTAGTTTTAACAATTGTTATTTCATTTAACTTTTCTTTTTATCTTAAGGGAAATTTTTAAAAATTTTTTTATATTATCAGAGTTTTTGAGGTAATTTTCTAATTTTTAATTGATTTTTTAATTTAATTATGGCCAACGCAAAAAATGAGTCAACTGCAATTAAAGAACCTATCCCATGACCGGTCAATCTTTTTTATTTTTTTCTTTTCCATTTTTTTTATTTGCTTGTAGTGTTTGTTTTTTCTTTTTCCTTTTTATTTGAACAGAAACGAAAAGTATAGAACTTTACCATCAGTCGAAAAATTTAATAATTTAACGAAAATTTTAATTCCTTAGGGAATTAAGTGAAGAGGTTAATTCCTTCAGGGAATTAAACGTACGGAATTAATTCCTTGACCAAAAGTTGAATTAACTAGAATGGAATGAATTCCTTTACTTAAAATTGAATTAACTCGTATTGAATGAATTCTTTAGCGAATGACTTCTTTAATTTTAATGCCTAATATAGGGTTTTTCAACAGGGACGCTACAAAAGTTGAAAGACAGGGACAGCAAACGACGCCATATTTCTTGCTGCTCTTTTGGCATTTCTCTTCAGTAAGGTTTGCCATTTCATGATGGAAAGATATACGAGCCAACAACGAGTCGAACGTCGTTGTGGCGAATTTTGCGAAAAGATCTTGGCCTACATCCTTACAAGATCAAATTGACACAAGAACTCAAGCCGCTTGACTACCAGAAGCGTCGTATATTCGTGAATTGGGCTGAGCAACAACTTGAAAATGATTCGGATTTTCATCGAAAAATCATCTTTAGCTATGAGGCTCATTTCTGGCTGAATGGCTTCGTCAATAAACAAAATATGCGTTATTGGTCAGACAGCAATCCACACGTACTCCATGAGTCATCATTGCATCCCGAAAAAATTACGGTTTAGTGCGGTTTATGGGCCGGCGGCGTCATTGGGCCGTACTTCTTCCGTGATGATCAAGACCGGCACGTTACTGTGAATGGGAATTGCTACCGTTTAATGATAACCGAATATTTTTGGCCCAAATTGGATGATATGGACTTGGAGGACATGTGGTTCCAACAGGACGGCGCTACAAGTCACACAGCGAGTGTCACAATCAATTTATTGCAAACCAAGTTTGGAGAACGTGTTATCTCACGAAATGGTCCAGTCGATTGGCAGCCTCGGTCGTGCGATTTGACGCCGTTGGACTATTTCCTGTGGGGCTACGTCAAATCTATGGTCTATGCCAACAAGCCAGCGACGATTGATGAACTTCGTACAAATATCGGCCGAATTATGCTTGAAAACTGTCGAAAATTGGGTTCAGCGTCTGGACTTCTGCAAGTGTGCCGTGGTGGCCATGCAAAAGAGATCGATTTCCATACATAATGGCATCGAACGTACTTTCACAGGAATAAAGAATTTCATTGATATCCAAAACCGTTTTTGTTTTATTTAAAAAAACTTTTGTAGCGCTCTTATTGAAGAACCCTTTAGAATGTAATTTTAAGTAAAATAACCCATTTCCCATTCAAAAAACCAGTTTTTGGACATAAATTAGAACCGATGCTAATGAAGTATAAGATATTCTGCTACCAGTTCTTTGGATTTCACCTTTTTATTGGGGTTCTTAAACAAGTTCCCTATCGGTTATACTTCCCCTTTTACTATCTATGTATGTATCTTTTAGGTTAAGTCATTGATGATGATATTTTGAATGTTGCTGTGTTATACCATTACGGTTGGTTGTTGTAACAAATCGATTGTAATACATCAGCAGCACTTAACCTAAATACGAAAGAAAAACTTACCTAATGGCATATTGCCGCCAGAAGCAGTGCGCAACCATAAAACATCAGGCATTGGATCACCGCCAACACGACAAGGGAATGTCACTGATGAACCTTCCAAAACGGTTTGATCATGTGGGCCACGTATTATAAATGGTTTAACTATAAAAAAAGAAAAATATAGAGAAAGAATAAAAAAACACAATTTGTTTTTTTAATAGAGACCATGTAGGTAGATAAATGTAAAGGTGATTTTTTAGGGAAACATTGCAAAAAAAAAAAAAAACGTTAACATCAGGATTTTTTTACAAATTTAATATTTACACTAAATTTAACATGACACTTAATATTAAGAAAAAAGTTTATTATATTTTAACTTACTATGAACTTTTAATGTTACTACAGCTGATTCTCGAATACCCACTGGATTCTTGGCTATACATTGATATTGACCCTCATCACTTTGACGTGCATCTTGTATGGCCAAATTCCCACCATCTACTATACGTATTCTTTTCGTTGACTCCATATCTAATATTTGGTTACCTTTTTTCCACAGCACAATTGGTTCGGGTACGCCACGTGGGGCAGCACATTCCAATAAGGCGGTATCACCCTGTGCTATGCGAGTATTTTGTGGTTCAATACGAAATTCATCACGCAAAACTAAAAATACAAGATAGAGAGTATAAAAAAGAAAATTTATAATAATTTTTCATATGAAAGTGAAATATTTATATAGATATTACATTCTCCAAAAATATAACTAAAATCCCACTCAGAAATATTTTTATTTTATATATAAATCTATGTGTGTATGTGTTCTAAAAGGATTATAAATAATCTTTAGTCTACATTCTAGGGTTTATTTTTCATATATATATAATTTTTTTTTCTAACTAGGGATTCAATTTTGTCTTGTTTTGTCCCTACAGTCATAAAAAAAAATTTTAAAAGTAGTTGAAAATTCTGCTAAGATAATACAAATTTCAGTGAAATTGAGATCTATGGTCTGCTTAATTAAGGTAAACTTGATTTAAGTAAAACAATTTTAGATCAATTAGCTAAGAAATTTGAGCTATATTTAACAACAAAATTTTATCCGATATGACCAACATTTTTGCTCAAATTTCGCTCAAAATATGGGTTTTTGGACTCTGCGGATCTGACTCGAGACAGATCCACATTTATTATTGGGAATACAGGTAATTTATAAAGACTAAGTTGAGACAAAATCACATAAAAATTAGTTCAATTGAAAAAGAATACGTCTAACAGAATTTGGTACTTTTTTTTTTGTTAGTGTGGTTTTATGTAGGATGTCTGGGAATTTTTCTATTCAATAAACTCATATTCACTATGTATAATTTAGCTTGTTATATTTTATATATGGGGTGTTTTTCAGATTTCTCTTTATAAATGCTCTTTCGTTAACATTGGGAAATATTTTATGAAAAAACACATGACTAGACATGTAGAATTTTTATCTATTTTTAAAGATTATTAGTTGAGTATTCTTTAGTTGACATTTTTTTGCTTCGATAAATTTTTAAATATCTTTAAGCAATGAACAAAAATGGATTATATTATTACTACTATTTAACTTTATTTTAAGCACCTAAATATTTTTATAAACTATTTAGGAATTTTTTCAAACAACTTATGAAATTAAGTATGGAAGCAAAAAAAAAAAAGATGGTTGGGATGACGATAATAGAAGAGCATCATACACTATATATTTTCCATAACCGATTGAGTTTTATTTGAAAAGTAATAGGTAAAGTTTGTTTTCAATTGAAGAAGCAATTAAAATACATGGAAACATATTGTTTAACTTTTTGTAGAAGTCAATAAAAAACAAACTACAAAAAATACGTATCGTCTGTATGGCTTGATATTTTCAGTCAAATGTTCTATTTTTCGTTTTTTATTTTTAGAAAAAATAATTTTAATAATTTCGTTGTTTTCTGCTTTAAAACAAAAAATTTAAACTTTTTTGCTTTTCTTTTTTTGTTAGAATAGTTTTTTTATATACAAAATTATTTCAATTTAAATTACAAGTAATTCTTTACTCATACACAAAAACAAAGCCAATAAAAATATGAGCGTGTGTGGTGTGTGTAGTGTTTTGAAAATTCCAAAACAAAAACTTTCAAATATTAAAAAAAAGAACACAAAATTGCTTTTCTTAACGTTTTGCCAGTTAAAAATTGAAGATTGTTTTAACAGACTTTTCAGTTATTTTTCTTTCTTTTATGGATTGTTTGAACAATGTTTAAAAATCTATAGCAAAATGGTTTGAATGAATATATTGAAAAATCAGTAGTCCTCTTTCTAGTTGTGTTTTCAATTAATTTAATATATATTTTATGGTTGTTTTTAACGGTAAAATATTGCGAGTGTATATTTTTGATGTTATGATAGTGACAATCGTATAATGAAATAATTTCTTTTATAATAATATACGATTAGTACTGAAATTATCACATTATTATCCCAAAATGATCCCAATATTATCACATTAGTAGAAAAATCTGTCAAACCGGTTTTAAATCGAGTTGACTAATTTCTAACAAATTTTTAGTTGAAACACTGATTTAAGCAAAGATTTTTGTTATCTTCATTTAACACAATACTAAAATTCCACAGTACTTTAACTAATTTTGAGTGTTAATTTTCAAAATTATTTAAAACTAATTTTTAAGAACCCATTCGTTAAATTTTACAAAATTTATTGTGAAGCAAGTCATACTTATTTAACTTATTTTTCAATAATGATACATCAATTCATTCCTTTAATTCTTATTCATATTTTCATAATGTTTTATTCTTCCCCGATTTTTTTAAAATGGCCTCTAAAACTAAGAGAGATAGAGCAAAATTGTTGAAAATTTAACCATGTAGTACCCCAGCGTTACCTCTATCCAAAAAAATGGACCTTGTCGGGGCCTTGGACCCTCGGAAATTTTTAATAAAATTTTCCACTCCATAAAATGACCCATATCTCGAAAACTAAGCGAGATAGAGAAAAACCGACAAAATGATTGCTCCCTTCGAGTGCCTCTATATGCCGTCACATGATATGAACTAGGCCCGGGGAGGGTCCCGAGACCCCAGATTTGAATAAATTCTACGACTCAGCATAATTAGTATACCGATCAACTCAAAATCAGTGCAATAAATCTAGTGAAATATATAACTTAATGGCTGTAGTAAAACGTGAGTCTGGGTCAAATGTTTTTAGTTAATGAAAATCAGTCATTATGAAAACCCGAATTCTCGAATATCGAAACGGTTAGGATTCCTGAACCATACGCTGTCTGCTCATTTCAATTTCCTAAAGGATAGTTTATTAGTTAGGCCTGGAGTTCTGCTTGCCGAATAAGAAATTGTTTGTCTGAGCACAAAACAAAATATTTATACAGCTCCCGTGCAAGAAATTGCTTGAAATCGCTTTGCTTTAAAAATACTCATCAACTAAGCTCAATACATTCAAGCTCAGATGGGGTATTTCCATGACAACAGGGTCGAAATATGGACCGATTTAAATTTTTTTTAATACGGTTTGTCCTTGTGGCACTAAAAACTTTTCACCAAGTTTCGTCCATTGAGTGGTGTAGGGCATAAAAATAACGAAAGTTCCATATATAGTGTAATTAAATAAATTTATTAAATTGTTAATTTAATAAAAAATCAAAGATGAAAAAAAAAATTTTTTTTTAACAAAAATAAATTAATTTCTCTAAAAGGTTTACTTTAAAACTGACAGCAATATTTGAAGAATATAATTACTATCATCATCGTCATCATCATTTCAATACCATTATCATTATTTACAACATCATCATGATTGTTGCTAACGATGAACATAACAGTAAGCAGTCTAACAAATATAAGGACAGACCATTCGATATAAACATATAGAAACATTTAATACGAATAAATAGACAGACCAAAACGACAGACTTAAAGAAAAAACTAAATACATTTCATTCATTCATGCAGTCACAATGACAAAAAAACAACACAACTCAGACACTCTTTCACTTATAACACCCCATACAAGACACACTCTTACATAAACTTATACAATTTTTTGACCATGCCATTTCAAATATAGTATCCTGTACAGGAGCATACATACCAGTTTGTCATTCCGTTTGTTACACATCGACAAAAATTTGGAACAGAATAAATCTGTCTTTGAAAATCAAAATCACGCCGACAATATACAAGTGGGGAGGCTCAATTTTACTTAAAATGTTTGCCATTTATAGGAGCTATTTGGTGTTAAAAGTAAGCAAAATTGGTTAAGCGGATCACAACCCAGTCAGAAAAATAAAAATGGTAAAGCGATTGCAAAGCATTTTAACAGATTCAAAAAGCACCGAAAAAGCACTAGGGAAACAAAATTTTCGACGTTAGCAAAACGTTGTCAAAAGCAATAAATAACACTGTGAGACAAATGGTAGGGGTCAGTGATCGGGAAGGGTTCAAACAACCGGGGAAAGTTATATCGGTAAAAAAGAAGTTATACGTGTCCCGGCGTTTCGCTGGGTCACCCCTAGGAATCGAATCACCCACTAGTCCGATTTTGCTCAAACAATTTTAAAAAAATTAAAAATTACAATTCCTTTAATCTGCTCATATAACGTTTTTCTATATACTCAACAGTTTTGCCGGTAAAAATAAATGTTTGTTACCGCTACCATAAAAATCAATAACCTTTTGTTTATTACTTTTTTTTAATATTTTAGGCAAAAAATATTTTTTTCTTCATACATTTATTTTTACCGGCAAAACTGTTGAGTATATAGAAAAACGTTATATGAACAGATTAAAGGAATTGTAATTTTTAATTTTCTTAAAATTGTTTGAGCAAAATCGGACTAGTGGTTTAATTCGTTTTATAAATATGTTATAAGGTAGATACCCGTGAAAAAAAATTTATTCGGTAGCACATCTTTTTTTATTTGGCATCATACTAAATTATATAAAATTTCATCCGGAAAATGGATTAATCAAATTGTATATGAACAAATAAAAAAGATATTTGAGTTGATATAATTTCATCCAATTTTATCGGAGTTTTGGTCTTATTCAACTGCATTAAATTTTGTTTTTTTTTTATGAATATGTAGTGTAGGAAAACAACCAATTAACTGAGAGAATTATATGAATGATATTAATAAATTTTTGTATAAAACCGAATAATTTTCACTGGGCCTCGGCCACTGAAACTTTTTATTGAATTAATGGAATTTTTCATAAAATGTGAAAATATTCATTTTATTTATTAAAAGTTTCATACACTTAATGAAAAATTTTCATTAAAACTGGATTCATAAATTATATTAAGCTTTTTCTAGTTTAAGAAAATTTTTCATTTATCTTGTGAAGAAAACTTTATGATTTATTATTTTACGCAAAAGTATACATATAATTGTATTTAAATCAACATACATTTTGTTCGATTCGAGGTAGTAAATAATTTTATCTAAAATATACAAATTTATCTTAAACAAGATATAATTTGATCAAGTATATGTATTTGTATATGGCAAGTAAAATGTTATAAGAGAAAAGATATTTTCGGATATGAATATATAAGGCAACGAATAAGAAAATTTTGAAAATCGGAATCGCAAATAAACTCAAATCTAATTTTATACTTTGTTATTCACTCTCTAATATGAATAGATACAATTGGATCAAACCTAACTTCATTGAATCTAATCGTTTTTTCACGGGTACTTAAGAATGTGTAATTAAACAGCCGAAGTTAAATTGGTCCCTTGCCCACCCCAGAAAAATGGTCTAGGTACGTCTATGTGTGTAATTGAAAATTTACAATTACAAATTACTTAGAATTGTAATTGTTCTTTTTTGAATTACAATTATTACGTGTGAATAACGTGACTCACGAACATTTCGTGTCACGCGCCAATCCCTAGTAATTACTAAAACTAGTTTAAAATTATTGTTAACATGGAACCACATATAATATAATTCGCTTATGTGGGATGATATATAATTATAGATGATTTTATAAAGAACGTTATATTGTTATATATTAAAGAAATCATAAAATATTGTAGATATGGAACCATATTAAGTTATATATGGGTTCTTATTCGTCAAAATATAATCATATCTAACACAAATTATGAAATATTTCTTATATGGCTCCACATATAGTTTTTTATTAGTATGTATAGTGACATACTAAATTATATATAAACGTAAATACAATTATATATTTTATATGTTACTTTATGTACTTATATATAGCACATACAATTATATGTAGGCCAGTATGTAATAATATGAAATCACATATGTCTCCATATTAAAACCTTTGAGGAAAAAATATCTAATATATGTCTATATAAAAGTATATATGCTTGAATTTACAATCATATGTGGCCATATGTAACTATAAGTTACTATGTGCAATTATATAAAATAATATATGATTATATCAAAACTTTTTTACTCGGGTAGTATTAGGAACCCAAAAACCTCATTAAATTTTTCATTCGATGTAAAATACATCATTCGTGGATTATATAAAATCTCTGATTATGTCAAAACGAAACGAATCCGGTCAATACAAATTCCTAGATGTAGTGTATAAAAAAATTCGACACTGCCGAATTTATTTTTTTTGTGCTTGTTTTTATTACAAAATGTTATAACCAGCAAGAAGAAAACAACAATACATCAGACCCGTTCAACTTTCATTTGTAACAGATTCAGAAGTATCAGCAATAGAAGCAATGTCACTAGCAAATGGCCTAAACTGTAATAAGATTGTATGTGAATGTATATAACTGAGAGTTTATAATAAGCAACCTATGTCAATATAGTAGTTAAATAAATTGCAATTTAAAAATAAAACTTTAGGAAAATAATTAGAAATTCCCAAAAATGGACATGCTTAATAGCGGATGTTTAAAATGACTAGGTTTGTTTTTTAAGGCCCGATTACTGAATATCGTGTTAAAATTTAACCAACTGTTAAACTCAAATTGTACATGGAAAGCAACAACAAACGTATCGTTTAAGGTACCAGTTAGTTGTGTAAATGAAGTATTTTTTTAATTGGTTAATTTATTTTCAACCAATTAAAATATTTGAAACTATAAATTTTTTTGTAAGGATTTCATAAGCAAAATTAGCAAAATTGTTTACAAATAAAGTCGACTTGAAATTTAAAATACTCTTTTTTAATAAGGGTCAATATTTTTAATTTTATCAACTTTACTAACATAGGTTGTGTATATGAGAATTTGTTTTTTTTTTTTATTTTCTGTAGATATGACCAGCATTGAAAATCACAAAAATTATAGCTTCGTAGTACTATATGTGTTGAAGTTTCATTTCAATGTTTTTCTTATTTGTTTTGTAAGTGATTTACAGTATTTGTTGCTATTACAACTACTGCTCCTCCTTCACTTGAACCATCTTTTCCCTAGCATTGCAACTTTTCTTTTTTGCAGTAGTATTTTCATTATATTGTCGTAGTCTAACAATTGTTGTTTACAAATACTACTCCTTAGACAGACATTATTGTAATTGATTTTTCTGGTGTAAAAATTTAATCATCGTTCAATACTTATAGACTTTACTAACTATACAAGTACTAAAGTAAAATGTACAGAATATTCTACTCACATATTTAAACTTCCGTCCCCAGTTATACTAGCAAAAGTTCTTTAAAGAACGCTACTCCTCCTTTTGGGTGTTAAATGAAAATGACCATACTTTCACCTAAACTAGATTACTGAATGTGGGAGGTACACATGTATGAGTTTATAGACAGTGTCAAGTTAATGTTTATTTTTAGTATTTTCTTTCCTTACTTTATTGTGTATTTTTATTCGGACTTAAGTTAAACATGTAACTGGTCAGGACATAATACCCAGTTTTCTTTATTTGAAAATTTAATGTGATTTACTAACCGGGACAATATTTCTGTATATGCATTAATGACTTGACTTATTGATAATACTTATTAGGGCTAAAGGAATATTTAGTTGATTATTTTATTATAAGAAATTTAATTTATTGAATAAAATTTCCAGAATTTCCATTTTAATTTCCGGAAGTGTAGTAATGCAGATTATTTTGCAAGTAAAGAACAAAACTTCACTGCTTTAAAGATAAAATAATTTATTTATGATTCTAAACCAGGGACATAACACTTTTAACTTTTATTAAAAAATTTTAAATTTTCTGATTATTTTTTAAATTGAATACTTTTGAAATTTATTTAAAGACCCTTTGTGATTTTTATTATGAATTAAAAAAAAAAAAAACAATCAAAATATGACTTTTATTTTATAAATTATAATCGTGTTCGTTTACATACTACAATTTACTACTTTTACTGCAGCTGGAAAAGATCAATACAAAAAGTAATAAAAAACTTTCCAATTGTAGTAAAAATAGAAAGAATTTCGAGTAATTGAACACACTGAATAATAAAAGTTATTCTCTGATTTTTTTGATAAATCAAGAAAAGATTTCTATAAATTTGTTTCAAATTATCTGGAATATCCAAATGCGGTGGTAAAAGTGTCCCGTGTTTCTCAAATGGCGTCCATTTCGGATTAAAAAACGATATAAAATTTAGTGATGGATTATTTCAGTGGAATTATTAAATCATTTTTTAAATTATTTTGAAACAAATATCGAAAAATAAGGAACATTGAAAGAATAAATCGGAAAAATTTAAATGTTTGCTAAATCATTAGATTTTTGCAGTAAAAATTATTGAAAATACTGGTGCATTATTAAAATTGGAGTGTTTGTGAAATTGCTTCCCCGATTTTTTTTTTGTTATAGTAAAATAACAGTTATTTTGAATCTCTATTCTAAAATATTGTAAACCTTTACTGAAATTTAAATTTGCAATAAATCCTCCATATATCTGTACACTCACAATATATTCTCCATAACCGATTGAGGTTTATTTAAAAAGTAATAGGTTATGTTTGTTTTCAATTGAAGAATCCATTAAAATACATTGAAACTTACTGTTTAACTTTTTTTGTCAACCAATAAAAAACAAACCAGAAAAAATATGTATTGTCTGTAGGAGTTGTTATTTTCAGTCAAATATTCTATTTTTAGATTTCTATTTTTTGAAAAAATTATTTAAATAATTTCGTTGTTTTCTGTTTTAAAACAAAAAATTCAAATATTTTCGGTTTTCTTTTTTGTTAAAATAGTTTGTTTATAGAGCAATTCCATATGAAAGCGATCACCTTTTGGACGACCCCTCTCCGATTCTAAAATAAATAGTCTCAATCGATTGCCCAGCAAAAAATATTGTACCTACATATTTTTTTTTTTTTTATAGTGACTGGTTTAGTGGTGGTGTACACCACTGTCATGTGACAAAATTGAAGAATTCTTCATAAGGGACCTCATTGAAAGTTGTTTTAAAAAAAAACTACTAAAGCGATCGCAACGAGTGATAGCTCGTTGGAAAGGTATTGAATCAGGCTTTAATTGAAAAATAAAATTTTCATAATTTTTCTCAGAAATTTACCTTTTTTCCCATGAAAATTAAATTTTCCCATGAAAATTAAATTTTCCGATTTTCCACAGAAGCTCCTAAATTTTCCGGCTAATTTTTTTTTTTTTGGATTCGTCATAATTTTTGCTTTAAGAGTCAGCAATAAAAAAATGGGCCCCGAATCCTTGTTTGGACAGGAGAGGAGCATTTAAGAGACCACCTTGTTCTCATTGTTTTTATATTTTTTATAATTGAATTATTTGTAATTATTTAACATTGTTTTATTTTATTATTAAAAATACATTTTAAAAATTATTTTACAGTTAAAAATGCATTTATGAAGAAAAAATCTTTCTTATTTTGCTGCTTATACTTAATTACAATATTTATTAAAAATTTCAATTGTCTTGGCATCATTATAAAATTAAAGTAACTTTAAATTTAGCACGTCGGCAGACGAAGAGTACCGCTTTACATTAATTGACATATCAGAAATATTTGGTATGAAGCAATGAAACTTTTGCGTTCCAGTTATAGTTTTGACATTATTATATCTGTTTTGAATTCGTCGCTCCATGGCATCGTGTTCTTTTTGAGTGCATGAAACTGTGTTAATGGCAATTTCCTTTCTTTGAATCCACGAAAACAAATGTTGTACATTTAAGATCTGGTCAGTATATGGCCTTTGCAAACTTGCCTTAGTCGCCATGCGTTTTAGGGTTCCCCCTAACGCATCGCATGGGCCCTTACCGTGGGACGTCGCAAAAAAGTGCCACTCGACCTTGCAGTTTTGTTCTTCTTCAATTATGCAAAGATTGTAAAAAATTTTTTTATTCTTGTACTGAGAAGCCGCGCCGTCTGAGAAAAACGTTACTTTGTCGATTGCATCGAATTTTGATCTTAAGAATTCAAACAGTTTCATTTGAAATAAATAAACGGACACATAATTATGAGCTAAACTCTCCGCGACAACAACAAGGCTTACGGTCTGTAGTTCGTTATCTTAGTTTTTGAAATAAATGCAAAAAGGATGCACCGTGCACTGGTCGTTTGCCCAGTGATAAGCCTGAATTTCATCCTGAACGGGAAAAGTGTAATTCTCGGCAAAGTCGCTTATCACAATGAATTCATTTTGGGCTAATTTCTCCTTACTTTCCTTTAGAAATTTCGATTGCATCTCGGATATGAAATGGTGCGCCTTCAGTTCATTCAACTTGAATCCGAATTCCTCGATGAATTCCGGAATCTGCTTTACCACGGTCTCAAGGGAACATCTGCCGCTGCTAATTATCCACTGTTTGAAATGCACCTCCTGAATTAACAGCTCTTCAAACTTTTCCGCCAAATATTGCTCTAGCTCGTCAATCTTCGGACAATTGTCGCATTTGGACAGATGACAATTTTCCGTGGGGTAAGCGCACAACGACTTCGACAGGAGGTCCCTATATGTTTCAATTTCACCGTGAAATACTTTCAATTTCTTGCATGGAAAGAACATTAATTTGATGTTTTGATGAAACATGCAAACGCAGACTGAATGCGTTCCGTGCCTGTCTAATGCCAGCACGCATTCTTTTGGTCGTAGGATGGCAAACTTAGAAAATCCCACTTTTTCTGCTGGGTATTTCTCTTTGAACTGATGGTATGCTTCGGATAGATTACATAATGATAATCTGCGCTGTTTGTGTACTTTTTCTCCATCTTCACGTGTGATAACATAGTCACGTGTACCTGGGCAGGCGCGGCTGTTGTCATCATTGCAGTAAAAATCTTGAATCAATTTCACCGTTGCTTCGCTGAGGGTCCTTGAGCCAAATTTCTTGGTGGGAGTCGCCAATATGCCCTTCTGTCGAACTAATTCTTTGCTTCTTCTCGCGATGTAAAAAGATGTTTGAAACTGTTCAGAAATCTTGCGTATAGACCATGATTGAGGCAGCTCAGATAAAATGAGATATTTCTCCGGAAAAGTGGTCGCTAAATTGAATTTTCTTTTCAACTGCTCAATCATTTGTTTGCTGTCATCAACGTCATCTGCTTGACTGCATTCGTTATCAGAGCCTTCATCAAATATTGTCGCGATTGCACTCATAACCTTGCCTTTTTTCTCTTTCCTGTATTTTTCACTTCGCAACTTTCTTTTTGTAATAGGCGATTCACCTAAAGTGGTAATAGCCTCATTCAAAGGACTCAAAGACATATTGACCATCGGAATGTCTGCCTCACTATCAGATGAAACATTTTGTTCAATTGTCATTTCACTCTCGGATTGTGGTTGCATTTGTTTCAATGCATTTGCTTGTTGAGACAAATCGATTTTACACTTGGGGCAAATGAATTCTGCTTCTTCACCGTATTGTATATTTAATTCATTCATGTATCGCTTCGAAACACCAGTTAATTTTAATACTTTTATCTTTTTCGAACGATGTCCACTCTTGTTAAAAGGATTGCAGCAAAATTTATTCATTTTACTTTAAATTGTCTTTACAGCTTCACTCTTTACTTTACAAAAAAAAAAACACTTTAACACTTTCACGTTTAGTATTCAACTAAAATTTGACTCAGAGTGTGTGAAGTATTTATATTTATTTTTTGGTAAAAAATAGGTAAAAAAAAATAAGCGATATTTGCTTTTCTTTAATAGGAAAATTTGCGTGAACTACTGGTCATAAAATGTTTTTTAAAGAGGGACTTAATTGGTTACTGCCAATAAGCCGACCACAGGTCATAAAATGTTTTGTAAATTTTTTAAATTACCAGGTAATAAATATTTCGCCATATTTATGGAAAATCCGTGTTTTATGACTTGTTTCTGCACGTGTCATTTTAGGAGAAATATTTATTACCTGGTAATTTAAAAAATTTACAAAACATTTTATGACCTGTAGCCTCAGTCGGGTTTGGTGTGCCATTACATGCCACTGCTGCTATTATCCATGGATTTATGGCCGATCTTGTAAAGGCAGGCAGACCATATTCACTACACACTCAACTTGGGGCTCTTAAAAAAAATTGATTTTTTCTTCATAAATGTATTTTTAACTGTAAAATAATTTTTAAAATGTATTTTTAATAATAAAATAAAATAATGTTAAATAATTACAAATAATTCAATTATAAAAAATATAAAAACAATGAGAACAAGGTGGTCTCTTAAATGCTCCTCTCCTGTCCAAACAAGCAGTCGGGGCCCATTTTTTTATTGCTGATTCTTAAAGCAAAAATTATGAGGAATCAAAAAAAAAAAAAATTAGCCGGAAAATTTAGGAGCTTCTGTGGAAAATCGGAAAATTTAATTTTCATGGGAAAAAAGGTAAATTTCTGAGAAAAATTATGAAAATTTTATTTTTCAATTAAAGCCTTTCCAACGAGCTATCACTCGTTGCGATCGCTTTAGTTTTTTTTAAAACAACTTTCAATGAGGTCCCTTATGAAGAATTCTTCAATTTTGTCACATGACAGTGGTGTACACCACCACTAAACCAGTCACTATAAAAAAAAAAAAAATATGTAGGTACATTATTTTTTGCTGGGCAATCGATTGAGACTATTTATTTTAAAATCGGAGAGGGGTCGTCCAAAAATTTGCCAATTTTGATCGTTTTCATATGGAATTGCTCTATATACAAAATTATTTCAATTCAAATTACAAGAAATTCTTTACTCATACACACAAACATAGCCAATAAAAATATGAACGTGTCTGTTGTGTACGGTGTAGTGTTTTGAAAATCGAAAAAAAAAAAAAACTTTCAAATATGAAAAAACAAACCACAAAATCGTTTTTTTTACATTTTGTCAGTTAAAAAATTGATGATTGTTTTAATAGACTTTTCAATTATTTTTATTTCTTTTCTGGATTGTTTAAACAATGTTTGAATATAAATAGCAAAATGGTTTGAATATAATGAAAAATCAGTAGTACTTTTGTTAATAGTGTTTTCAATTAATTTAATATGTATTTTAGGTTGTTTTTAAGGATAAAATATTGTGAGTGTACATTTACTGCATAATGTCTCTGCTTTCAACATTTGCAATTTCCTATTGCTTATACTAAATCTGTCTTAAATCAATTTAAAATGTCATTCATTGCTGCTTTCATTTATTCCCTTTTTACTTTTAGCATGACTTTGTTAGCAGCTTGAACATATCCATTTAATTTCTTTTTTAAAATTCTATTGTTATGAGTCCCTTAACTCTACTTTAGAATTCAATGTCTTTTAAACAGTTTTCGGTATTTGATTGTCTACAAACATTTGTATGTAATACTCGTAGTATAAGCACAAGTTTTTCGAAGCTGAAACAAAATATATAAAAACTTAACATTCATGTATAATTACTTTAACTTTTTGACTTTTTTAGTCTTTAAATTTTTTTTTTTTGGAATGTGTGGATTATTGTTTTTGTTTTTCTCAACAAACTTTTGACGTTAATTAACGACTTTGATGTTCAAAATTTTAATTGTAATTTGATTAGGGTGTCCCGAAAATATTTTCATACGATAATTTTGCGGCGAAAGATTATTTACATGACGCGTGCTCACAAGTTGATTATAACAAAAATACAAATTTGTTCAGGATTGCATTTATCTGCCTTTAAGTTGGCGACATTGGTTGTTGTTTGGTCAATATTTTTGACGAATTTTTCCTACAACTTAGGGGCAGGAGCTTGGAAACTTTGAACATATTAAGGATCATATATTTATAAAATATTCAAAGCGCGGCGGTGGTCCACAACTGCATTATTATGTTCGAATAAGGAATTTGATTTTTATATATTTATTATTGCGAAGAATATATGGGAGAATAGTTTTTCTTTAATTTGAAATTCGAGCAAAAATAAAGAACATATACGTATGTACATTTTATTTGTCCAGTACCGCGGATAGGGCAATATTCATATTTTTCAACTGAGTTTCAGAAATTATCAATTGAAATTGAAAATCAATTTATTATTTTTGAAATACCTACATTTGATAGATCTGAATAACAAATAATTACGCTGTGAGACAAATGGTAGGGGTCAGTGATCGGGAAGGGTTCAAACTACCGGGGAAAGTTATATCGGTAAAAAAGAAGTTATACGTGTCCCGGCGTTTCGCTGGGAATCGAGATATATCGATTTGACCTTTGGTGGTCTTTTTTTTGACATTACTCGAGAACCACTAGTCCGATTTTGCTCAAACAATTTTAAAAAAATTAAAAATTACAATTCCTTTAATCTGTTCATATAACGTTTTTCTATATACTCAACAGTTTTGCCGGTAAAAATAAATGTATGAAGAAAAAAATATTTTTTGCCTAAAATATTAAAAAAAAGTAATAAACAAAAGGTTATTTGATTTTTATGGTAGCGGTAACAAACATTTATTTTTACCGGCAAAACTGTTGAGTATATAGAAAAACGTTATATGAACAGATTAAAGGAATTGTAATTTTTAATTTTTTTAAAATTGTTTGAGCAAAATCGGACTAGTGGTTCTCGAGTTATGTCAAAAAAAAAAAGATATATCTCGATTCCTAGACGTGACCCAGCGAAATGCCGGGACACGTATAACTTGTTTTTGACCGATATAACATTTCCCGTTGGTTTCATCCCATCCCGATTTTGACTGTCGCATAGTGTTATAGATTATTTAATTTAACTGCGCAACTATTTAGTACCACTTTTAGTATCAGCTGGTCATATATTTGAAAACTTAAAAGTAGTTGAAAATATCGCAAAATACCAAAAAGAAACGCTAAATATACACTAAAAGTTCTATAATTGTCATATGTCCTCCAAAAATGCCAGAAAATTAAATCTAAAATTTTAACTATTTTTTTGTTAATCCTCGAAAATCTAATGCCAAATATAGCTATTCTGAAATTTTAGAAGTGCCCATATATTTTATATGTGTTTCATTTGTTTGAAAAAATTGATTCCTGCAAGCGATATTTTTAAAATATTCACTGTATATGAATGCCAAAATGTGAAACAGGCTTTTGTTATTATGTTTCCTATTATTAAAATTTAAATAAAATTATTTAAAAGTTTAAGTAGGACATGCCGGCTACATGATACCCTACGCCAGTCTGGTTGAAAGCCACTTATATTTGGATCCAGAATTCGAATGGGTTGAAATGGACTTGAGCCAAAATTTGCCTTTAAAATGATACAAAAAATTAGAAAAACAATAGGGAATTTTGATTTTAAGTAATTTTATATATATCAAATGGGTTGAAATGGACTTGAGCCGAAATTTGTCTATAAATTATGGGAAAAAATTTAGAATTACAATAGAAAACCGGGAGGAAATTTTGATTTTACCTAATTTTAGGTGTATTTAAGAGAAAATTAGAGACATAATCAATATAGCCGCAAGGTGCAACTATGGACTGATCCTATCTACAATCAATTCTGTTCTTGTACCAATGTGAGTCAGTTTATCAAATTCCATTAAAATATCTTCGTATTTGGGACATGTAGCGTGAGAAAAACAAAATTTCTGGGGGAACTTTATACGGGAAATAGGCCATTTATAAACAAAATCAGCAGGCTTTGTCCATGGGCCCATGTAAATTAGTGTACCAAATTTTATTAATATATCTTTGTAAGTATGTACGACCTGTGGCTTGCGAACAAGCCAATTTTGTGGGACCTTTATATGGGCGCTAAAATTAACGGCATGGTTATCTATCACGAACGAAAAGAAATTTTCGTTAAAATAACGAACGAAAACTGCTTTTGATTCATGTATAACGAAATAAATTTTTACCGAAAGATAACGTAAGTATATACATACATAAAATGTTGCTTATAATTTTGGTTCATATAAAACGAAGCAAATTGCCAGTTAAGTCAAAATCAGACGATAACCAATTTGCTTTCGTTTAAAGAAAAATTATGAATCATATGCAAATTTTTGCCAAGTACTCGTATATATTTTATATTTTTCAATTATATACATATGTATGTACATATATACAAACCTGGAGAAACACACTCATTTTATGGAACTTAAAAAAGCCTATAAGTTGATTTATTTTTTGATAAAAAAAACGATTTGACGTTCTTGAACTTTTTATATTCTTACACTGTTGTACTATTTTATACAATATTAATAAATTTTTTAATTTTTTGTATTTACTTTTTTTATAAATATTCATTTTTAAAATTTTTTAAAAATTTATTTCAATATACTTCAATATTTTTTATATTTTATTTTTTATTATTTATTTATAAAGATTTGTCAAATCAATAAAAAAGGGTTACCATCAATTAATATTTTAACCAAAATATTTAAGAAAACTTTGAAAAATTTGAAAAAAAATTGTTGGCAATCCTTTTGTTTACAAAATCCAAATGAAATGTAACGTAACACACGTAAGTCTAGACCAAAAATTATAATCGTTTTACATAAACCAAATTTCTTACGTGATCGTTCGATTCCCTTTCGTTCGTTTAGTTTTCGTTTCTTTTTAGATAAACAGGCCGTAAATTTAAAGCGATTTTAACCACTCCCAATAGGCTTCGTTCTTGGGCCGACGTAAGTCGGTGTACTAAATTTTATTAAAATATCTTAATATTTACGACCTGTAGAGTGCCCACAAGAATACATGGAGAGCTAGATAGACGGACGGACATCATCAAATCAAAACAATAAGTGATTCTGAGTCGAACGGTATACTAAAAGGTGGGTCTAGGACCTACACTCTAGGTGCTAGAGAAATTTTTCAAAATACTCTTAATCCTAAAAAGTCACAAGGAAAATATTTAAAATACCGTTAACCCTAAAACACCCTAACGAAATAACTGTAAATTTGCATAGTTGAAATACTGACTTTTAGATTTCATTGGAAAGCTATTACTGTTATTGCAAAATATTTCCTGTCCGTAAAGTTGTGAAAAATTTCCAAAAATTACTATCGTTTACCTTAAAATAACATTAACGAAATAATTTAAATACTGTTAGTCTTAAAGTAAACAAATACTGTTAACTCTAAAATAACTTAAAATACCGATAACTATATATAACTAATATTTTAAATTGCGAGTGACAGGAAGAAAAAACTTCCATAGTTTGTAATCCAAACTAACAGATATTTCTAGAAATTTTCAAAACGTCGTTCCCTGACCATTTCATTAGGCAGATTGAAATCCTTCAACAAATTAGTTTTCATAATTTTGTAAAAAAGCTTTGGTACAGCTTTTAGTACATTTAATTCCTAAACCACGAATAAAATATGCATTAAAATTACTCTGGATAGGCTTAAATTGAGCGTACTTTAAGATAAATTAGTCGGCCTAAGGCGACTAATATTTATCTCAAAAAAAGTAGACTTTAATAAAAAAAGTTTTTTACCAATTTGACCAAGTTCTCCATCTATAAAAATTTTTTCGCTATTTTTCCCATGATATTGATATTTACGTGTAGCGTAAATATTATTCTAGCGAAATTTGTAAATAAAAAGTTTGGGATACCCTAATGCAGTGTTTCATTATAATTCTTTTGTGCTAAAATGGAATTAAATTTCCTGTTATTAAGGCTATAGTAAAAGTTTGATTTATTGTTTTTTTTTTCTATTGTTTGTAGCAAATTAATTGAATAGTTGAAAGTAATTATATTTGGCGTATGAGTAATATTAATTTAGTTCATAAAATATTAAAAGTGGGGATATTTAAATCAAATACCTATATTTTGGGTCTCTTTGTTTACATTTCTGGTAAAATATAGTAAATTTCGAAAGTGCGAAAGAATTGCCAAAAATTAATTTCTTTTAAGTGGTATGAAAGAAAATTAGAAAATCAAAATCAAGAGTTGTAAATAGAATAAACTGAATTAAAAATTCACAAATTTCGCTGCAAAATCGGCATTAGGTGAAAAAACCAATAAAAAGTAGTATTTAAACAAACAAACATTTTGATAGAAATAAACGCCAAGTTAAAAAATATGTTGCCATTATAAGACATATGGCGAAGTTAGCCAGTATATCAGCAATACACTGCGGATTGATGTACGAAAATTATAAAGAAATATATGGTGAATTTCAAAAAATTTCGATATCGATTGAAACTGAATTTAGATGCCTGTTATTTCTGAAGATTTTCAAACTACGAGAAATGGTTTATATATGGTTAGGTAGACTATATTTTAAACAGTGGCGGCTTCAGCTGAAGTTTTTCAGAGTGAGAAAGGGGGTGGGGGAGAATTTTGAAATTTATTTTTGTTCTCTAAAAACGTGCAGTTAAAAAATAATCACGGGATGGGTCACAATTTTTTTTTTTAAATTTTACAAAAACTATTTGTAATCGTCTTGGTTTTAGTCAGAAACCATTTGTTGGAGGTTTTTCCCCTTCGCAGCGCAATGTTAACAATTTTATAAGTATCACTCTTCCATATATAGATATTAAAGGCAGTATAAAGCATACTCCAGCAAATGGGAAACAAAAATTCAAGTTTGAATATTTTTGGTAAATGTGCAAATCGTCGACCGGCCTGCAAAATGTCACATGTGTTTTTTAATAGATTTTCAGGAGAGCGAAAAAACTATTACAAAATCTGCTTTTAAGATATTTTATTGGCATCATATGCCTTAATGATTCACGACCTCATTTAGTGAAATCATCATTAAGGCATATGATGACAATAAAATATCTTAAAAGTAGATTTTGTAATATTTTTTTCGCTCTCCTGAAAATCTATTAAAAAACAATTGTGACATTTTGCAGGCCGGTCGACGATTTGCACATTTACCAAAAATATTCAAACTTGAATTTTTGTTTCCCATTTGCTGGAGTATGCTATTGAAATAAAAAGTACTAAAGGTTGTATTCAAGCCTTGAAACTGGAAAACAGGGCTGGAATTTAACTTGATTTCAACTTGAATTCCAGTAAAATTTAATATAGGGTATAAATAAAAATTTAAAAAATTTTCAATAAGTTAAAAAGAAAATTAATTAATTAAATACCAATTGTTAAAAATAAAAGAGATTTAACATTAAAAAATGTTGAAAATACAAAACTTAAAATTTCTTAGCAAAAAATTATAGAAATCGTTAAAAAACTAAAGTTAAAAATAAATAAAAGAGTAAAATAAATTAAAAATTTTTTTTATAAATATGCCGCTAATTTTGTTTTTTATTTCCGTATCGGTCAAGTTTTTTAAAAGCACCAGTGAAAGTAACGAATCAGAAAATACTTAAAAAATAAATTCAATCTGTTCGGTTCATATTTGTACTAATTTAGTAATATGTCTTCGGTTGACCGGTCACGGGATAGCTTCTCCTCATTCGCCGTAGTGAAGGGATAAACTAAAATTTTAATATTTGTTCCATAGTAGATTTTCAACGCCAAATACACTCTCAGAACAATTCCGTTGTGGAAACGGAATTTTTTGCCAACCGAATTGATTCGGTTGCTGCAACCTCGTAATTCGGTTGCAGCAACCGAATTCAGTTGTGGCAACCGAATTAGATTTGCATTCGGTTGCGACAACCGAATTCGATTTCAATTCGGTTGCAACAACCGAATTATCGGTTGCCGCAACTGAATTCGGTTGAGGCAACCGAATTACGAGGTTGCAGCAACCGAGCCAATTCGGTTGGAAAAAATTCTGTTGTCACAACGGAATTGTTCTGAGAGTGTATATGTTTTAAATATTATTGTAATCAAAGGAAAGAGCATTAGAGGGTTAAGCTTATGTAGGACCTTACAAGGATACATGGACAAATGGACTGACATCGCTAAATCGATTCTGCAGGTAATTCTGGGTTTATCGATATACTATAAGGTGGAGGTACGCCCATTATTTTTGGTAGTTACAAAAATCAGCACAAGCTCAATTATACCCTGTTCGACAGAGTGGTGTAGGATATAAAAAATAAGTTAGGGTCCTGTTTACACGAACCTAGGAGATATAGTTTTGCAAAACCCAAACTAAAATTGGAACTTTCTATTATTAATGAGCTTGAAATTTTACCTCTTTTTAAAAATAAATGCCTAAGGCCCGATTACAGAATATCCAGTTAAAATTTAGCCGACAGTTACATTAAAATTTTATATGAAAAACAACAACAAATGTGTCAGTTAAAATCCCAGTTAGTAGCTAACTGAACATTCAGTAATCGGGCCTAAATTGTGCTAAAATTTAAACGACAATTTTTTTGTTTTTTTTTTTGAAAAACAATCAAAATGATTTATGAATACGTAGTGGAAAAATCACATTCTTGTGGAATAACATAGTTCTTTTATTTTGCATTTCTAAAGAATTTTGCATACCTTTTTTTTAATAGAAAATGGTTTATTCTCCAACTTACCACAAAAAAGAAAAGCACTTTTTCTAGTGGAAGATTTGCTGTCTATGCCACGTAACTGTGGTCACTTTTGCAAATCCGTCTTGTCATTCTTTTGCACTTAATGTGGGACCTTTTTTATACTGACCATTAAAGAAACAAAAAAGAAGACTAAATATTCACATTTTTTTCTGCACAACTTCCTATTGTAGTAATGGTGGATTTACCTCTGGTTTTTTAGGTTTCTTTTTTTCTCTTAGGAAGCTATATAAAACCATTTGTCTTTATGCATTTTTTCTTTACCATACTACATAATATAGAGAGGGTAGCAAAAGAAAATGTTATAAAAAATTAAATAAATCAAGTCATTTTTTTTGCAATTTTGTATAAAATGTATAAAAGAAATGAAGCATTAAAAGGTGTGGTTTTTTGCAAAAAGTATAACAAAAGGAAATTAAAATAATATTTAAACTTCTTAATAAATTCTCTATAGAAAATTTTAGCCTTTTCTACATAATTTCCTTTAAGATTTAAAATACTTGCACCTATAAATACATATTTAATGAATATTAATGTTTGAAAACAATTGTAGTACAATAAATTTTTGTATTATTTTACTATTTTGTTATACTTATAAATCATCATAAATCAAAATCATTATTAAACTCATCACAATTGAAACGTATTTTTTTCTTTTATGCTAAAGGAAATTAAATAAATTAAAATTGATTTATATGACTTAACAGTTGATACTATCAAATATTCTCATTTACCTTGATTTAATATAACACAATCTTAAATTAAAATAATATAATGAAATTTCCTCTATTTAATGTCTTTGCACAATTTCAATTTATTTATAAATGTTGACATTTTGTGTTGTAGCAGGAAAACAGGAAACATTAGACGCATTCGGCAGACAAACCTATTCAATATGATTTGAGTTATAGCGTATAATGATTGATTTTCTCCTCTGAAAGCTGTGTTCATTTTTCTTAAGCGAAAATATAAAATTGTTTCTATATAGCTTTAATTTTAAATTTTAGTTTTTTTTTAATTCTTTACGCTCAGTGAGAAACTTTTATATAACAACACTGCATGACACCAAAGAGTATACATAATAAAGAGATTGGGGGACTCTCTATCACTGAGAAAGCATTTGTTCTATTATGTGCCTTGGAACAGGAACATACTCAAACCAATATCACCCAGCAAACATGGCAATACGAAGAAGATTCTCCGAACATATCACCAGGAAGAAAACATTTATTGCCGGCAATATCAATTTCGTATTCCGGAAGTTTCCTCCGTCGGGAACAACTGTTACACTAAAACAATACTTCTAGGCAGTATGAAAGCAATAACTCATATGGAAGATAAAAGGGATATCGCTAAATAAACTCCCGGTACAATAAAAAACGATTTATTTTTTTCATTATTAAATTTAAGCCTCAAAAACAATATCTGATAGAAGATATCGCTTTAATATCTTCTTGGAAGGTATCTTTTAAATGTTTGCAGGGTCATTATGTGCGCTCTTTGTATGACTCAAAACATCGATTGTAACCAGGGATGGAAAATAATAATTTAGTTATAAAAATCAAGAATGGAACTATACTATGGAATTATACTATTCCAACAGTTTATAGCCCTAGATTATGAATTTTAAAAAACCATACGTAAAAAATTGAAAAATAATATCGGAATGCGAAAAAAGGCTTTGGGGTTCGAAAAATTAATTAAAAGATTTACATTCTGCAAACGATGCCAAAATTTTCTTTTTCTGCAACTAACCACCAAACTTTGTTTTATGAAATGGGCATTATACTCCGTAGATTATAAATTAAAAAGAAACGTACTTAAAAAATTGCAAAATAAAAGCGGACTTTGTGGTATAAAAAATTAATTAGGAAACGTAATCAGCGATTTAGATTCTGCAAACAAAATATATTGATGCAAAAATTTTCCTTTTTGCAAATATTTTTTTCGCGATTTATTTTTTTTTTTTGCAAACTAAGCACCAAACTTTTGTGTATAAAATTGGTACTATAGACCCTAGATTATAAATTAAAAAAAACCACACTTCAAAAATTGCAAAATAATCGCGGAAAGCGAAAAAAGGCTTTATGGTACAAAAAATTAATTAAAAAATTTAATCAGCGATTTACATTCTTCAAACTTGATGAAAAAATTTTTCCTTTTTGCAAATTATATTTTTCGCGATTTTTTTTTTGCAACTAGCCACCAAACTTTGTTGTATGAAATGTCTATTATAGTCCCTAGATTATAAATTAAAAAGAAACGTACTTAAAAAATTGCAAAATAAAAGCGGACCGCGAAAAAAGACTTTGTGGTACAAAAAATTAATTAGGAAACGTAATCAGCGATTTAGATTCTGCAAACAAAATATATTGATGCAAAAATTTTCCTTTTTGCAAATTTTATTTTTCGCGATTTTTTTTGCAACTAGCCACCAAACTTTGTTGTATGAAATGTGTTATATAGCCCCTAGATTATAAATTAAAAAGAAACGCACGTAAAGAATTGCAAAAT
The DNA here is from genome assembly GCA_949987735.1 of Leucophora obtusa. Classification (NCBI taxonomy): domain Eukaryota; kingdom Metazoa; phylum Arthropoda; class Insecta; order Diptera; family Anthomyiidae; genus Leucophora; species Leucophora obtusa. The sequence continues at coordinate 166,250,374 of OX465298.1, read as the reverse complement.
AATAGCGGAATTTGAAAAGAGACTTTATGGTACAAAAATTTAGTCCCTAGGTTATATATTTAAAAAAACCGAACTTAAAAAGTTGCAAAATAACGGCGGACTTCGAAAAAGGCTTTATGGTACAGAAAATGAATTAAAAGAGGTAATCAGCGATCGACATTCTACAAACGAATATATTGTTGCAAAAATTTCGCTTTTTGCAAATGTTTTTTTTTTCGCAATTTGTGCTAATATCTAAATATTTAATTATAATTTTTTTTAACGAGCCAAAGAGGAAGCTATTTTCTAGTTACTTACATTTTTAAATATGTAAGAGCGATCTAACATTTTTTGGTATAAGAGCCCGATTAAGTGAGCCTTTTCCATCCCTGATTAACCAGTCGGAGTTCGTTCCTGTTCCAAGCCGCATAATATTTTTTCAAATAAAAAATATTGAGAGAGTTGCAAGGCCATTGATGACACTCAAAAAATTAATGGAGCTCTGACTCTCAATTCTATATATTTCGGACATGCTGATTATAATGGCGTACTTTATTTTTTGATCAATGGTACAGATTTATCGCTAAATGTCTTTAAAGTTTGGCGGTTGTCCATTCATTTTTTTATATAAAAAATTTTTCAAATTCAATTAATATGAATTTTTTTATGTTAAAATGTAAGCACAGGACCTGTGGCCATATTTATGATATAATTGCGATGTGCTAGTCTTGATATTTAAACCACTGCTTAGCGTTTTATATAGGTTTTTCTTGTTTTTTGCTATTTCAGCGACTTTAGTCACCGAATGTACAATCGACCTTAAGAAATGTAAGGCCTTAGTAAGGAAGCAATTAAAAGGAATATATTTCAATTAAAAAAATATATTCATCTATAGCGGTCTATACGTTAAAATCGCGATTTTTCAAAAATTTTGTATGGCAGCATAGCTTTCTAAGTTGATCGCAGATTCCTACTTTTAGTATATTATGAATGTGGGCCCTTCTAAAAAATGTTTTTGCAAAAATTCAAACCAAATACTTTCCATTCGCAAAAGTTATCGGTATAAATATATTCATTTATAAATATTAGTATCTTACTAAACTAAAAAAAGGGCAAGGGATTTCATGCATTTATTAAACAAATTTTTCCCCTAAAATTGTCTATGGCTATATTTCTAATATCTTCTAATAATCTTCAAGGAATCTCTATTGAATATGAAAAATTTGTTGATGTATAAATCTAGGCCGAAAATTTAATTAACAAATGCATGAAATTCCTTGCCTTGCAACTAATACTAATATCAGAGGTATGGCATCACCAAAAAAATAAGTTCAAATATGTCAAATATAAAGATATAACAAAAGTTGCCAATATTATACACCAGATTGCAGGAAGGCGTTTTAAAATAACACTATTGAGTACTACTGAATAACGCCCATGAGTTCTACCGGAAGTCGTTATTAAAATAATTTGACAAGAGAACACCCTACACTATAAATTTAGATAATATAAATTTTATTTCTCGGTTTGCAACATTAAAATTTAAATATGAAAAAAAATAGTCGCGCAAACTAATTAACATTTTGTAACACAAAGTATGTTATTGTAACTGAAAATCGATTTTTATACAAAACGTAGGATTTCCAATTTTTTGAATTCAATATAGAAAAAACTATTTGCTTTTGCATTTAAATTAAATTCAGAATCCCACCGACCGGTTTTGGCAAAAACCACTATATTTGGCAACTTTTCGGAAAAATTGTGGCCAACAAATGCCGAAACATTTAAAATTGTTTTAAATTTAGAGAAAAATACTAGAGGTTTTCTTCTCTCATCTAGAAGTGGCTTAACATAACGTCTTTTGTTAATTTTGTTTTCATAATAAATAGAATTGATCTCATTTAAAATTTAAGAACTTATTTTCAGTTTATTTTTCTAATTATGTAATTTTAAGGAAAATGTTAACAAAAACTTTCGGAGTCTTCCGAATAAAGCGAATATTCGGTTTTGTTTACTGGTACTGACAAAAGCCAGATTTCGGTCGATATTTAAAAATTACACCGAAATCATAATTAGAATATTATCAGGCTGTTATAGGTTTTTTTCGGAATAGATTTGATTTCGCAATTTAACTTTCGCAAACTTTTTTCTAAAACAGACCAAAACAAATTTTTTCTGTCGGAATTTGAAGTTTAAGTTGTTAAAGAAAATTTTGTGTTGAAAAAAAAATGGTTTTTGTAAATATCGACTATGCTACGGGCATTATAGTGGTAATTAGAATGTTAAAAGCTTCTCAAGCAGACGTAAAACAAAAAAAAAAAAAATTTTTTTTTTCACTTTCAGAAACCAAAGTGGAATTGATATTTGGAGCAGCTTTAGCTCACAAAAAGTATTTAAAGTGCTTTTTATATATTCCTTAACCCGATTTCTTTAAAGGAAAAAACGTAAAAATATTGAGATCAAAAATAATTATAATATGTATTTAAAAATTAAAGGTTCGTTGGCTTTCATAAATCTGATCTTCATAATATTAGTTGTCGATCAGAGTTGAATTTCATAAAACCCAGAAAAGCTATTTTAAGAATTAAACTCTAAAATAAAATCAGTAATAGCAGAGGATAACATAGCGTTTTAGAATTTCTTTGATATCAGTTTAGTGCAGTTACTTCGATTTGACAATTTGTTTCATATCAAAAATTTTAAATCCATAGTGGCATGTGGACAGTGATGATGGATTTGTTATCGAATTTTTAAATTTCTCTTCTCTCTAATGAACTTTTAAATTTGTTCATCTTTCTTTAATTTTAAAATAATCTAAAAGAGACTTTGAAAATATATGATTTCAAATCGAACGAAAAAAAAATTCATTCATTTAAAGAATCGTCAAAAATATATTTACGGCCTTAGTAATATTAGAAAAGCTAGTTTATAGCCGCTAATTGTGAAATGAGTTGTGGTTTTTACTCCAGGATTTACTGGATGCCATCAGGAAATATCTCTCTAACTCAAAATATGGAAAACTATTTTTTTAAATTAATCACAGCTGATGTACTCACAGTTAGTAAGCAGAACTAAATAATCAACATATGTTGACGTTAATTATCGATTTCGCAATTTTTAGTAGAACTAGTACTGGCCAAGTAGAACTAGTACTAGCTCTAAATAACTAACTCTGAAACCGATATAGGTTTTGCTGGGTAATTTATTTGAAATACTAAGACATTGTTCTGAGTTAAAAAAATCACAAAACGAAAGCCCATAAAATAACGGTTTCGAAAAGTGAAATTTAAATTTTTATCAGAAAATCATAGCAAAGCGAGTTTTAATAAAATTTTCTTCACTAAGTAAATGAATTTTTTTTTAAATTTGATGAAAAAGCTTCATATATATTATGAATCCCGTTTTAATGGAACTTTTTCATTGAGTGTATGAAACTCTTAATAAATAATTAGCGTTTTTTTAATCACCTGGATTTAGAATTTTTCATACAAAAAGTGGATTTATTAAATCCAAAAAAAAGCTCGATTTAATAAATCCACAATAAAAACACACACATATATGAAAAAGCCTATTAATTTAATGTCAGAAAAAAATATGAATAAAAATTAAAATAAAAACAAAAAAATTTAAAAACTAACAAATAAAAGGTTTTTATTAATTTTTTTTTATGAAATATGTTTTCCATCTTGGACATGGAGAAATAGCTGAAACAGAAATGGCGATTTTTCACTCTACAGTAAGTAATTTAATTAAATTCAATTATTGAATATTAAATATTGCAATGCAATTTTTCAATTGTGTAAAAATATAAATTGAAGTGATAAAACTGAAAAGGTAGACTGTTTATCGCTGTTTTATATAAAATATAATTAAAAATTAAAAGTTAAAGTAAAATCTTTCATCATCGAATTCGGTATTAAAAATTAGGGTGAAAGAAGTGTCGGACAGAAAATTATTTTTAAAATAGGGAGAATCTAACCCCATCTGTTGAGCACTTTTAGAAATACTTTTTGGATTTATTAAATCCAAGTGATTAGAAAAAACGGCTAATATGACATATTTCGCAAGATTTACTTACATTAATCAAATGAAAAGTTTCAATGGACGAGTTTCAGTGAAACCTAATTGGTTTTATGCAAAAATTCATTAATATCATATAGGTAATTCTCTCAGTGTATATTTTACCACGTCTACCAATTAATTTTTTATAAAAATTGAAAATGTTTTATTAAATACCCAGTGTAGAAACGGTAATGACATATCACTATTTTTTGGACTACCAGTAATGACACCCACTTACCTTATGCATTATTTTAAAACATATAATAATGAGTTACTGATAAAGACTTATTTTTATCATTATTTCAAATAGAAAATAATTTTCTAGATTTTTTTTTTAATTTTTGGAAATGTATTTTTAGACTCAATATTCGCGAGTTTCTGAACTTTGTTTTTTATGAGAGTTCAGTAACCTGTCCTAGGATTTGTCTTGTGACATGTCACAAGGGGTCAATTTCCACCTCCTATGACAACGCCATGTAAAAGTGACCAGTCTATTTCATATAAAGGGGCCAGTTCGGTGACAGTTTGTTAAAATTTCCCGTAGGGTAGTTACATAACCACATATATGGTAATGATTTTCTACACTGGGTATTTATATCAGGTTGAACAATAATTATGGTAAGTTTAAAGATTTTTTTTCGTTGGTTTAGACAATTTTTACCCCATATTTACAATATTTATATACTTTAGTATTTTTGCTATAACCCCTATTGTTTATTACAAAATCAAATTTCCAATAAAAATGTTTAAGAAAATAAAATAATTATATCACTTTTTTTTTTGTTAATGTATGTGCTTTTCCTCCGTCTACATGTGTGTTTGTTTTCCCAGTTCAAACAAATATTTAATATATCTAAACCACATTTGCCACAAATTTAACCGCTAGGGGCTATTTTTCTTCCTTTACCATCAGAAGAATACAAATGTATGTATATTAGGGTGGTAATGAAAACTCAAATATAATTTTCTTGGATACTTGGACGACATATTATAACAGTTGGTATAATTTTGAAAATTTGAGGCTAATCGAATGAGCCAAATTTTCGGAGTTTCGAAACAACATCTAATTCTATTTTGTTATACATCGTTACCAATAAAATTTAGTATATAAATATAAAAACATTTTTGTAATTCCGTAAGAGATTAACGAGATATCGTGATTTTTTTATATTTAGCACGAAAACTGTCTGATTTCAAAAATTTATATCCGTGTTCAGTATACAAAATTTCAATCAAAACTTTGTATCAAAAGACATAATTAAAGGTACGCTTCTTAGAGTTAACTTATTAGGACCATATTTATCAGAATATTTTTTTATTTCGATTTAACGATGTCCGTCTGTCTGTCCGTCCGTCCGCCTGTCTGTCTGTCTGTCTGTCTGTCTGTCCATGCATTCTTGTGCGCACTCTACAGGTCACAAATATTAAGATAATTTGATGAAACTCGGTACACCGACTTATGTCGGCCCAAGGACGAAGCCTATTGATTTTAGTTAAAATCGGTCCATGTTTAGACCTAGTGCCCGAATAAGGGTCCTACCAAAATTATATTTTTTATACGCTGCAGGTCGCAAATATTAAGATATTTTCATGAAATTTGGTACACAGACCTATGTTGGCCCAAGGACAAAGCCTATTGATTTTGGTGAACATCGGTGTATGTTTAGACTTAGTGCCCATATAAGGGTTCTACCAAAATTATATTGTTTATACGCTGCAGGTCGCAAATATTAAGATATTTTGATGAAATTTGGTATACCGATTTATATCAGCCCAAGGACGAAGCTTATTGATTTTGGTTAACACTGGTCCATGTTTAGACCTAGTACCCATATAAGGGTTCTACCAAAATTATATTGTTTATACGCTGCAGGTCGCAAATATTAAGATATTTTGATGAAATTTGGTATACCGATTTATATCAGCCCAAGGACGAAGCTTATTGATTTTGGTTAACACTGGTCCATGTTTAGACCTAGTGCCCATATAAGGGTCCCCTCAAAATTGGGTTGGTTACAAACTGCAAGCCACAAATATTCAAATATTTTAATGAAATTTGGTTCGCTGACTCACATTATAGAAAATTTTGACACAAGTCCCATTTTGACCCATTCGAATTTGGGATCCAAACATTAGTTGACTTTAACCAGACTGGTGTAGGGTATTGTATATTCGGCATGCCCGACTTTAACCTTTTTACTCGTTTTACCATATATATGATCGTTAGAAAAAAATTCCGTTTCTTCAAAATTTGAAAAAAAAACACTTCCTCGTACATATATTTCATCAAAGATCACGTGAAGCGTGTTCCCTTACTTTTTAAACAAAATTCTGTAAATTTAGTGTAAGCACAAATCTTCTCACAAAAAAATTACCAAAAAGTACCGAAACGCAAAAAACAACTTTTCTAAACCAAATAATTATTTCAAAAAATTATGTGAAAAACGTAAAAATTTATTTCAAAGAACAGTTTAAAAAATTGCACAAATACACATATATGTTTGCATTTAAATTTTCTTTTTGATATTGTTCAATTAATTTTTATCAAAAATAACTTTTCTTTGCGAATTTCTTTCAAATTTTGAATTTATTTTCATAATTGATTTTTGTTAATCTATAAATCAGCTGTTGGTTTTATAAGTTCCCAAAGTTATCGGAGGAAAAAATCTTGGTAATTTTTGGTAAAAAAAAAGAATCACATACATATGTAGTCTCATTAGCGCTCTAATTTACATAATTTTCGAGTACTGGAATGCCTTTGGGTAAATTTTTGTAAGTTTGGGTAACCACGGTAACGTAAGGGAACTCACTTAAGCCTGGATCAGCCAGACGTAAACGTAAACGTATCTCTGCATAGCTGAATTAATAAGTTAAATAAGAACAGAAGATGTACTGTGTTTTTTGTTTCATTCTTATGCATTCAATATAGAGCAAACGTAAATATACAACGAAAATCTATTCACAACAGATTTTTGTTGTGTATTTACGTCTGCTCTATATTGAATGCATAAGAATGAAACAAAAAACACAGCACATCTTCTGTTCTTATTTAGCTTATTAATTCAGCTATGCAGAGATACGTTTACGTTTACGTCTGGCTGATCCAGGCTTTACAGATATCAAGCTATTCTTCTTCTTCTTTTGCCAACAAATACGTTTTTTCATACACATTTAAATATTTCTTCTATAGATATGAGGGGTAGGACCTACACATTCCCACGAGATATGTCCACTGACAGCGAATGTCAAAGAGTACGATATCTATGTATGTAATTTCTGGATATCATTGCCACCCTAATATATATGGAAAAACGTCAAAGAATGAATGAAATAAAAAAAATTGACATGTACAAGAAACAAACTGACACATTTTCACCAAATACATTCATAGATATCGTTTGCTAAAATGCAAAGGGAAGTAACTACCAAACAACACCGTTTTATTTATTATTACACAACGGGAAACCCTTACTTAGCTTTTAACTAAAAATTGATTACTACGACAGAAAACGGATCCGCTTAATATAACTGAATTTTTGGTGAAACATCCATTCATGAATTAGTTTCCATATGGCTATACTGACCGAACTTGTTGATTTTTTTTCTACCAAAATATATTTTTCAATTCGGTTCAAATATTACTTTCCCGTGTGTATAAGTTATTTTGCTAAACCACATATCTACAGAAAAATTTTGACTTCTGCGGCGAGAACTGATTTTCATTTTCCATTTATTTTGGTAAATTAACCACTATATCGAACTATAGCTCCTCACAAAATTTGTCCATTATATTATCAAAGTTATCGGCTTATTTCCTAGTGTCTTCAAATGTATTGTAAGAAAAATGTCAAAAAATTTTCAAGGTACACACAAAGAAACAACAAAAGTATTTTATTTGTTATTGCTTTTTTTGTTATTTTCAAATTTCATTGGAAACTTTATTTCATTTGTAGAAGTTTATAGATAATAAAAATATTGGTTATGTCCTTTTGGTTTTCAGCAGACGATATTAACTTAGACGTGATTCATGCAACGAAAAAAACCAAAGTAAAGTGAACAACAAAACTTCTTTACTTTTAGCATGAGAAAAGGAAAAAACAAATTGGCGTACTCTTCGTGATTTTAATGCAAATATTGAAAATAAACGTTTTCGGATCTTAAAGATATTTGTACTTAGCAACATGAACCAGAACCGTATGTTGTAATTTTTTTGTTTTTGTAGGAGGCCCTTTAATACAATTTTGTGTCAGATTTTTTTATAATAGGGTTTTTCATATAAACTCGAATTCTACTCGTAACCTCTGTAAACCTGGTATGTTTATGAGTTTAATGTCAAACTCCATACATAAAAAATATGGTTTGTATTTATATAAGGCTTAGAAGGAATTTACGAATTTATACGAAAACCTCTAGTATGTTAAATTGTACAATGTAGGCAATTTTAATTCGGAAAATATAAATTGGAATTCAGAATTTAATAATTTACCATCCGATTTGATCCACATTCAGAATGTATATTAGTTATGTGGAATCAAATAAGTTTACAAAAAATTTATCTCGTGGATAATATGTTTGTACTTATCCGATTTGGCTGAATGGAAAAAAATAATTTTACAAAAAATTTACCCGTTAAATTGCACCGCAGTTGCAATAGTTACAGAAATAGTAGTTATTGTTATATTTATGGTGCGATTTGTCCTATATATGGAATGTATATAAGTTTTGTGGAACGAAAAAATTTCACAAAAATTGTAACGGTGAGTGGTGCTAAAGTTGAGATATTTATGAAGAACTTAGTTGTGGTTATATTTATGGTCCGATATGTCCCATATTCAGAATGTGTATTAATGATACGGAATGACAAAATTTTATATATAATTTACCCCTAGGATGCGCTGAAAGTGAGATATTTACGAAAACTACATACATTCTTTGCACAGTCAGTAAAGACAACAACTAGATTGTCCAATTTGTCAGATTTAACATTCATACAAATTTTTGATATAAAAGTTTAGAGTTTCTGAAACATTAAAAAAAAAATAAATCTTTTTATGTATATAGACACATTATTTTTTTAAAATATTTCCTAAATCCTTCTTTTTATCAAATTTATTACAGTGGAATCCTAAAAATTAGAAAATTTTATTAACATAAGTGGGCCTATTCTCCCAGGCGAATTCAATCCCGATTTAAACATAAAATATATTGTCGTGAAGTTGTATTCACTACATGTCTGTTTCATGAAAGTAATATAATTTTTGGGGTAGGAAGTCAAACATAAATTAGCTCGTACAATACACGCGACACTTTAACCAAATATTATCGATGAAAGTAGTCAAGATGAACATGGTAATTTTTATATCAAACCCCCATTGAGTAGGGAAATCAGCATGTAAGTAGTAAAAAATGAAAAAGAAAGGTTAAAAGTATGATAGGGGAACCTCAGAAGAAGACAGCACCAAATTGTTTAACACACATATAATGTTAATAACATTGAATATCTAGTCAACTGTAAAAGTATAGATACAGAGAGCTTCAGTACAATAAATTAAATATTTTTTTGTTCGGATTCGTTTTTATACTTTCTTTATAAGCACCTTTATGAAGGGGAAAAACAAATTTGTTTATACAGAGGGGAGCTACCTTTCATAATTAGTTATAAATTTGTATAATATGTAGTACATTTTATGCATACCAGTCACATATGGGACTAATTAATTAATTGATGATTTTATTACCATTTAGTTGATATCAATTGGAGATAAAATTTGTTTTTTTTTGCCATTTTAATGAGTTAGGAATTAAAAGAAATAATTTATAAAATAAAGAGTTAGTTAAAACAAATATAAAAAATGTGACTGCAAATAGGAAATTTCTTTCGAGCATTTCTAATGCTGAAATTATATTTTCTTATGTTGCTACTGACAGATTTTGCGACATATTTGTTCTGCCTATAATATAAAAAACCGAAAGCCGGTTAACCGGTTTTTTTGTTTTAAGAGAATCGACCGGTTTCGGTTTTTTTTTCTAAATTCTAATAAACTGAAACCTATTCGGTTAACCGGTTTGTTATTAAAATATTTATTTTTTTAATTGGTTAAAATTTTCAACTATTTTATACAGTTTGCCGAACGGGATAATATATTTGCGGAGATAAAGTATGAAATTTACATAAAATTCAATACGAATTACTCAAGTTGTTAAAAATAGCCCTTTTCACAAGCACAAAAGTTTTAGCAATAGCAGGCTGCTTGAAAATTTTTAAAAAGTTCAGAGCCAGCATATAAAATTAATTGGCGATAATTCACCAAAGTATTGTTTTGTTCGGTTGTGTAGTTTGGTAAATATTTCTATTTGATAAAGAATATGTTTTATGCTAATCGACAATTTACATTTATTTTTTTTTTTTTGATTAAAATACAATAACTCAATGAATCCTCACTTTTTAAAAATATTACAAATCTTTTAAAATGTTTTTTGTTTTTAATATTAGCCGTATTTTCGCTCATAAAGGGTGAACACACCAAAATTGTGATATTTTGGAAAACTTATAACTTACTTAAAAAAAATTTATATATTTTGAAATTCAAATGACCTAAATTTCATGTATGAGAAATTTTATTCGAATTTGACTTTTAGTTTCGTCAAAAATGACCACCGAGTTAGAAACGAGGCAAATTATGTTGCACGAATATATAAAAAATCCGGTTCTCTAGGCGCGTAAAATTGCGGAAAATGTAAAAGTGCACCACTCGACAGTTTGCGGGATCTTACATCGCTACAGAAAAGGTCTGACAATTGCTAGAAGGTCTGGTAGCGGAGGTGAGCATGACCAAAGTGATACAAACAGTGCTCGGAAGGTCCTCAGGGCATTTTCCCAAGTTCCGAAGATTTCGTCACATTCTGTTGCAAAATCTGTACGTAAATCACAGTCCTTCGTACAAAAGGTAAAGCGGCAAGCTTCACTGAGAAGTTTTAAAGCTCAAACAGCACCAGATCGAGACGCAAAGCAGAATGTTACGGCGAAATCCCGCAGCCGCAAGTTGTACGAATCCCAAATCTCGAAATATGAATACATTGTCATGGATGACGAAACCTACTTCCTACAAAATTTCAAATATATTGCTGGCCAAGATTTTTATACTGCTGCAAGTCGTAAAGATTCTCCTGAAAGCTGTAAATTGAAAATGAAGTCCAAGTTTCCAAAAAAAAAACATGGTTTGGCAAGCCATTTGCTCCTGTGGTTGTAAAAGCAGCCCTTTCATCACATATGGAACAATGAACGCTCAAATTTATCGGGATGAGTGCCTGAAAAAACGCCTTCTGCAATTTATTAAGAGTTAAGTCACCAAACCACTGTTCTGACCGGACCTGGCAAGCTGCCACTATGTCAAGGACACATTGCAGTGATACAATGCAAATAAAATCGATTTTGTACCTCCCGATGGCAATCCATCCAATAGCCCAGAGCTACGCCCTATTGAGGAATATTGGTCAATAGTGAAGAGAATATTGAAGAAGACAGGTGAACTGGTAAAAGATATTGCAGAATTCAAAACCAAGTGGTTGTCGGCGTCGCGAAAGATGTTTGCATATGGAACAAATAATAACTAATATTTTAATATTTTTATTACCTCTAAACTTCAAAGTATTCGAATAAAAAAAATTATTTCAAAGCCACTCAGCGAAAAAAGAGATGCCAAATCAGTAGAAAAAGCACTACAATTGATGATCTAGTTGTTTAACATAAACACTTATGATTTTAACATTGAGTTGTCATAGGAGAGAAGTACTCCAACTTTAACATTTTTTCAGCACTTTTTGAACGAGTGCAAAGGAAGCTCTTTTTCACCAATTAAAAGCTAAAATTAAAAACAAAAACAAATTATATTTTTTTTATTTTACAAAAGTTTTTTTATTGCCGCCACCGGGTATCGAACTTGCGACCTCACGATTGCTAGTCGCTGAGCTCTACCGCTGAGCTATTCTTTGATATGTTAAACAAGTGTAAAATGTGCACTCCAATTCAATATTGGTTTCAGTACTATTTTTACAGGTACATAAAAATCAATTTCTCACCATTTTTTTCATATATGGGTGATATCAAAAAATGTAATAAAAACCGTGTAACCACCTAATTTCTAATGCATGGATTACATTTGAGTTACATATTTCGATATATATCAACGCATTGTCACCTGTTTTACAAAATTTATAACAATCTGACCAATTTTTGGTTAATACATAAAATTTGTGACCAATTTTATAGGCCAAATGTAACAAGTAAGTCCGTAACAAGTAAGTCATAAGGTTTTTTAATTTTAATAGCTTATATTTTATTAACCAATAAAGCTAAATACTAACTGTAAGAATTTTTAGGAATAGGAAAAGTGCCGTTTTTAATAAAAATTAATAAATTTTACAAACTTTTTCGTATATCTTAGCTATCACGACTTCAACTCTGTAACGATTTTTCGTCATAATTTTTGATAAAAATGCATATACCAGAATTTTGGAGTTATATATTATTTATATTGCGAAAAGTATAATGTTATTTATACTCAAATGATCGTTGGACTGTAAGTAATCATCCTGCATAACAGATTTGAAGCTTTTCTGCAGCATGTAACATTCTCGAGATGAAAAAGGATATCTTTAATAAGATTTGAAAAAATGTTGTAAACTCCGTTCCTAATTTTTACACCAAACTATTTAACGATTAAGAAAAACAATGTCATATTTGGATTCACCTTGTAGGCGTTATGCGATTTTGTTTCGGAAAAAAAATTCTGACAAAGCGTTTCTGAAAGAAAACGAAAAAGTAACCGAATGTAAACTCCGTAACTGTAAACTCCGTAACCACAATTGTTTGCATCAGATTTCATTCAAATAAATGTAGATAAATGTTTAAAATATTTTAAAATAACCATAAACAGAGGTGATTCAAATAATATATATGCGTCAAAAGACGATTCAACTAATAATTTTGCGTCAAATGAAAAAAAGTTATCAATTTTTTACCCTTAGCTGCTGGAGCGAAAAACGATTGATTTTGCATTTCATTGGTTTTGAATCGATATTTCGAGTCATTACTGACATTAGTTTGACAAATTAAATTTGTTTCACACAATTTAAGAATTTTTTGATCGCGAAATGTTATGTTTTTAATATATTATTTTGTAACTGCGCAACCGCTGTTGGGATTTTAAAAAATTTTATTTTTTTGAAAAGCATTTAAAAGGACCAAAAATACAAAATTAAAAAAAAAAAAAAATTTTTTTTCGCGGAATGAATTGTATTTTTATTCGCGAAACCGCCAATTTGATAAACACTAATTATATATCATTGGAAAGCAAATTGAAAACCCAAATACGAAAAACTAATAAATTGAAAAAAATTCGAAAGCAATTTTTTTTGTTATATCTTTTGCTTGCAGAAATGTAAACTCCGTTACAACAAAAAAAATTAAAATTGTGCAAAAAAAGTTATTGCGACAACTTGTAGATGAGATTTTTTGCAATTAGGTTTATAATGACTAAATTTACTGATTCCATTAAGAAAAAACCGAAATATTAACACTTTTTGCTTTTCATAAATTTGGCCCAAAAATTTATCACATTTTTTGATTTCAGCCATATACATATTTTTAAAAATTAAAAAAATATTGAATTTAAGCAAATTAATTATATATATTAAAAAAAATTAATAGAATAAAAAAAAATTAAAAAAAAAATAAAAAAATATTGTTCCCGCCGGGAATCGAACCCGGGACCCTCTGTTTAAAAATGCCAAATGATACCAAAATCACTTTTTACGATCACTTTTAGAGCAATATTTAGTGATTTTTTGGATGTGGTTCAGAAGTAATTCTAAAAAAGCTGTAAAAATGTAATAACGGTTACTTTGGAAGCAATGAAAGAAGTGATTTTTTGAAGTTGTTCAGAATAACTTCTAAAAAAGCAGTAAAAATACATTAACGGATACTTGTGAAGCGTTAAAAGAAGTAGTTTGTAAAGCACTACTTGCAATTTTTTTTGCTGGGCATCTAATTTTTTTCTGATATTAGTTTCTACGTGTCGCAGTTTTGGTGTGTTCACCCTTTATCTATCAACGTTAAGTATTTAGGGCAAATCTAAGTTAAACCGATTAAAGGAAACAACCCAACAAAATTTTTTTGAACTGATTGCATTTGAATCTGTTCTAGAACAGGTGTTTTTACCACCGGTTCCGTGGAACAGGTTCTAGAACTGATTCCTGGAAGTCAAAATGGAAGGATTCACTGTCGCAGAACCGGTTCTATAACTGGTTCTAGAACCGGTTTCAAAGCAACCTATTCTAGTTTGGAGGAACAGAACCTATTGCTTTTGGGACAAACTCAAACGAAAATCACCTATGATAGATTATAAATTAGAACAGGTTGCAGGCAAGTAGGGTAGAGGGGGGATCCTTCGCCACTTTTTTTCAAAGCACTGTCATTTCTTAACCCCTAATTATTTTTCAAAAATTACATTCAAATTGAAAACCTACATATCTTGGCTTTAATTTCTATGATTTTTATTCTAATTATTTGCATATTTTCTATTATTTTTATGATTTCCAAAGTAACTCAATTCGGCGTAACTGCCCCAAACCTGGGGCATCTTCGCCAAAAGAGCTAGATACAATTTCAGCAAAAAAATTTGTTAATACAGCAAAGTCAATATTTTAATGACTGAAATAAATAATTTATAATAAGTTCTTTAAGATATGTGATTCTTTTTAATCAATAAATGTCCACTACATTAAAAAAAATTATTTAAAATTATAATATAATGATTATTCAAAATTACAAAAAACTGAATAATTAATATAAATTTAAGAATGAACACGATTGTTCTAATTTACTATTAAACATATTTTAAACATATAGAAAAGTCTTATAGAGCATTTTAGGCAGGAATGCACCAACTCTTTGTAGTTCCAGGGGCCATCTGGTGATTGTGGCCCAGAGACAGGCACTAACATAAAATTAATATTTTTTCACACTTTTTAAGCATTTATTAAAATTAAATTATTTCTTTTCGAAACCTTAGGATCGTAGGTCTAACATAATGAAAAATTATTTTCTTATCACACGATTTGATGAAGTTGTTGTAAAATGTAGTTGCTTCCTATTATTTTTTTGGCACCCCAAAAAACACAAAAACATGTCTGTCTGCGACCACATGTGATATAAATTCATCAAAGTGGATGTCAAGGAAAGATAATTGAAAATGCACAAAATATATTGTTTCAAATTTTTTAGCTCCCTTAATAGCGGAGAAAAATGGGATTAGTGTATGTGCCCCACTGGCGAAGGATCCCCCCCTCTACCCTACAAGTTGTTCTACAACCGGTTCTTTGTATCCAACAGTTTTGTTGGGAATTTTTGTAAAAAGTTAATATTTATAATATTTGAGGTATAGTCGAAAGTATGTCAGAAGAATTTTGTTGGTAGTATCGCAAAAAAGTTACATTAGAAGAGATTTCAATCTTGATAATTATTCATG
This sequence comes from Leucophora obtusa, assembly GCA_949987735.1. Taxonomy (NCBI): domain Eukaryota; kingdom Metazoa; phylum Arthropoda; class Insecta; order Diptera; family Anthomyiidae; genus Leucophora; species Leucophora obtusa. Next base: position 166,234,805 of record OX465298.1, on the reverse strand, counting down.
TTGAAAATCAGCGCATTATTTTTTATTTTGAAATACTGAAAAACGTAACCATTAGTTACTCATTTTTATATCTTTCAAAATAATGCAGAAAATAAGTTGGTGTCATTACTACACTGAAAATATTATTATAGTAACTGACTGTAGTTTATTTAAAAAGTTATCCGTACATTTATTTTTAAATGATTAAACAGTTAAAAAATAAAGAAATATATTTTTTAACTGTTTTTGTCGTTTATTGAAAAAATAAATTACACATAAATACGGATTTTCTGTTACAGTTAATATTTTCATTTAAAATGTTCTGTTAAAAAAAGTATTCCTTTTCAATTTCTAGGTCAGTTAAAAAAAACGAAATAAGCTAAATATCATTTATTCTTACGGATTTTGTAGTTAATTTTTTGAAATTTAAAAAAAAGAAATAAATGAAAAATCATTATTTTTTTAAGGATTTTGTAGTTTATTTATTAACATTTAAAAATAAATGAAAAGTTCTTTTGATTTAAATGAAAAGTCAGTAGACCGGTTTTCAAATGATTTTTCATTTATTTTAAATTACATTTTCAGTTAATTTAAACTACAAACTATTTTGAGTGTAATAGTTCAAAAAATAATAATATGTCATTAGTGTTTCTACACTGGGTAGATTTAAAGAAATTACAATGGTAATGAGAAATTCCCAAGTATGATAAGAGTAAATTGGCAAAAATATTTTAAAAAAGCGATTAAATAATTTGCTCTGATAAGCAAAAATCTACTCTATAAATGCATTGTGTAAAATCATTTAAACTTATATAACTTAAGACTTTTCCAATGACAGAAATAAACTGATTTGATTTTCAGATTCAAGATTTGCCCACCAAAGATTTCCAAATCGAAATTATTTATATCATTTTCTATAAATATGTATCTATTGAAAAAACTTACCCGCCACTTGTAATGTCGCATTACGTGAACGTGCAACACCCAGTTCATTTTTTGCTTCACACCAGTACACACCAGCATCCGTTTCACGTCTTGAATTTACCACCTAAAGGTTAGGGAAAAGAAAAAAAGAAGAAATAGAAGAGGTAAGTTACAAAAATGAAATTAAATAAATAACAAATATTTTTCCATTAAAGTTAAAGGTTTGCCCTTATTTTCTATAAGAAAAAAGTACAGAAATATTCTAATTTTTCACATTTTTTTTATATTTTTTTTGTTAAACAATTTTTAATGCATACATTTTTCCTCTTCTTCATGTTTATATCCCTAATAATAAGTTTGCAGTAAAACACGTTGATGTTGTACCTAAGTATGTCGGATTTTATGGGGTCTTATTGATGGCTTATGCCACGCACAACAAATTATAGTAAATCAGTTTAATATATTGCTATTTTTTTACTTTTTTTTTGTTGCTGTGAAAAGTGGGTGTTATGTGAAGTATGTATATATTTTTCTATTTCTGTTTACTTTTTTAATATTTTTATAGGAAATTGTATTTTGTTAAAATTTATAGTTTGTATTAGATTTTTTATGCATGATAAACATATAAATTAGATTATGAATAATGTTGTATCATTTTGATTAGATTGTTTTTTTTTATATTAAATTGCAAAAGTTACCCTTTTATATGAAAGCAAAGTTGGCAAAATATTTAGGATATTCACGATCAGCCCTTAGTAGTTATGACGATGGAAACTATTAAATATGTCATCATGGTTATCGTCATTGTATTTTTAAATCACAAATTTGCTTTTAAAAAGCTAAAAAATATATCCCCGGATATTGTATCTTATGGCGTATGATTAATATAAATAGAAAAAATATAACTCATACGTACAGACACTGGAAAAAAAATTGTCAACCGAATTGCTAAGCCAATTTTGGTTGCTACAACCAATAAATTCGGTTGGTGAAACCATATTGGAATGTGATTAGTAAATATTTTGGTTATTGCAACTAAAATTCAGTTGTATAAACCAAATTTTGTTGTGATAACCAATATTCAGTTGTACCAACCTATTTTCGTAGATGCAACTGAATTTCAGTTGGAAAATGGCATATTTTTTCTCTGTGTGTACTGATATGAGTATAATTAATTTAATTAATATATTTATTTTTATCTTTTCAAAAGTTTCCTCATCAATAATTTTGAATTATAATTATGTATGCATGCTATGACACTTTAACTTTTCAAATAAATTATTTATTAATTTAATAAACATTTTGACAATAATAACTGTTTATAAATTCATAAGCCCTATTACCAAACATCTTTCACCACATCAACTTTTGTGCTCATAATTATTTATACAATTATATACAACAAACGCAATTGTATTAAAAAAAAAAAAAACGAAAACATAAATATTGTCAACCAGTTAAATCCTTTTAAAGTCTTATGTATTTAAACATTTTGTTCATTTTGTGTAAGAAATAAAGAAAAAAGAAACCCTCACACACACTTACAAATGCATAACCACAATTACATTTGATACTTTTGATAAAGCAGCTCCTTCATGCTATTTCCTAATAAGCAATAATTTTTAAAAAATACAAATGCTTTACTTATTTGTAGTAAAACAGATGTCAAATTCTAGCACTTGTAAATTTATTGATCAGTTTTTAAAATTGAATTTTTGTTTTCTTGTTGCTGAAGTATGCAATATAATGTAAATTGTAATCAAGCCGGTAAACTGGAATACAAACTTGATTTGAACTTGAATTCCAGTGCAATTGTTTATGGGGTTATTTCTGAGCATATCTGTATTATATTTGTGTGTGTTGCTATGTTGGAATGTCTTACGAGTTGAAATTGAAATTAAATATTGCTACTGGGTTTTGATATAAATATACAGATATAATTCCATTTAATTTTTTCCATACGGCAGCACGCAATTTACTTACTTACAGTTATAGCATAAGCAACGAAGTTAAAAACATTTCAAGTCATTGCCATACACACACACACAAGTGACATGTATACTAGGATTATAACTTTTTTTCAAAAAGCTTACCTATCACCAAGTGATGGTCAATATAATATTAATAATAAAAATCGGGGTTTCGGGTGATTTTAGAACAAAGACCTTATTAAAAACAATTTCGATGCTATGTATTTTTAAGTTTTAATTATAAAAGCCGCAATATTTGATCAAAATTAGTGAACAAAATATGTCAAAATATTTTTTAAATGTGTTCTTGTTCTTGTTTCTGCAGATTCTTGATGTGTATATCGCAAAAAAGGCAATAATATTTTTTTACAAAAAATACCCGAATCCCTTTAAATCTGAAATCCGGTGATTTAAACTATACTAAAAAATCGATATGCATCGTTTAATTACATTAAATTTTTTTTGGAAAATATTGGTGTTTAGGTTGATTAAAAAAGAGAAATATATTCCCTACGGGGAAAGGGACCGGTCCAAAGTGACACGCAGGATAGGTCCCAAGGGGGCAGTGACCGGTGCTTGATCGGCCTTTTTGTTTGAAAGAGACACGTCACTTTAACATGGCCTTGTCATTGGAAATGACCAATTGCCACAGTTTAGACACCTTGTGACAGTAAGGTGGTGTGTCTAAAAATAGCCTTTCAAATAAACTAATAAGAATTAAAAAAAATCTACTTCGCGTCAGAGTAGGGGTCGATAACACAACCTGCTGCTTGTTAGGCAAACGCTCTACCGTCTGAGCTAATGTTGCTTATGCGTGATGGCTGGCTGATGGTAAAGTTATGTATTTTTCGTTTCTGTTCAAATAAAAAAGATAAAGAAAAAACAAACACTACAAGCAAATAAAAAAAAAATGGAAAAGAAAAAAATAGAAAATAAAACAACACTAACACACACACAAATATAATGGAAGTGCCTTGAATATACCCCCGATTGACCGGTCATAGGATAGGTCCTTTAATGGCAAGTTGACTCGTATTTTGCGTTGGCCATAATTAAATTAAAAAATCAATTAAAAATTAGAAAATTACCTCAAAAACTCTGATAATATAATTAATAATTTTAAATATTCCCCTTAAGTTAAAAAGAAAAGTTAAATTAAATACTAATTGTTAAAAATAAAACAGCTTTAACATTAAAAACCGTTGAAATTACAAAACTTAAAATTTTTTACCATAAAATTATAGAAATATAAAATAAGAGCTAAAATAAGCAAATCGTAGAAAAATAGAGTTAAAAATATATAAAAAAAAAGAGTAAAATAACCCAGGAAAATTTTCTGTTCCAAAGAATCGGTTGTAGAATAGCTACTTTTCATTCACAACCCCTTCTACTGTCAATTCTAACACCGATTCCTTTTGATTGAAATTGTCCCAGAAGCAACCCCTTCTATAGCTCCAAAGTGGAACCGGTTGCTCTAGAATCAGTTCTGGAACTGATTCTACGTCACCCACACCTTCCATATAGGATCCCAGCAACTGGTTCCGGAACCAGTTCCATGGAATCAGTTGCAGTGGAACCAGTTGTAGAATGGGTGTGGTTGGCTACCGATTGTAAAAAATTTTGTTGGGAAATAAAAAAAATATTTTTAAAAATATGCCGCGAATTTTGGTCAAGTCGGTCGGTCAAGTTTTTTAAAAGCAACAGTGAAAGTAACGGATCAGCAAATACTTAGAAAATTAATTCATTCTCTTTGGTTCATATTTATACACTCATAGAAATAACTCTGTAAAAATAACATAAAAAGTTACTAAAAATTAGTTAAAAATGATGCTGCAGAAAAAACTGCTAAGATTAGCAGATTTTCTTTACTAAAAACTAGTAAAATGAGAACATCAAAATTAAAAATTTTAAATTTACAGAATTTTAGTTGTATTTAGGCTAACTTTTAGTTAATTGAAAATAGCAAATTGTACTGTAAAATCTGCAGAAAATTTTGCTAAATATTTGTACACTAGAAATAACAAAAATAAACTGTTAAATCTACAAAATTTTTGCTATTTCTAAATTTAGTTGAATGCAAATAGCAGTATATTCTGCTAAAATCAGCAAAAATATTTGCCAAAAATTTGTAATTTGCTGTTTTCAAAAGGCTCGATTTTTATTTGCATTAAAAACAAAAATCGAAAAAAACTTTGAAAATTTAAAATTTTTTGGTGATTTTTAAGGCTACTAATTATTTAGCAAATTTTTTTTGCTGATTTTAGCAGGTTAAAATATAACTAAAATTCTGTATATTTAACAATTTTATTTTTGCTGTTCCTATATTACTAATATATAGCAAAAATAATCTGCTAATTTAGCAGTTTTTTTCTGCAGCATAATTTTTAACTAATTTTTAGTAGTTTTAACTAAATTTTTTATGGACTTTTTCTATAAGTGTACAAATTTAGTAATATGACTCCGGTGGACCGGTCATTGGAGGGCAATTGACTCCTCATTCCCCGTAGGGTTGCGAAGTTCAAGAAGGTTTAATCGGAATTATTTCCGAAAATATTCTTTATAGACTTTACCGCTAAGATAATTAAAATTTGATATTTGTGAAGAAAAAATTAGAAAGGTTATAACCCTAATATACATGTAGGATAAGTAAGAATATATTTAGTGGTATAAAATGTTCAAAAAGAACACTACTTTATTTTTTTTACCAAAACTACGCTGCACTAATTTTATAGGTATTTTAAGGTAAACACTCTGATTTTTATGAATTTTTGTATATGTCGCACAGTGTTTTCAAAAGTACCTTTATTTAAGTATTAATAACATGTATAACAATAATAACATTTCAGGCCACAATTTTTCACTGAATTTAAAAATTCTGATGTCTGAATTTTGTTTTTTATTATTTTTAATTTTTTGGGGTTGTGTACGAAACACAATTAAAATCTCAGGGAATTTAAATGATATGCAACTTAAATTAAAGGTATTTTGATCCTCTGTCGCACAGTGCTTTGATCCCATATAACGATTGGACAAAAATAGAAGGAGTGGAGACAGAGTTTTGAACACTTTGTACACTGACATAGAACCTCTTAGTTAATAAAAATTTTAATTTTTGGAAATATCGGGCTAAGGACACGCCCACCTCCCATAGGTCCTGAAATTTAAAAGTATTGTATTAGCTACATAAATGGACGTAAAATTACATAACGTATATATTGAGATACACATAAAACTGAAAACGTTTTTGTCAATTTTTTATCAAAATTGAAGCAAGGACTCTTAGTCCTGCCATATATTCTTTATCTTAAAATCTTTACAAAAACCACGTGAATTGACATAAGGTCAAGCCATATTCGTGCGAATTTTGGGTAAAATCGATTCATTAATAAAAAAAAAAAGAATGCCTTTCATAAAAAATGCGTTTTAAATGATTTTTCTAAAACAAAAAAAAAATTAAATGGGATTAAAATAGGAAACCATGTGAATCCTTCATTTTGGGTATAGGATATGTTCAGCGAACTTATGTAGAACACTACGAGGAATATTTCTGTGGAACATTTGAACCTTCTAGCTCTTCAATTAAAGTTACTTTTTTTGGCCCCTTTTCAACACGGACAAAAACGACCCATAAGTTGAAGAGTTAGAGGGTTAAATTGTTCCGTAAAAATATTTGTCATGAAATTCTACTATAAGTCGTTTAAGATATCAGCATTGAAAATTTAACTTCAGTGCCAGTAATAAGTAAAAACTTAAAACGTGTTTAAGGGTTAATTTCGTACTTATCCAGAATTAGCGCTCAAATGTCCCACAAACCTGAATTTTAGGGAGAAACCATGGGAATCTCACATTTTAGGTATAGGATGTGTTCAGCGAACTTATTTAAAACACTACGAGAAACATTTTTTTGGAACATTTTAACCCTCTAACTCTTCAACTTACCGGCATTTTTGACCCTTTTTAAAAAGGGGCCAAAAAATTCCCTTTCATTGAAGGGTTAGCGGATTAGAATGTTCCACAAAAATGTTCCTCGTAGCGTTTTTTGCGGTCATACTTGAGTGAATTTGCTGCCAAAGTTCAAAGATAGTTTCTTATTTTTTTTCAGCTGGTAATTTAAATAAAAAATGATATATATATAGCTTTTATTACGTAAATGAGATATAAAAAGGAGTCTTTAAAAAAAGCATTTCTTTTGGTTTTTATAAAAAAAAATTGGTAGATATTTTTTTTAAATCAAATAACTAAAGGTCTATTCCTAACAAGAAAAATAATAATATGAAAATCAATTAACATAATAACATAACTTTGGAAATTTTTAGGATTTTAACCAAAAATTAGATATATTTAAAGATTTATTAATGAAATAGGAAATGTGTATTTGCCAAAGTTTGTACTTTTTTTTTTAAATAATATTACCTTAATTTTTCGAAAAAAAATTATACCATTTCATTAAAATCTACGAAAGTTGGAAACTTTTTCGTAACCCATAAAAGATGAAATTACGAAAATACATTTGTTGACACTTGGAAATTTTTTTTTTATAGTTAAATTATGAATGTGTTTATTTTCTTTATTTTTTCTTATATAAAATTATAAGAGAATGACAAAAAAATTTAAAATTTTAAAATCAATTAACATAATTTTTTTTAAAGTTCCATTTAACTTTTGTTATTTTTGGTTCCCAGCAAAAATATTGTAAAAATTCGAAAAATAATTTGATATGTTAATTGTAGAGTTTTTTACAATTCTATTATCTTTTATTGATTCGAATATATTCAAATATTTAAAAACCAAAAAGTTTAAAGATACCTCCAAAATTGAATTTTTACCAATTTTTTTTTATAATATCCAAAAAATTCATATTTTTGCATTAGATGCTATGTTAACAATTTAGCGACCTCTAGCGTAGACAGAATGAGTTATACCAGAAAGGATAATATTTACAAGATTAAGTAATTTTAGTATATATAAAAAAAAAATATTTTCGTCGAAATCGGAGACACAAAACTTTTTTGATTTTTCCTATTGGACAAAGCACTGTGTGTCGGCTATGTTAAAACCCTTTCACAACCGACTTTTTGTTTACGGATGTATCGTTATTTTGCCTTCAGATTCTTGTTGAGAGTCCTCAAATTAGAAAAAAGTATTTAATATATTTGGCCACCTCCCCTCCAATCTACCAAAAATTATGTTCGAAAATCGATTTTTTGAGATTTCTCATGCCCGTTTTACCCCTTAAACATTCGAATAGCCAAAAAATCCTTTGGTTGGTTTTCTTCTCATCATAAAGGGAAGATATACGCCATATTGCAACTATCTTCATTAGTTTAGAAGAAATACCAAAATCCCCTTTTCTCGGAGATTATGATATATTGAAAAAATTAGACTTCATTAGCAAATATTGCGACCATATTTCCAGTTTGAACTGCATATATATATAGTGATTTTTATTTGAAGTCCAAGATCCTAGTAAACCTTATTTACAAAAAGTATAAAGTTTTTTTCGCATTGCCAAATTTTATATATTCCTTTAAAGACGTGTACACTGGGGTGTACAAGGGTAGTGAAAGAGTTAAAAAAGTAGATTTTATTAAAAAAGGGTCTTTTATCGAAAAAGTACGTTTTATTAAAAGAAGTATATTTTATTAAAAAAGGTCCTGTAATTAAAAAAGTACTTTTTATTAAAAAGTATGTTGTACCAAAAAAGTATATTTTGTTAAAAAAAAAAGTATCTTTTACTCAAAAAGTACATTTTATTAAAGAAAGGACCTTGTATTAAAAAAAGTAGCTTTTATTAAAAAAATACCTTTTACTAAAAAAAGTGCCTTTTGTTAAAAAGGTACCATTTATTAAAAAAAAGTATCTTTTACTTCAAAAGTACCTTTTTTCAAAATTACCTACCTTATATTAAAAATTACATTATATTAAAAAGGACCTTTTCTTAAAAAAGTACCTTTAATTAGAAAAATTTCTTTTATTAAAAAGTTTATTTTTTATAAAGGTTCTTTTATTCAAAAGAATATTTAAAAGGTTATTTAGAATGTGAACATTTTAAAACCAATGTATTTAGTGCCCCAAATAAGTAGGGTATCATACAACATATGTTATATAGTTTGTAGAAATAAAATAATATTACACGCGTTTTGTTAATGTGAAAATAACGACAATTACAAGTAAATATTCTTTTTTTCTTCTTCTAATCTCTTTTTCCTGTATATCTATGCTCATAAAAGATTTTCTAAATAAAAATCGTTTTAGAAAAAAGTTTAATAAAATTAAATTTTCTTCTAGAAGCTTTGCTTAAGTGTGTGTATATAAGTCGTAGGAACTTTAAATATCTAGATTACATTGTACGAAATCCTTTTTCATTTATTTTAGCTGTTCTTATTGTTAAGCTTTTAAAACATTAAAATCCCTATTATATTAAAAAGAAAAGTTGTATGCGAACGTGTTTATTTGTCTACATGTGTAGAAAAGAAGGTCTCATTGTATTTAATATAAAATTGTTTACTTCTTTGAATTGTTTTTGTATACGGAATATGCTTTTTAAGATTTGTTTGTACACACGCATTTAGTTGTCTTAACAAGACAATATGGTATTGTTACATTTGATTATTATTCTTTTCTTTTGCGTTTATATTTTTATACTCTTTTAAAAAGTTCCTTCAATTCCATGTAACGGTTGTGTATATAAAATAAAATGTATATGTTGAAATCTTCTAAAGTTGTAAATTTATTTGCTTATATTTCTATATAAGTACATCCACTGTATATGATCGGCATATGTTGCTTTTATAAAATTAAGTTTTAAACTGTAAATTTGTTATTATATTTGTTTTCTGTTTTCCTTTTTTTCTCTTTAAGCCAGAGAGGTTCTTTACAATTGAATGTCTTTGCAGTACGCTTTAGCGAAAACATTATTATGTGATATAAGTATTTCTGTGTGTTTGTTTGTTACATTGGCTGTAATCAAGTCAAGCGTTGTTTATAATCGCATGTGTTGAGTGGCATGTATTAAATGTATTAAAAAGTTTATTTATTATTTTGTTTCAGTTTAATAAATAATCATATTTTTGAGTTTTATTAAATGATATATGATATGGTAGTTTATATTTTCACAATAACAAATTAGAAGGCAAATTACAAATTTATATAAAAACTGAATTATATTTATAAAACTTAAGACTTATGAGTAATGGTAGAAGAAAAAATTAATCATACATAATGTATGTATGTTTTGAAGAGGTATTTTAAAAATAAAATTTAATAACATACATTTAAATTTAAATTTAACGGTTCGTTGTAATTCAAACATCTGTGTTTATCATACACAGAGTTGAATAGAATCAGCTGAGATATCTTAAAGCTGCCTACACACTAGGGAACATACTTAAAAAAAGAGAGCATTTTTTGTGAATGTGTGAGTGCGTTTGTGTGTGTGTGCGTGTTGAGAGCGTGCATTTCGTGTTTACAAAATTTTTTGATATTTTTTGTTCCCTCAACCATGTTCCCTAGTGTGTAGGCAGCTTAAGAATTAAGGTTCAAAGCAAAAAAGAGTAATAATAACAAAAGGATAAAAATAGCATTGTTAAATTTCGTTGATGTTAGTCTAAGTTGAGTTGTTGATAACAAACTCGATTTGCTTTCAACAGTCATATAAGTAGACGACTATCAAATATTAACCCACTCAAAGGCGAAAGGCACTGATGATGGCTTTGTAGCGAAAGCCGAAAATGCGCATTCTGCCTTGCTGGTCTTATCAAATTTTTTCAATAGTTTTTATTCTTTGTAATTTACTTGTAAAAATTGTATCATCTTTCTTTGATTTGAAAAATAATTTAAACAGAAAGTGATATTAATTTATGATCTTGAGTCAAACTAAAATAACATTCATTTACTTTAAATAACAGATCAACTAAAAACATTTCCCCCATTCATCTTAAACACATTGACACGGTGCAAAAAATATAATTTAATAACATACATTTAAATTTAAATTTAACGGTTCGTTGTAATTCAAACATCTGTGTTTATCATACACAGAGTTGAATAGAATCAGCTGAGATATCTTAAGAATTAAGGTTCAAAGCAAAAAAGAGTAATAATAACAAAAGGATAAAAATAGCATTGTTAAATTTCGTTGATGTTAGTCTAAGTTGAGTTGTTGATAACAAACTCGATTTGCTTTCAACAGTCATATAAGTAGACGACTATCAAATATTAACCCACTCAAAGGCGAAAGGCACTGATGATGGCTTTGTAGCGAAAGCCGAAAATGCGCATTCTGCCTTGCTGGTCTTATCGAATTTTTTCAATAGTTTTTATTCTTTGTAATTTACTTGTAAAAATTGTATCATCTTTCTTTGATTTGAAAAATAATTTAAACAGAAAGTGATATTAATTTATGATCTTGAGTCAAACTAAAATAACATTCATTTAGAAAAAATAAATAGCTAAAATTGATAAATAGTATATTATTTGATAATTTTATGTACTCTCTGGTTTTGATGAAATTTTAATAAGTGATAAAGAACGAAGTTTGAGAGCAACATATCTCAGATTTTGGACCATCTTGGGGATTTTCTACTTTTCTGTTCGTTAGCAAGTCAAAAACTCTCAATATTTACTCGAAATGTATAAATGTAGCCTCACGTATTTCACATGGAAATAAATTATCGAAGTTTGAAATTTTTAGAAACCTAGTTATTTTTTTTAATTTGTATAGAATTACTTCTAAAAGGCAGATAGTTTGAAAGCAGTCAAAGACGTGGTTTGTAAAGCATTATATCCAAGTTTTTTGCTGGGAATTTAAAAAGTTTAATTAAAAAAATTAAAAATAAAAAAATTACATTAAAAAAATGATTTTATTTCGAATTTTGATCTCAGAAATGTTGAAAACAGTTAGTAATATCTAGTTAATTTTAATAGTGATTAAAGACGATAATACTTGTATATATAACACTGTGAGACAAATGGGGTCAGTGATCGGGAAGGGTTCAAACTACCGCGGAAAGTTACATCGGTAAAAAAGAAGTTATACGTGTCCCGGCGTTTCGCTGGGTCAGCCCTAGGAATCGAGATATATCGATTTGACCTTTGGTGGTCTTTTTTTTGACATAACTCGAGAACCACTAGTCCGGTTTTGCTCAAACAATTTTAAAAAAATTAAAAATTACAATTCCTGTAATCTGTTCATATAACGTTTTTCTATATACTCAACAGTTTTGCCGGTAAAAATAAATGTATGAAGAAAAAAATATTTTTTGCCTAAAATATTAAAAAAAAGTAATAAACAAAAGGTTATTGATTTTTATGGTAGCGGTAACTAACATTTATTTTTACCGGCAAAACTGTTGAGTATATAGAAAAACGTTATATGAACAGATTAAAGGAATTGTAATTTTTAATTTTTTTAAAATTGTTTGAGCAAAATCGGACTAGCGCTTCTCGAGTTATGTCACAAAAAAAGATATATCTCGATTCCTAGGGGTGACCCAGCGAAACGCCGGGACACGTATAACTTGTTTTTGACCGATATAACATTTCCCGTTGGTTTCATCCCATCCCGATTTTGACTATCGCATAGTGTAATAAACCAAATTAAAAAACTAAGAAAAAGTTATTACTTTGACATGATTTTTTTTAAAAAACTTCCAACTCCAGAGATGTCATTGGAAAAACCAGAATGTTTTGGTCAACATCATAAAGGAAACTTTTTTTACTTTTTTCTGTCCATATCAGTTGAGTCTAATCTCCCAATATTGGCTCATTAAAATTAAAAATTTTATTTACAAACAAAACTAAATAAAACTGCTTTCACTCCTGTATCTATACACCACAACAAGTTGCAGCAATAACAAAAATTAACTACAACAATAAATTATATTTGACATTACCAGCAAATAATACAGACAGTTAATATGATCGTTTCTTTTTATACCCTACACCACTATGTGGTCAGGGTATTATAAGTTTGTGCTGATGTTTGTAACACCAAAAAATATTGGTCCTAGACCCACCTTATAGTATACCGTTCGGCTTAGAATTTTTTTATTATTTCGATTTAACGATGTCCGTCTGTCCGTCCGTCCGTCCGTCTGTCTGTCTGTCCATGCACTCTACAGGTCGCAGATATTAAGATATTTTGATGAAACTTGGTACCGAGGACGACGCCTATTGATTTTGCTGAATATCGGTCCATGTTTAGACCTAGTGCCCAAATAAGGGTCCCCCCAAAATTATATTGTTAATACGCTGCTGGTCGCAAATATTAAGATATTTTGATGAAATTTGGTACACCGACCTATATCAGCCCAAGGACGAAGCCTATTGATTTTGGTTAAAAACGGTCCATGTTTAGACCTAGTGCCCATATAAGGGTCCCCTCAAAATTATATTGTTTATACGCTGCAGGTCGCAAATATTAAGATATTTTGATGAAATTTGGTACACAGAGCTATGTTGGCCCAGGGACGAAGCCTATATAATATCGGTCCATGTTTAGACCTAGTGCCCATATAAGGGTCCCCCCAAAATTGGCTTGGTTACAAACTGCAGATCGCAAATATTAAGATATTTTAATGAATTTGGTGCGCTGACTCACATTATAGAAAATTTTGACACAAGCCCCATTTTAACCCATTCGAATTTCGGATCCAAACATTAGTTGGCTTTTACCGAGACTGGTGTAGGGGATTGTATAGTCGGCATGCCCGACTTTAACTTTTTTACTCGTTTTTTAATATAATAAAATTTAAAACTTTTAACGATTTTTAAAACATGTTTGTTTATGACCACAAAAAATACCACAGTTGTATATATAAAGCACTTAAGTACAAATATGAAATAAAAATTGCAGTTAAATTTATATATCCAATAAATACAATAAATTCTTGTATACATTTTTCTGCTATATAGGTATTTTCTGCTACACATTTTTCAAAATGTATTTTTTTAAATAATTAAATTTACATTTTGATGCGTAAACAAGCGTCACATACAGGATTTAACACCGAACGAAAATTAAAAACCATATAAATGGAAAAAAAGAAGAAACATGAACGTGTTTGCATAAATTTGTTGTATTAACAACAAAAATAAAAAAACACGTAAAACAACTTGAAAGTAATAAAATAATGATAAAAAGAAATCACCCGAGCAAAAATATTTTTTATATAAGCTTTTATGATTTTATAGAATTATATATTGTTTAGTATTGTTATATGTAACACCAAGTATAATTTTATATGATTATATCAAATTATGTATAGTTATATAAATTTATATTAACTAGATCCACCATTTTTCGGATCTAATGATATATTTTTATATATAATTACATTAACCCATATATGTTTTGATCCGGAAAATAAATAAAAAATAATAATCTTATAAAATTAAATATCTTTTGATATATTATGTAAAATATACATTTCACAATACTCGACGAGACATAATTGAATCAAGTCATAAACGATTACATAAAAATCATTTTTACTAGGGAACCTTAAAAAAAAAAAACAACAAGAAACATTATAAATTTTAGAGCAAATATGGGAAGAAGAGGGGAAGTACGATTATAATGAAATATATGTATTTACACCCAGGAAAAGGATTGGTTGGAATTCGATCAAAATTTTTAAAATTTATATCTTTTGACGTAGTTTTATTTGGATTACTTATAATCGATTAATAGAGCAGACGAATTGTATTGGAAATTAAACAATCGGCAAAGGAACCAAGAACTATCCAATTACTGGTATCTCCAACCAATTTTAAATATTAAATTCCTTTAGTGAATATGCTAAAATATTCGTATAATCTATCAAATTTATTAAAACATTTTCAATATTCGAAAAAATGTAACTACAAATATGGTTATTCTAATCAATTAAATGGGTTACGGTTAAACCAAATTGACTGTAGATTGTACTGGTTATAGATGGATTGTACTGATTATAGAGGCATTTATAAAGACATTTAAGACTATATTTGTTTTTCTGATAAAATATTTAAAATCAAAGTTAGTCAAAAAAGATTTCTATTAGGGTTTACGAAGGTTTGAATCCCGGCAAAGGGAAATAATTAAAAAAAAAAACTTATTAAAATGTTTAAGCAGCAAATATGACAAAGAAAATTTAAATTTGTTATGTAGCAACGACTCAGAATATTAATTATGAATCTATATTTCGATAACGGAAAAATTTACTTCAAATACAATTTTGTGGAACATAATAAGAATTATGTGGAACATAGTATTGAATTAGGTAACTGAGGTATGTAGTTATTTTCGAAAATATTTCGGTAATGTTTCGTGTCTTTTCTATAAACATTGTTTTTGTTACAAAAACAATATATCGTCACCTAAAATGCAAAAGCGCGTAACAACAAAACATTTTTAGCCGATTTTCTGATTGATTTTGAACCACTAGACTAAATTACATTTCCTTACAAAATTTTAAACTTATATGTAGAAATAAGTCTATAGTCGTGTTTTAAACAAGAGAAGGAAATATGGAATATCTTTAATTCTACGTTTTTTTTTTTTTTTTGGTTCTAGTGTAAAAAAATAAAAAGTGTTGTTACGCCCTTTTGCCTTTTAGGTGACGATATGTATGTATACTAGACTGGTAAAAAAAAAAGTTGGAATTCTTACACTTCACAACCCTAAAAATATGCCACTATGAAAATAAATATGTTCTAAAAAGTTTTATTTAGCGAAATATTAAAAAAAAAATCAAATTTAAAATTAATTTGCAAGGATATCTACTATCCTTTTTAAAATTAAAATCCGTGTTATATATAATGAATGCCCTTGGTAAGTAAATTGCAAAGGTATAATAAATTAGATTTTTCGATAACACCGTTTACAGGTAATTAGTAAAACACCTTAAAAACTTGAGTTGTTTTGAATTCTCAAAAACCGCGAATAATTTATAAACCACAAATTGTTTTTAAATTTCGATTGCTGATTAAAACAAAGACCAGATTTGAAGACTTTTTGCGCATACAAGGCAAAAACAAGTTGAATTTTTAATTACATATTTTCGGTAAATTTTTAAATTTTAACGCCACAATTTCCTTCATTTTAAGGTTTATTAAAATGAAGTGGGTCTAGGACCAATATTTATTTGTAACACCAAAAAATATTGGTCCTAGACCCACCTTATAGAATACCGATCGGCTCAGAATTTCTTTTATTTCGATTTAACGATGTCCGTCTGTCCGTCCGTCCATCCGTCCGTCTGTCTGTCCATGCATTCTTGTGCGCACTCTACAGGTCGCATATATTAAGATATTTTGATGAAACTTGGTAAACCGACTTATGTCGGCCCAAGGACGAAGCCCATTGATTTTGGTTAAAATCAGTCTATGTTTAGACCTAGTGCCCATATAAGGGTCCTACCAAAATTATATTGTTTATACGCTGCAGGTCGCATATATTAAGATATTTTAATGAAATTTGGTACACAGACCTACGTTGGCCCAAGGACGAAGCCTATTGATTTTGGTTAACAGCGGTCCATGTTTAGACCTAGCGCAGACAGTTAGTATGATCGTCCATATAAGGGTCCCCCCAAAATTGGCTTGGTTACAAACTGCAGGTCGCAAATATTAAGATATTTTAATGAAATTTGGTTCGCTGACTCACATTATAGAAAATTTTGACACAAGTCCCATTCTAACCCATTCGAATTTCAGATCCAAACATTAGTTGGCTTTTAACCAGAATGGTGTAGGGTATTGTATAGTTGGCATGCCCGTCTTTAACCTTTTTACTCGTTTTTTATATAAAAAGTTTTTTATTTTCAATATTTCGCCACTCCATTGTGTAGCATCTTGAGGAAGTAACAATTAAATTAACAAATTATAAACAATTTGAAAGTTTGAAAAAATTTAAAAAACATTTGTCAAATATAAATTATTTGTATGTATACATTTATAGCAGAAAAAACAAAAAAAAAAAAACTTTTTTTGCTGGTACATACAAATAATTTATATTTGACAAATGTTTTTCAAATTTTTTCAAACTTTTAAATTGGTTATAATTTGTTAATTTAATTGTTATTTCCTGAAGATACTTCACAATGGAGTAGCGAAATATTGAAAACAAATAACTTTTTATATAAACAGGTCCTTTCGTCTAATGGTGTTATAATTTTGGGAATGGAAAAGCACTGTTAAAGTGCTTTGCCATCGCTTTCCAGTATGTATTTTTCTGACTGCGTTGGCACAGAAAGTTTGTAGACATTAAGGAAAAGGGAAACTTTGTGGAGATCGTGAATTCCAACTTTCATATTTTTTTGGTATTGCATTTCACAACTAAAAATATAATATTAAAAAAATGTAACTCCAGAATTCAATTGCCAACAATTTCGGTGGCCAAAACTGAGACGGTTTTCTGGGTGTATATGCTAATGATATGTCACACAATTATTAACAACCCAAAATATTAAAATTAAAAAAGGCAGAGGATGGATTCTTAACGCACACACAAGAACACACAAATAAAGACTTGATATTACTGTGTATAAAAAAGGTCTCAAAATAATAAAATAACTATAACTTACGACATAAGCACATACACATATAAAGTAACATATACAGCAATGGACATATAAATAGCACAACTTTAAGTTGCTCATACATTTAAGTATTTTCCGACTAAAAATATTTAACAATGCAAGTTTTATCTCTTCTGAGTTTTGTTGACAAAATGTTTGTCTCAATATTGCTGAAATGTTGATTCATTTAAATCAATAGATATTTTTTCGTAGTTGAATAATAAATATAAAAGGTGAAAAAGTATTGAAAATTGGATCAGGAAAACGTACAACAATTGAGGAATGGCGGATCATATGGAAAATATATGAAGATGGAAAAAAGTAGCGCAAATTGCTGAGGTAAGGCAAATTTATCGAAAAAAAAGTCTACAATGCAATTAATTCTAGTATTGCGGATTCCGATATATTGACTAAGGGCAAAAGTCGGAAGCTAAGGCCTCGAAAAACAGATGAGTACGAATCGCGTAAAATTCATCAAGGCAGATGGCATCTGATATTAATGAAAATTTTAGAATGGAAGTATCTAGCAGGCCTGCCAGAAGGAGACTGAATGAGGCAAATTTATTTGCGCGTATTTCCAGAAAAAACCCACTGCTCTCAAAAAAAAAAATATTTCAAAACGATCAATGTTCGCCAGAACCCATAAAGAAAAACGTTTATGGAGTGACGAAACAAAAATTAACAGGATAGGACCGGATGGCAGAATCTTTGTTCGTCATCCTGAAAGTCAAGAGTTCAATCCACGGTTCACTCAGAAGATGGAAAACCATGGATGTGGCAGCATTATGGTTTGGGGTGCATTTTCTTGGCGTAGGCGTAGGTCCGCTTATAAAAATCAATGGAAAAATCGACCAGTTTCAGTATTTAGATGTTTTAGAAAACCATATGGTTTTCTAAACTGTCAATTAAGTGGAAATTTATGCAAGATAATGAACCCAATCACTCCTCGAAACTAGCAAAATATTGGTTTTGTGCGGAGAATATTGACGTTTTGGACTGGCCAGCCCAGTGCCCTGAACCTGTAGAACGAAGTCAAGGTTGAAATCTCCAAAAAAATTGTAAAAAATTGGACGAACTGCGGTATGCCATTCCCCAAAAAAATAATGTCAAAAACTAGTGGAAACCATGGGCCGCAAGTGCGAAGCTGCTATCAGCAACAAAGGCTACAGCACTAAATATTAACGGTAAAATATTTGTACATTAGACCGTACCACCTTATAGGCAAAAAAGTGAGCAGTACACCCTCAAATACAAAATATTTTTGCAAGTCCATTCCAGAAAAAAATTTTTTTTTTGCCGAACGTAGGGGTCGCCTTTTTCAATTTTTCGTTATAGCTTTGGCATTTAAAGTCGGATTTTAAAGTGTGATATATCAATTTATTCTCAATAAAAAAAAAATTAAAAAGGCGACCCTTACGTTCGGCAACGAAAAAAAAATATTAAAATTTCTGCTGGGTTTATTGAAAAACTTTCTTAGCAAAAGTTTAATGATTTTTTGCGAGCTTTAATTTTTTGACATTAGAGTGGTACATTAGAGTGGTAGCAACTGAGATCTGGTGGGTAACTACTAGAACAGGATACTTGAGGTTAAAGTATCCTGTTCCTCCAAAAATAATTTAGATTGTACGGTGTACGGCGAATTTTTTTTTTATTAACGCTCTATTATAAATACCAAAAAACTTAACAAATGCAATATTAAAACAATTTTTTTTCTGTTTTTCTAAGATTGTGCCATTTATGTGTCCAGCTCATTTCAGTGGTGTTTTTTCATAGTGAAAACTTCTTCTTTCAACTTAAGTTTATTATCAATATTAAATGTGAATAATAAAGCTTTGGAAAAAACCAAAACCTTGTAGCATAAAAAGAACACATGATAAAATGTGCCATTTATATATCCATAACTGTATATGAATGTTTTCAAATATGTGCGTGTGTATAAACGCTATAATATAAATAAATGTAAGTGTATGCATTTACGTATATGTTAAACCAATTTAACCACATAACATGTGTGTAAAAAAACTCTACAAACTCATTCACACAAATGTGTATGTGTTTTGTTTGCGTAAATACACAAGTGTGTGTTGAGTGTAAAAAAAATGCCCACAAAAAAGGCAACAAACCATTCAAGTGATAAAGTGGTAATCAAGAATTTTAAATAAAATTCAGGTCTACATCGAACACACACAAATATGAACTCATATTTATACATGTATAAGTGAGCATTAAATGAATACAAAAAATTTAATTTTCTTTAACACAATATTCATACGTACATATACTCATATTCTAACTTATAAAATTTATGTAAAAAAAAATTAATTAAATGTTTCCAAAGTTTAAAAAAGTTATAAAAAATTGAAATGAAAAAAAAAATTAACTGAGTAATATTCGTATAGCATATTTTATCACAATGTCCCGTCAACTACTATCTGCGATTTTAATAAACAAAATTTTTGTCCTCTGTCAGCTAAAATCTAACTCACTGTAAATCTAGTTTTTACCAAAATTTATTTTTATTGGATCTTAATAGTATAC
This sequence comes from Leucophora obtusa, assembly GCA_949987735.1. Lineage (NCBI taxonomy): Eukaryota > Metazoa > Arthropoda > Insecta > Diptera > Anthomyiidae > Leucophora > Leucophora obtusa. The sequence goes on along the minus strand of OX465298.1, from coordinate 166,214,833 downwards.
AGCGTTTAGTTTACCTTCCGTTTCCACAAGTTCGAAAAACTCAATACACTCACCCCATTTCACCAATACAATAACACTTATGCGACTTGCGGCTCAATTTAAAATAAAATTTTGAAGGCAGTGAATTTTTAACACTTGCGACAAGTGAAATTTTGAAATAAAGAAAACAGTGTTGCCTAGTACTTAATATTTTCTATCAACTTACTAGTATTTGGTAAAATTAAAGTTATTATTACAATTGTATTTGTGTATATATGTAAAAAAAATAAGAAAAAATATAACAATATATCTTAATGATAATTTGAAATATCGATTTTTTAGCTTTGCTAGAATATTGAATACTTGTCAATACTAAAGTCTTATATACCCAGTGTAGAAACGGTAATGACATATCATTATTTTTTGGATTACCAGTAATGACACCCACTTACCTTCTGCATTATTTTAAAACATATAATAATGATTTACTGATAATGACTTATTTTTTATCATTATTTCAAACAGAAAATAATTTTCTAGATTTTTTTTTAAATTTTTTTAAATCTATTTTTAGACTCAATATTTTTTAAACACTGGTAAGGATATAAGTAACCACATATTTTTTAATTTTTTGTATGTTGGCGAGTAAGCTTACTTGTGTGCAGCAGGTCAATTATGTTTTTATCTATTAAATATTATATGTCGATATAGCTCAGATGGTAGAGCTATTGACTGGCAATCTGTAGACCCAGGTTCGATTCCCGCACCAGCAAATTTTATAAAAAAAAAATACCATAAAAAATATTTTTTTTTTATATAATTTATATTTTTGAAAATCTATTTTGAGACTCATTATTTTTGTCAGTACTGGTAAGCACGATATATTTTTTGATTTTTCGTATGCTGGTTTATAACCATAACTCATTATTTTTCGCGACATCGCCATATAAAGGTAATAAGAAATGTAATAACAAAAGTAACTAGTTACCATTACCAAGTATGTAGTTACATAACCACATATCTGGTAATGATTTTCTACACTGGGTACCCGATCAAAAAAACATTATATCTAGTATACGTAGTCATATCCCATTTGATATAGATGGACATATGATCTTATCCAAGTTCATCTCAAAATTGGGGTATCCAGTAATATCCAATCAGATCCCGCAAATATATTACAGGATTAAATTACATCCAAATAGATCTCAAAATTGGGAGATCCAATAATATCCAGTAATTTCAAATTGAGATCCTGATAGATCCCAAAATATCCCATGGGATTAATTTACATCCAATTAGATGCAAACGGATAAGATAATTTTGGCAGATCGAATTGGATAATTTGAGATCAAAATTTATCCTATGATATATTTGGAATTATTTAAATTTTAAGAAAATTTAAAAAATAACACAAAAACTAAAAAAAAACATTTATTATTTAAAAAATATTTATCTCATTAAAAAAAAATGCCGTCGACAGGATTTGAACTCAGGTTGCTGGCGTTGTAGACGGCCACTTAACTCACTCAGCCAAACAATGCTATACAAAATGACTGACTATATGAGACAACATTGTTCGTGTTACTGAGTTATATATAATTATATAAATTTATATATATATAGATGACTTAGAAAAAATAAATTAATAACATCCCGAGTAAAAATAGTTATATAGGAAATTATATAATTTAATATGGACTAATATGTTTTTATATAGTCAAGTGTGACAATATATCTTTGCAGATATAATTATGTATAGCTTTGAGGTTTTCAAAAATTTCATATATGATGTCATATATAGATCAGTATAAATATATATGTCCCCATATATATTAATATGTACCATATCTAGCTACATATGCTATGACAATTTTAATACAGCGTCATATATAATTAAAAATGTTTTTATCGGAAAACATATAAAGTTTTATATAGCTCAATGTTAATTTTTTTTTCGGAGTTTTAGATATGTTTAAGTATATCGCAATATTAAAAAAAATCTTATGTTTTTTTGAGATCTGTTTATGTATGATTTCAAAATATAAAAGACGTACTCATTATAACTCGTAAATTCCTTGTAAACCTTGTATAAATACAAGCCATATTTTTTATTTATCGAATTTGACATTAAACTCATAAACATACCAGGTTTTCACAGTTTACGGGTTTATATAAGAAGGCTTAAAATGCTTGGTTACAATTATGTACAACGTCTTTTTAAAATTTTTTATTTAAATTTTGAATTCTTAACTTAGGGGTGTTATTTTTTTAGTACTTCTTAGTAGTTTTCGTTTTGAACCTGAAATATAAAGCGTTATATTTATGTCTTTCTACATTAAATTAGATATGATTATATCGGGTCAAAATCCGGATAAGATTCTATATCATTCAATATATTTAGATCTTAGTATATCTCCAATTTTCGGATCATAGTATATCTCCAATTATATTAAATAAGATATCATTACATATGGCATCATATTATTTTTTTAATCGGGATTCTTTCAAAAAAACAAAAATTAAAAATCTTAAATGTTTTCCACTGACGGAATTTTTTTGGTGAATAAGATAAAAAAAATGTTTGTTGAATGGTCAAGGCACCTATTTATATGGCTCAAAAGTCTAACCGTAAATTTCAGGTGCTGTTGGCAGTAAATGGATTAATTTTTTTAAAATCTGTAAAAAGAATATTTACAAGTAAATTAAATTGAGTTAAAAAAATAAAAAAAAATTTTTTGTGCCCGAGCTGGGATTCGATAGTAGGGTCTCTCAGGTAATATGTGACTATATATAATTATATATTAAACACATAGAAAATATTACTGACGTGGGACCATATATAATCACATATAAAATTATATTGTTAATCTTGCAGCATATATGGAATCATATATAATCATATCTTATAGCATTTAATGTAATATATAATCATATATAAAAATATCTTACATAATACAACCAAAAAATTTTATAAGAGGGCATATATTACTATATCTCAAAATATATGACTTATATGCCACCATATGTCTACTCATGACAACATATATACTCACATATTATAAGATAAAACAAGATATTGCTATATACGACTATATATAAATTTTTTTGATCGGGTAGTGACCTTTCGACGACATTTTAAAAATTAACTTGCAGCAGGTTAATTTTCTTGTTTATTGGGTAATTTTCGAAATTTTCGCTGATAATATGTATTCGCAACTTGCAGAAATTTATTTGCATGTGACAATGTAGAGTTAGAATAAAATAGGAGCAAGAAAAAGTGGCAAAACTGCAGTTTAAAAAAAATAAAAAAAAATATGACCCCTCTGGAATTAAAAAAGAAAAAAATCGAAATTTGTTTTTGGGAGGGGCTCGGACCCGGGAGGCCGGTGGGGGCAGAAAACGGGGGAACATAGTAACATGTAAGTGTGAGTACTCAAATTAAAGGAAATTGTCTCACAATTCCAAAAATGTTATTTTTTTTATATCCATAAAACGTAGACTTAACTAGAGCCATTTTTCGACCAATAGGGGTGGGGGAGTGGCTACAAATGCGGTTGTCAGCACCGAATCTGTTTTCTGGGTGTTTATGACAATATTTCAACTATTTATTTTTAAACTTGATTAAATTTTCTAATATCAGATATTAATATGTTCATATAAATTTCAACCCAACTGATTAATAACTCGAAAAAAATGTTCGCTATTTAGAGTCTAAAATCCTTCAAAATTACAAAAACTCGCGTTTCTAAATGTCTGTGTATGATTTAGGTAGGATCCGCTACTTTTAGGTAATTATACCCTACACCACTACGTGGAGAGGGTATTATAAGTTTGTGCTGATGTTTGTAACACCAAAGAATATTGGTCCTAGACCCACCTTATAGTATACCGATCGGCTCAGATTTTTTTTTATTTCGATTTAACGATGTCCGTCTGTCCGTTCGTCCTTCCCTCCGTTCGTTCGTCTGTCTGTCCATGCATTCTCGTGCGCACTCTACAGGTCGCAAATATTAAGATATTTTGACAAAATTTGGTACACCGACTTACATTGGCCCAAACACGATTTTTGGTTGAAATCGGTTCATGTTTAGACCTAGTGCCCATATAAGGGTACCCCCAAAATCGATTTTTTACACGCTGCAGGTCGCAAATACGAAGATATTTCAATGAAATTTGGTGCACAGACCTATGTCACCCTAACAACGGAATATATTGATTTTGGTTAAATTCGGTCCATGTTTAGATCTAGTGCCCATATAAGCGTACCCCTCAAAATTGTCTTTTTTACACGCTGCATATCGAAAATACGAAGATATTTCAATGAAATTTGGTACGCTGACTCACATAGTCCCAAGAAAAAAGCCTATTGATTCTAAATAGGATCGGTCCATATTTGGACCTATCGCCCTTATGGGCTATATTTTCGATTCTCTCTTCTTTTATGATTTTATAGAAAATTTTGACACAAGTCCGTTTTAACCAATTCAAATATCGGATCCAATTATTAGTTGGCTGTAAGTCAGACTGGTGTAGGGTATTATATAGTCGGCATGCCCGACTTTAACCTTTTTACTCGTTTATTTTATAGTTTTGATTAAAAGAGCTGCTGCTTAAAAATTTTCTATTAAAGGGAGGTGCCGCTGATGAGAATATCCCTTAGCTTTTTCCACAAATTTAGGCATTTATGGTAACCAAATTCTGGCAACACGGATCACGATATTAACGACTTTTTAGCACTACTGGACTGTACACATATTTATTTATGCTGTATGTGACTGTAGTACGTATACTTAATTTTTTCACAATTAGTAATACTCATCCGCTCAAGTGTACTGCTCTCAAAAGTAGGGTTGGCAACCGATTTATAAAGTTAGTGATAAACGTTATTTCAAAAGTATTGCATAAGGGAATTTTACGGATATCGGTATTTTAGGATATTTTCTGAAGTTATTTTAGTGTTAATGATATTTAAAGCTATTTCATTTGGTTATTTTAATATTAACGGTATTTTTTTAGTATTTTGTTTCGTTAGCGGTATTGTACGGTGAACGATAGTTCTTTTTTATAATTTTTGGCAACTTTAAGGACCGTTACTTTATGAAACTTTATGTGTATTTATAAACAACGGCATAGACTGGGTAATAAAAGCTGAAAGTGAATATTTCATGTATAATGTTTTTGAGAGAAAGAAATAAAAATTTAAAGTTATTTTGTTAGGGTATTTTAAGGATAATTGTATTTTAGATTACATATTTCGGTGGGTTATATTAGGGCTAGCGGTATTTCAAGTTATTTCGTTAGTGAGTGGGTTTTAAATCGTTATTGATATTTTACGGTTAGTTTAGTTTTCCCACCATAACAAAGAGCCATGAGTATAAATATATTAATACCACTTTTATATTTCTTATTTTAAACAACATAATAATTGTTTTTATCGATTTTTTTGTTCTTAACATAAGTCTCAAAAAGTTTTAGGAAATATTTGTTTATAGCACAGCAATTATTTTCGTATGCATTAACAAACAAATAACTTATATATATTTTTCACAAATACTTCAAGCAACATGTGCCTTTTTATAATATTAAATAAAAAAAAATTGAAAAACCTAGAGAGTTTGTATATATATGTTTCACAAAAAAGATTACAAAGTTTTAAAAACTTTTTTATAAACAAAACATGTTGAGTTTGAAACTAAACATGTTATAAAAGCCTTGCGGGCGTTACAAGAAAAACAAAGATGACAAATGCCGTTTTTTTACTTTTTTATTAAATATTCTTGTAAAAGAAAAAGTATTATGTAAACAAGGTTTTTACAAATTTAAATTAAATTCATAAACTTAATTTTTGTTGTAGATATGTTATAAGAAGATTAATAAATAAATTATTCAAGAAATTAAAAATAAACCAATTTTATAGGAACATGTTAACCAATTAAAATTTTTTTTGGATTTTAATTATTTATACTTAGGTTAGTACAACGACTATATATACTAAAGACAAACCACCAGCCTCAACTGCTGTTAAAAAGTCTCTTTAATTTTATATGCAAACTGGTTTTAAGAGAAACAGTTTTTAGTTTTTTTTTTTGCTTATTAATTTTTTAATATTAATAAGCAAAATTTTGTGCTAATTATACAAAACTAAAGCAGAGAACATATCAAACAACACAAGTGCACTTTACAATTTAATTTAAATTTTTTAAAAACAATAAAAATAATTAATTAAAAATACCACTTTTTCACGATTTTTGTTATTTTACATTGAAACTCTCTTAAAAACAGTTCAGTTTTTCAGATGAGAGCCGTGGATAGTGCCTGGTTAGTATCAACTATAATTTTGTCACAAATACATATGTTAAAACATATTAGTCTATGCGCAAGTTAAATAATTTTTTTAGAAAATATTTAAGTTGGGTATGCAATTCACTGAACTCTTTATAAAAATAATTTTACAATACAATTAACACTCTGAACTCAGATATAATTACAAAAAAAAATAATACATAATTTGGTTTTCACTCGAAGGGATACGTTGTGGCTTTTTGGAAGTTACGGCAGCAAAATTTTCAAAATGGAGGTTTAATGGGTTACAGTGCCCCCTTAAAGGTCTGCCCAAAACCGCTGGAGCTGCAAAAGTTGAAATTTGATATTAATGTTCCTCCTCCGACACAGACGTTCGCTAAGATGCAATTTTTGATATCGTGGAATATACAGTTATTTTCCTAAAATAATCTCTTTTCAAAAGCTCTTCAATTTCGGATTGAATGCGAGGAATTGATTAGCTTCAAATTTCCTCCTAACCTGCAAAGTTTTTGACTTTAAAAAACGGAGTGGTGGTGTAGCGTCAAGGCAAAGTTGGCCAGTAATTCCTTTTGTTTGCAACGGCACCTGGCTCCAGCGGCAAGAACCGATATGAAAATTTAATTATACGTTTTCCAAATGTTGATCACGAACCTCTGAGCGTGCATAATTACATCCTAGGAGGTCTGCGAAACATTCGGAAAAAAATACTTCAAAAACAATAAATTTTTTAATATTAGAAGTTTCTAGTTAAAATTTATAACTGAAATATAAAAAATCAGTTTCTCATAAATAAAGTGAATATAAACAAAAATAATGAAAAATAATTTTAAAATTTTACAGGAAATATAAACTTTATTTAGTTTAAAAATAATCTCTGATTTAAGTGCTGGTAATCATCTGAATCAAATTTTGAGGACTTTTCAGTCTCCGGCGACGTTTTTCGTAAAATTTAATAAACATTCTCATTTTCGTTGCTCCTATAGGAAAAAGGTATAAGTGAGTGATGTTCTATATATGTAAAACCAACCAAACTAGACCAAATTTTGAGTTACCCAAACTGTCTAAATATATCGTAATTTAAGTACTATAAGTAATAAAATTTTCACAACTTTCAAAGTTTAATTTAATAAAATTCACGATTTAAATCGCCATATGTCGAAAAAAAGATTTGTTAAAATTTCTGAAAAAATATATATTGTTCTTCAGTACTTTATTTTTGTTTTTACCAAATCTTATAATGGTAATCTTAGTTTTTCATAAAAATGCTAAAAAATCGAACTGTTTTTTCTTTTTTTAATTAAATACTATGTGTTATGATCTAGGATTTCACTGAGAGAATTATCGTCACTTCAGTAATTAATTTCTTCATAGTTTCAATGAAAATTGTCACTAGAACTCGTCTATACAAACTTTTTATGGAATCTATGAAACAGTATTCATTACAATCAATGTTGAAAAGTTCATTAAATTAGTGAAACTTTTCATAAAATTAATAGGCCACTCCTCCAACGAATAAATCATTCTACCAATGAAGATCAATTTCATTTATTATTATTTATTATAGTTGGCTGTTGTCGTAAAAAGTATTTAGCAACTCCAAAAAGCTTAATAAAATTGTAGCATATTTTACGGATGTACAAAATATTCTAATGAAAAAATTACTAAATTAAAAAGTTTCATAAAATTTATAATAAGCTTAATTCAATGAATGAAAATCCTTATTAATGTTTCGAAAAAATTAATATGATTTATAAAAAAATTTCATAGTCCAAAATTAATAATAAAAGATTAATTAAAAAAAATATATAAAAATAATTCTCTCAGTATGGAAATTAATGCTTATCACTAAAACTCGGCCTTATGGTTACATAAAACTATTGTATTTGAGAATTAAATGTTTAATATATAATTCTAATTGTATGGAAGTTTTTTACAAAATAATGAAATGACGATATTTTCTTTATTCCTAGAATGCAATGAAAAGATAATTTATTTATTTAATAAATAACTATATAATAATGAAGTATTACAAAGTTAGTAAATATAGAGCACTAGCTGCTGTGGCCATCAGCTCTTACATAGTTTATAGGAATATATATTTTTTTTTTGTTTTATTTTAAAGATATAATACAATATTTTGAGATGGTTTAAATGTTGGTATAGATATTTAGTTGTTTTAAAAGTTTTGTAAGATTAATAATGTTATGTTTTTTTGTATCAGAAAGTATATTAGAAAGAGAGAGATTGTTGTAATATAGTTTTAACGTAACTGCATTCATTTATTAAATGGTTCATTGATATGACAGATCTGCTGCAAAACGTACATTGTGGTGTAGGCTTCTTCTCCATAAGGTGTTGTGTGTCAGTCGGCTACGGCCAAGTCTCATTTTTATGTATTTTTGCAATTGTTGTCTTGAAAAATCTGCTGGATATACAGCAGGTTTCCCATGTAGATTAAATTGTTTATAAACATGGGAATATGTGTTCCATTGGTGATCTTGTTTATTAGAAAGATGTTTTAGTATTGCTGAGAAAATTAAGCTTTTATTTTGGGTATTATCGATTATGAGTGGTAATCTAAGCGCTTCTTTTGCAGCTTTATCTGCTTTTTCGTTGCCTGTAATATAAGAATGACCAGGTATCCACATTATTTTTTATTTATTTGGGAACCGAATCAAGTTGTCTCTTATTTCGCAGATTGTATCACCTTTACAATTTGTCAAATTTTGAATTGCTTTAACACATGATTTTGAGTCTGTGCATATAATGTGACTCGTTGTTTTTTGGCCCATTTTACAGCATTTAATTAGCCAATGCTTCTGCGTGAAAAATTCCGTTATTTTGATCTATCAAGCCGCATTTAATTGTTTGTAAGTTGTTGTCAATTACAGCAAAGGAGACCCCAATATTTGATTTTGAACCGTCTGTATAACAAAATATACATCATCTTTTATTTGATGGAATTGAGATATGTAAACTTCTTTTGGTGTAGTTTGTTTTGGGTAAGACAATAGTGAGGTTCTATACTATTGTTTGAAAATAGCCAAGGTGGACGCAGACAGTTAAATTTGTTCATTGGTATGGAACTTATATCAAACAATCTTATAAACTCAATGATTCGTTGCACGACAGATTTTAATTTTTAGTTGCATTTTGATTTTGCGATGTATTGTAGTATTGGGTATTCCGCTGGCATAAGTAATTTTGTTGCTAACTTTGCAGTATTTAGTTCAGTGATATTATCGAGTATTAAAAGTCCAGTTTCTGTTAGTATATTTCGGATAGGTGTTGATTTAAAAGTGCCAATAGAAAACCTTGCGGCGGCATCATATGTAGATCGAATTTTTCTTAGTTCTTAGTTATTTACTTAAGACAACCAGGTGAAATATGAAGTTGTTGAATGAACTTAAGTTTGTGATTGTATGCACTGCGGAACATATAATATCTTCATCTTCGCCAGGTAACAATTCATCACATGTTGCAAAATTGTAGACCAAAAACGAGACAGTGATTAACGAGCATATATAAAATGCTTCCAATATTACCAGAGTAGTACATGATAATGTATAACTGCGCCTTTGCTTTAACAATTCAGCAGCTGTTGATCTTTGGGAATCCATATTTAAATTTTCATGAGTATGGGTAACCATACCAACCTTTAAACAGGTGTTGTTGTTAAAAGACAAATACCGTTAAATGTTACTGGTTTTGTTGATGTTGTTCTTTTTTACGTTCCCCATTTAAAACTGGATACTTAAAAGTCCCAAACTCCTCGCGCAAGCATATTTGCTTGCGGTCGTCAAAGACCTCCTACAGAAAAATTATTTCCTTATCGTGATACATTTGTTCTGCTGAACGTTGTGTTTATAATTTTAAAGAAAAAAGTACAAAAAACTTTTCATTTTTCTTAAACTTTAAATTTTTTCTTTAAAAATTCATCATTGCATTTATTTTCTAAAATAATTTACAAAATTAAAATCTACTTTCAACAAAAAAAAAAAAAAAAAATGTATCCCTGATTAAAAGTATCATACAAATGCTCGTAGCGTTTTATTTTAATCGCGTCTAAACAGTTTGGTCCTTCGAACCGGAACACCTGCACATTTCCTGATTGGTAGACCGCTGGTTGGAAGTCCCGAAGTAATCGATGACCGAGGCATTGGCTCCCTTGATAGATGGAAGCTAATACAAAAGATGAGGAGGGATTTCTGGTGTCGGTGGAAAGATGAGTATCTTGTTACGTTGTAGAACAGGTACAAATGGCGCAGAGAAGGAGAAAACTTAAAATTAAATCAGATTGTGATTATTAAAGACGAAGCTACAGCCCCTGCAAAGTGGCCAATGGGCAGAGTCATTGAGACTCATGAGGGCAAAGATGGAAAGGTACGTGTGGTTACACTGAAAGTCCTAAATGGAGTATTAAAACGCCCAATCCACAAACTGTGCCCTCTAGAAGATATAAAAGTAGAAAGTAATTACAGTGAGACGACAAAACACGTATACGAGAAAGACTTACGCTTGCCAACTTCTATAAAACCACTAAAGTACAATATTTCATTGGAATCCTACCTCTATGAGGGCAACTTCACCTTTGATGGTGGAACTCAAATCAATATTCTAGTACTGAAGGATTGTTACAGAATAAAAATGCATGCCATAGATTTGAATATTTCGAAAAATGATGTTACAGTACAAAGGAAATCTGATAAGAAACTCTCAAACACTGCCTTTCCATTCTCGGCAGCAGTGCCACCAACAACTAAGTTACGTATACGTAAACAATATTTATTACAGGCCAAACAATTTTTCATTATTGAATTGTATGACAAACTATTGCCAAATGCTGAATACGTGATTAATATCAAATTTAGTGGTTTAATACAAGACTTCTTGCAAGGATTCTATCGTAGTTCGTATGAGGTTCGAAATGAAACAAGGTGGTTAGCATCAACACAATTTCAAGCTACCGATGCACGCAGAGCATTTCCTTGTTTTGATGAACCAGCATTAAAGGCAAATATTACAATGAATATAGCTAGGTCAAAAAAATGTCATCAATATCAAATATGCCTAAGATTGCAACTAAACAACATGATATTTTGCCGGATTATGAATGGGATTACTTTTCTGAATCTTCGCCAATGTCAACATATTTAGTGGCCTTTAGTATATCGGATTGCAGCAAATTATCAGATGGTAATTTCTCAGTCTGGGCTAGAAAGGATGCGATACAATCAGCCGCATATTCTTTAAGTGTTGAACCCAAAATATTGAAATTTTTGGAAGAAGATTTCGATTTACCATTTCCGCTAGCAAAAATTTATATGAGAGCTTTGCCAGATTTTCAAGCTGGTGCTATGGAAAATTGGGGTCTAATAACTTTTAGAGAAAGTACTATGCTTTTTGAAGAAGGTGTCTCGGCCGCAACTTACAAACAACGTGTGGCCTGTGTAGTGGGTCATGAATTGGCCCGTCAATGGTTTTGTAATTTAGTAACGCCTAGTTGGTGGTCTGTTCTTTGGTTAAATGAAGGTTCTGATAGTTATATGGAGTATGTGACGGTAGATGCTTTAGATCCAGAATGGAAAACAATGGATAAGTTTGTGGTCAACGAATTACAAAATGTATTTCAATTGGATGCTTTATCTACATCACACAAAATATCAGTTGAAGTTGGCAATCCTGAAGAAATTAACGAAATATTTGATCGCATTTCTTATGGGAAGGGTTCAACAATTATCCGAATGATAAGTCATTTTCTAACAACAACCGTTTTTCGTAGAGGTTTAAATAAATATTTGTAGGAAATGGCTTATAGTTCAGCCACACAAGATGATTTATGGCACTTTTTAACTATGGAAGCTAAGGCCGAAGGTTTACTGGATCGAAATACTACTGTTAAAGATATAATGAATACTTGGACTCTACAAGTTGGTTTCCCTGTAGTACATATTACAAAACATCCCAATACTAATGTTATACGTTTGGAACAACAACGTTTCGTATATAAAAATTTAGAAAATCGTACTAAGGAGCACGAAAAAGAGGAAGAAGAAAATCCTCTTTGGTGGATACCAATTACTTATACAACCTCCGATGAGATTGACTTCGAAAATACCCGACCTGTGACATGGATTCCTCGATCAAACATTTATGAAATTGAAAATCGTAATTTAACTACAGCCGATTGGTTTATCTTCAATATACAACAAAGCGGTTATTATCGTGTTAATTATGAACAACAAAATTGGGCAGCTTTTACCGAACATCTATTGGATGTTAAGAAGTTTAAACAAATTGCTCCCTCCAATAGGGCACAACTGCTACATGATGCCTTGAATTTAGCCAGATGTGGTTATTTAAGTTACAAAGTGGCTTTAAATTTAACACGCCATTTAAAGCATGAAGATGACAACACCTCCTGGAAATCAGCTGTAAATGATTTTCAATTTATCGATTCAATGTTTGATAGTCAAGGAGATTACGATGTATTTAAGAATTACGGACTGAAATTGGTGAATAATGTTTATAATGATTTAGGTTTTAGTGATCCGGTGGATGAAAATGACATGTTGGAGCATTTTATACGAGCGGAAATTTTAAATTTGGCTTGTCATTTGGATCATAAAGGCCTTGTAGCGGAAAGTGTAAGGCATTTTCAGAATTGGATACAAGTCCCAAATCCAGAAGCTAATAATCCAATTTCACCAAGTTTACGTGGCATAGTTTACTGTACAGCTGTACAATATGGCACTGAAGCCGAATGGAATTTTGCGTTTCAACGTTATTTGAAAACTGCAGTACCGACTGAAAAGGAAGTATTACTAACTGCCCTAGGATATTCAAAAGAGCCATGGATATTATAAAGATATCTTCGATATTCTATTGTGGCTGACAATGTCATTAGGAAACAAGATGTATTTCGGATTTTTGCAGCTGTATCATCGAATGTTGTGGGATAAAAGATAGCTTTTATTTTATACGTAACAACTGAAAAGATATAAAAGCTTATTTGGGTTCTTCAATGTCCAATTTCAATGGACATTGAAATATTTAATCGCATTTCTTATGAGAAGGGTTCAACAATTATCCGAATGATAAGTCATTTTCTAACAACCGTTTTTCGTAGAGGTTTAAATAAATATTTGTAGGAAATGGCTTATAGTTCGGACACAAGATGATTTATGGCACTTTTTAACTATGGAAGCTAAGGCTAAAGGTTTATTGGATCGAAATACTACTGTTAAAGATATACTGGATAATTTGACTCTACAAGTTGGTTTCCCTGTAGGACATATTACAAAACATCCCAATACTAATGTTATACGTTTGGAACAACAACGTTTCGTATATGAAAATTTAGAAAATCGTACTAAGGAGCACGAAAAAGAGGAAGAAGAAAATCCTCTTTGGTGGATACCAATTACTTATACAACCTTCGATGAGCTTGACTTCGAAAATACCCGACCTTTGACATGGATTCCTCGATCAAACATTTATGAAATTGAAAATCGTAATTTAACTACAGCCGATTGGTTTATCTTCAATATACAACAAAGCGGTTATTATCGTGTTAATTATGAACAACAAAACTGGGCAGCTATTACCGAACATCTATTGGATGTTAAGAAGTTTAAACAAATTGCTCCCTCCAATAGGGCATAACTGCTAGATGATGCCTGGAATTTAGCCAGATGTGGTTATTTAAATTACAAGGTGGCTTTAAATTTAACACGCCATTTGAAGCATGAAGATGACAATGCTCCCTGGAAATCAGCTGTAAATGATTTTCAATTTATCGATTCAATGTTTGTTAGTCAAGGAGATTACGATGTATTTAAGAATTACGGACTGAAATTGGTGAATAATGTTTATAATGATTTAGGTTTTAAGGATCCGGTGGATGAAAATGTCATGTTGGAGCATTTTATACGAGCGGAAGTTTTAAATTTGGCTTGTCATTTGGATCATAAAGGCCTTGTATCGGAAAGTGTTAGGCATTTTCAGAATTGGATACAAGTCCCAAATCCAGAAGCTAATAATCCAATTTTACCAAGTTTACGTGGCATAGTTTACTGTACAGCTGTACAATATGGCACTGAAGCCGAATGGAATTTTGCGTTTCAACGTTATTTGAAAACTGCAGTGCCGACTGAAAAGGAAGTCTTACTTTAGACAACCAGGTGAAATATGAAGTTGTTGAATGAACTTAAGTTTGTGATTTGAATGCACTGAAAGTATTAAATGGAGTATTAAAACGCCCAATCCACAAAATGTGCCCTCTAGAAGATATAAAAGTAGAAAGTAATGACAGTGAGACGACAAAACACGTATACGAGAAAGACTTACGCTTGCCAACTTCTATAAAACCACTAAAGTACAATATTTCATTGGAATCCTACCTCTATGAGGGCAACTTCACCTTTGATGGTGGAACTCAAATCAATATTCTAGTACTGAAGGATTGTTACAGAATAAAAATGCATGCCATAGATTTGAATATTTCGAAAAATGATGTTACAGTACTGTTCACTTGAACAAGTAAAAGGTCTATGTATATAAAATTGTTTAGTTTAAACAGATAAGAATTGTAAAGTAATAAATTTGGGCATTTTATGCGACTGTTTGTATTGTATTAAATTGGTTGTGTTTGTTAACCTCATGTGTTGTTATCAATGCAGCGGTGATAGAACTCATGATCAGGTCACAGCCCTTTGTGTTTCTTTTGCTTAACTCAACATGTGATACATGATGTAATATACATTAGATAGGGAAAGGGGGAGACAAAGAACACAGAATAGTTTGCTAACCTTTCCTTATCTATAAAAAGAAAATATTGTCCCACGCATATCAGCGTGGGAAAATTATAGATTAAATAGTTTTTTAAGTTAAATATTTTAGTATATAAGTAGGAATAAAATTGTAAATAAAGTTAGTTCAATTTAAAACCACCACACGACTCGCACGCCTTTCATTTAAGCCCTTACAAGTACAAAGGAAATCTGATAAGAAACTCTCAAACACTGACTTTCCATTCTCGGCAGCAGTGCCACCAACAACTAAGTTACGTATACGAAAACAATATTTATTACAGGCCAAACAATTTTCCATTATTGAATTGTATGACAAACTATTGCCAAATGCTGAATACATGATTAATATCAAATTTAGTGGTTTAATACAAGACTTCTTGCAAGGATTCTATCGCAGTTCGTATGAGGTTCGAAATGAAACAAGGTGGTTAGCATCAACACAATTTCAAGCTACCGATGCACGCAGAGCATTTCCTTGTTTTGATGAACCAGCACTAAAGGCAAATATTACAATGAATATAGCTAGGTCAAAAAAATGTCATCAATATCAAATATGCCTAAGATTGCAACTAAACAACATGATATTTTACCGGATTATGAATGGGATTACTTTTCTGAATCTTTGCCAATGTCAACATATTTAGTGGCCTTTAGTATATCGGATTGCAGTAAATTATCAGATGGTAATTTCTCAGTCTGGGCTAGAAAGGATGCGATACAATCAGCCGCATATTCTTTAAGTGTTGAACCCAAAATATTGAAATTTTTGGAAGAAGATTTCGATTAACCATTTCCGCTAGCAAAAATGTATATGAAAGCTTTGCCAGATTTTCAAGCTGGTGCTATGGAAAATTGGGGTCTATTAACTTTTAGAGAAAGTACTATGCCTTTTGAAGAAGGTGTCTCGGCCGCAACTTACAAACAACGTGTGGCCTATGTAGTGGGTCATGAATTGGCCCGTCAATGGTTTTGTAATTTAGTAACGCCTAGTTGCAAGTCTGTTCTTTGGTTAAATGAAGGTTCTGATAGTTATATGGAGTATGTGACGGTAGATGCTATAGATCCAGAATGGAAAACAATGGAGAAGTTTGTGGTTAACGAATTACAAAATGTATTTCAATTGGATGCTTTATCTACATCACACAAAATATCAGTTGAAGTTGGCAATCCTGAAGAAATTAACGAAATATTTGATCGCATTTCTTATGGGAAGGGTTCAACAATTATCCGAATGATAAGTCATTTTCTAACAACAACCGTTTTTCGTAGAGGTTTAAATAAATATTTGTAGGAAATGGCTTATAGTTCGGACACAAGATGATTTATGGCACTTTTTAACTATGGAAGCTAAGGCTAAAAATTTATTGGATCGAAATACTACTGTTAAAGATATAATGGATACTTTGATTCTACAAGTTGGTTTCCCTGTAGTACATATTACAAAGCATCCCAATACTAATGTTATACGTTTGGAACAACAACGTTTCGTATATGAAAATTTAGAAAATCGTTCTAAGTAGCACGAAAAAGAGGAAGAAGAAAATCCTCTTTGGTGGATACCAATTACTTATGCAACCTCCGATGAGGTTGACTTCGAAAATACCCGACCTTTGACATGGATTCCTCGATCAAACATTTATGAAATTGAAAATCGTAATTTAACTACGGCCGATTGGTTTATCTTCAATATACAACAAAGCGGTTATTATCGTGTTAATTATGAACAACAAAATTGGGCAGCTTTTACCGAACATCTATTGGATGTTAAGAAGTTTAAACAAATTGCTCCCTCCAATAGGGCACAACTGCTAGATGATGCCTTGAATTTAGCCAGATGTGGTTATTTAAATTACAAAGTGGCTTTAAATTTAACACACCATTTGAAGCATGAAGATGACAACGCTCCCTGGAAATCAGCTGTAAATGATTTTCAATTTATCGATTCAATATTTGTTAGTCAAGGAGATTGTTCAACCTTGAACAATAGATTCTTAGAAGGTGGTTCTGTGGTTATAAATATCTTTCCATAGCCAGCTGCTAAGATAATATAAGTAATAAAATATACATTGTTCAACCTCGAACAATGGATTCTTAGAACGTGGTTCTATGGTTATAAATATCTTTCCATAGACAGCTGCTATGATAATAGAGTATAAGTGATTAAATATACATTAGTATGACACATTTTAGTGCATTTCATCTGGAGACGAACACAATGCGTTAGTTATGCTACTAATGCATTTAGTATTCGAGCAGGTAGATAGGGAAAGGTTGAGACAAGAATGTTATGCTTACCTTTCCTTATCTATAAATGGAATTACATATTAAATAGTTTTTAAGTAAAATATGTTGTATATAAGTAGGAATATATTTGTAAATAAAGTGAGTTCAATTTAAAACCACCACACGACTCGCACGCCTTTCATTTAAGCCCTTTCAAGTACAAAGGAAATCTGATAAGAAACTCTCAAACACTGACTTTCCATTCTCGGCAGCAGTGCCACCAACAACTAAGTTACGTATACATAAACAATACTTATTACAGGCCAAACAATTTTTCATTATTGAATTGTATGACAAACTATTGGCAAATGCTGAATACGTGATTAATATCAAATTTAGTGGTTTAATACAAGACTTCTTGCAAGGATTCTATCGCAGTTCGTATGCGGTTCGAAATGAAACAAGGTGGTTAGCATCAACACAATTTCAAGCTACCGCTGCACGCAGAGGATTTCCTTGTTTTGATGAACCAGCACTAAAGGCAAATATTACAATGAATATAGCTAGGTCAAAAAAATGTCATCAATATCAAATATGCCTAAGATTGCAACTAAACAACATGATATTTTACCGGATTATGAATGGGATTACTTTCCTGAATCTTTGCCAATGTCAACATATTTAGTGGCCTTTAGTATATCGGATTGCAGTAAATTATCAGATGGTAATTTCTCAGTCTGGGCTAGAAAGGATGCGATACAATCAGCCGCATATTCTTTAAGTGTTGAACCCAAAATATTGAAATTTTTGGAAGAAGATTTCGATTTACCATTTCCGCTAGCAAAAATGTATATGAAAGCTTTGCCAGATTTTCAAGCTGGTGCTATGGAAAATTGGGGTCTATTAACTTTTAGAGAAAGTACTATGCCTTTTGAAGAAGGTGTCTCGGCCGCAACTTACAAACAACGTGTGGCCTATGTAGTGGGTCATGAATTGGCCCGTCAATGGTTTTGTAATTTAGTAACGCCTAGTTGGTGGTCCGTTCTTTGGTTAAATGAAGGTTCTGCTAGTTATATGGAGTATGTGACGGTAGATGCTATAGATCCATTATGAAAAACAATGGATAAGTTTGTGGTCAACGAATTACAAAATGTATTTCGATTGGATACTTTATCTACATCACATAAAATATCAGTTGAAGTTGGCAATCCTGAAGAAATTAACGAAATATTTGATCGCATTTCTTATGGGAAGGGTTCAACAATTATCCGAATGATAAGTCATTTTCTAATAACACCCGTTTTTCGTAGAGGTTTAAATAAATATTTGTAGGAAATGGCTTATAGTTCAGCCACACAAGATGATTTATGGCACTTTTTAACTATGGAAGCTAAGGCTGAAGGTTTATTGGATCGAAATACTACTGTTAAAGATATAAGGGATACTTTGACTCTACAAATTGGTTTCCCTGTAGTACATATTAGCAAACATCCCAATACTAATGTTATACGTTTGGAACAACAACGTTTCGTATATGAAAATTTAGAAAATCGTACTAAGGAGCACGAAAAAGAGGAAGAAGAAAATCCTCTTTGGTGGATACCAATTACTTATACAACCTCCGATGAAATTGACTTCGAAAATACCCGACCTTTGACATGGATTCCTCGATCAAACATTTATGAAATTCAAAATCGTAATTTAACTACAGCCGATTGGTTTATCTTCAATATACAACAAAGCGGTTATTATCGTGTTAATTATGAACAACAAAATTGGGCAGCTATTACATCTATTGGATGTTAAGAAGTTTAAACAAATTGCTCCCTCCAATAGGGCACAACTGCTAGATGATGCCTTGAATTTAGCCAGATGTGGTTATTTAAATCACAAAGTGGCTTTAAATTTAACACGCGATTTAAAGCATGAAGATGACAACGCTCCCTGGAAATCAGCTTTAAATGATTTTCAATTTATCGATTCAATGTTTTTTAGTCAAGGAGATTACGATGTATTTAAGAATTACGGACTGAAATTGGTGAATAATGTTTATAATGATTTAGGTCTTAGGGATCCGGTGGATGAAAATGACATGTTGGAGCATTTTAAATTTGGCTTGTCATTTGGATCATAAAGGCCTTGTATCGGAAAGTGTAAGGCATTTTCAGAATTGGATACAAGTCCCAAATCCAGAAGCTAATAATCCAATTTCACCAAGTTTAGGTGGCATAGTTGACTGTACAGCTGTACAATATGGCACTGAAGCCGAATGGAATTTTGCGTTTCAACGTTATTTGAAAACTGCAGTGCCGACTGAAAAGGAAGTCTTACTTTAGACAACCAGTTGAAATATGAAGTTGTTGAATGAACTTAAGTTTGTGATTAGAATGCACTGAAAGTATTAAATGGAGTATTAAAACGCCCAATCCACAAACTGTGCCCTCTAGAAGATATAAAAGTAGAAAGTAATGACAGTGAGACGACAAAACACGTATACGAGAAAGACTTACGCTTGCCAACTTCTATAAAACCACTAAAGTACAATATTTCATTGGAATACTACCTCTATGAGGGCAACTTCACCTTTGATGGTGGAACTCAAATCAATATTCTAGTACTGAAGGATTGTTAGAGAATAAAAATGCATGCCATAGATTTGAATATTTCGAAAAATGATGTTACAGTACAAAGGAAATCTGATAAGAAACTCTCAAATACTGACTTTCCATTCTCGGCAGCAGTGCCACCAACAACTAAGTTACGTATACGTAAACAATATTTATTACAGGCCAAACAATTTTTCATTATTGAATTGTATGACAAACTATTGGCAAATGCTGATTACGTGATTAATATCAAATTTAGTGGTTTAATACAAGACTTCTTGCAAGGATTCTATCGCAGTTCGTATGAGGTTCGAAATGAAACAAGGTGGTTAGCATCAACACAATTTCAAGCTACCGATGCACGCAGAGCATTTCCTTGTTTTGATGAACCAGCATTAAAGGCAAATATTACAATGAATATAGCTAGGTCAAAAAATGTCATCAATATAAAATATGCCTAAGATTGCAACTAAACAACATGATATTTTGCCGGATTATGAATGGGATTACTTTTCTGAATCTTTGCCAATGTCAACATATTTAGTGGCCTTTAGTATATCGGATTGTACACACATAATAATCCATGCATAAAAATACGAAAAAATGTCAAAATAACAAAAAAATTTGTAAAATATACGAAAAATGGTTTATTGTACGAAAGTTTTTGTTGTTTTGATATTTATTTTGTATTTTTATGCATAGATATTATGTGTGTAGTAAATTATCAGATGGTAATTCCTCAGTCTGGGCTAGAAAGGATGCGATACAATCAGCCGCATATTCTTTAAGTGTTAAACCCAAAATATTGAAATTTTTGGAAGAAGATTTCGATTTACCATTTCCGCTAGCAAAAATTTATATGAGAGCTTTGCCAGATTTTCAAGCTGGTGCTATGGAAAATTGGGGTCTAATAACTTTTAGAGAAAGTACTATGCTTTTTGAAGAAGGTGTCTCGGCCGCAACTTACAAACAACGGGTGGCCTGTGTAGTGGGTCATGAATTGGCCCGTCAATGGTTTTGTAATTTAGAAACGCCTAGTTGGTGGTCTGTTCTTTGGTTAAATGAAGGTTCTGCTAGTTGTATGGAGTATGTGACGGTAGATGCTATAGATCTAGAATGAAAAGCAATGGATCAGTTTGTGGTCAACGAATTACAAAATGTATTTCTATTGGATACTTTATCTACATCACATAAAATATCAGTTGAAGTTGGCAATCCTGAAGAAATTAACGAAATATTTGATCGCATTTCTTATGGGAAGGGTTCAACAATTATCCGAATGATAAGTCATTTTCTAACAACAACCGTTTTTCGTAGAGGTTTAAATAAATATTTGTAGGAAATGGCGTATAGTTCAGCCACACAAGATGATTTATGGCACTTTTTAACTATGGAAGCTAAGGCTGAAGGTTTATTGGATCGAAATACTACTGTTAAAGATATAAGGGATACTTTGACTCTACAAATTGGTTTCCCTGTAGTACATATTAGCAAACATCCCAATACTAATGTTATACGTTTGGAACAACAACGTTTCGTATATGAAAATTTAGAAAATCGTACTAAGGAGCACGAAAAAGAGGAAGAAGAAAATCCTCTTTGGTGGATACCAATTACTTATACAACCTCCGATGAAATTGACTTCGAAAATACCCGACCTTTGACATGGATTCCTCGATCAAACATTTATGAAATTGAAAATCGTAATTTAACTACAGCCGATTGGTTTATCTTCAATATACAACAAAGCGGTTATTATCGTGTTAATTATGAACAACAAAATTGGGCAGCTATTACATCTATTGGATGTTAAGAAGTTTAAACAAATTGCTCCCTCCAATAGGGCACAACTGCTAGATGATGCCTTGAATTTAGCCAGATGTGGTTATTTAAATCACAAAGTGGCTTTAAATTTAACACGCGATTTAAAGCATGAAGATGACAACGCTCCCTGGAAATCAGCTTTAAATGATTTTCAATTTATCGATTCAATGTTTTTTAGTCAAGGAGATTACGATGTATTTAAGAATTATGGACTGAAATTGGTGAATAATGTTTATAATGATTTAGGTTTTAGGGATCCGGTGGATGAAAATGTCATGTTGGCGCATTTTATACGAGCGGAAATTTTAAATTTGGCTTGTCATTTGGATCATAAAGGCCTTGTATCGGAAAGTGTAAGGCATTTTCAGAATTGGATACAAGTCCCATATCCAGAAGCTAATAATCCAATTTCACCAAGTTTACGTGGCATAGTTTACTGTACAGCTGTACAATATGGCACTGAAGCCGAATGGAATTTTGCGTTTCAACGTTATTTGAAAACTGCAGTGCCGACTGAAAAGGAAGTCTTACTAACTGCCCTAGGATGTTCAAAAGAGCCATGGATATTATCAAGATATCTTCGATATACTATTGTGGCTGACAATGGCATTAGGAAACAAGATGTATTTCGGATTTTTGCAGCTGTATCATCGAATGTTGTGGGACAAAAGATAGCTTTTGATTTTATACGTTACAACTGGAAAGATATAAAAGCTAATTTGGGTTCTTCAATGTCCAATTTCAATGCAGTATTGAAATTTGCTACAAACCATATAAATTCAAAATTCCTTTTAGCTGAATTGGAGAGATTTGTAAAAGATGAATTAAAAGATAACAGTCGTTTATCCCAACAAATTGTGGAACATGTAAAAGTAAATGTTAACTGGATGAATAAAAATTATCAATCTATTTTCGAATGGTTACGAAAGGAAACAACTTAAAATTTAACAAAAAAAAAATTAACAAAAAAAAAAAAAAAAATTAAAACTTGTATACTTTCACTTTTTGAACCACCAAACTGTTTCGACGCGCTTAAAATAAAATGCGATGAGCATTTGTATGATACTAAAATTTTATTTACAAAAAACCTACTTATATACTAAACATTTGAATCTTAAAACTAAACACTTCTAAAACTATCTTTGCATGGGATCATAAGAAAAACAACAATAAAACCCTTTTGAGGGTTGCTACCTAATAAAGTGTTGCCAACAAATTTTCAAAATAAATGGCTAGATCAGACCCAAAAATCGCTAGAAAATCACTAGATTTATAAACAGTGCAAGAATTTAGCGAATTTATCGTTAGAATGTCGAAAAATGGTATCTAAAGGAGTTTTTTACTCAAAAAACTACGTACCCATATTTTATCGAAATGTGTATTTTTTAGAAAGTTTTTTTATTGTTTAAGAAGTAGTTTGTTTATAATAAAAGAATATCAGTATACGAATTTTACAATATTTTTCACCATAAAACTAATTTTTATAAATTTTATTACGGCTGATAAAAAATCGCTAGATTTTTGGCTAATAGCTATAGGACAATTTTTACCGCTAGGGACGAAATAAAATCGCGAGATCTGACGAGAAAATCGCCGTTATGGCAACACTGCTTTTAAACTATCTTTGCATAGGATCATAAGAAAAACAACAATAAAATCCTTTTGAGGGTTGCTAACTAATAAAATGGTCACATGCATTATCAGTGCTACATATGTATGTGTGTAGCAAATGTGTATTCATAAATACACAGATTGTGTATTAAGAGATATAGTAATCTTCCTTATTCCTAGAATGCAATTAAAAGATTGCAGGTAGTGCTTTACAAACTACTTCTTTCAATGCTTCACAAGTATCCGTTAGTGTATTTTTACTGCTTTTTTAGAAGTTATTCTGAACAGCTTCAAAACATCACAACTTTCATTGCTTCCCAAGTATCCGTTATTACATTTTTACAGCTTTTTTAGAATTACTTCTGAACAACTTCTCAAAAATCACTTAAGTATTGCTTCTAAAGAGTAATTGCTCTAAAAGTGATTGTAAAAAGCGATTTTGGTATCATTTGGCATTTCCAAACAGAGGGTCCCAGGTTCGATTCCCGGCGGGACCAATATTTTTTTTATTTTTTTTTTTAATTTTTGTTATTCTATTAATTTTTTTTTAATATTTAAAATTAATTTGTTTAAATTCAATATTTTTTAATTTTAAAATTTTTAAAAATATGTCTACAAAAAAATGGTCAGAAATTGATTTTTATGTACCTGTAAAAATAGTACGGAAACCAATATTGGATTGGAATGCACCTTTTATTTTTTAGTTTTTTTATGCTAAAAAAGAAGTACATCTAGATCATCAATTGTAGTGCTTTTTCTACTGCTTCGGCATCTCTTTTTTATATTTGAACAACTATTGAATAATTTCGTATATATAAAGAACATTTTCATTAAGTTTATGAAGATCAAATTTGTGAAATTCAATGAATATTTTTATTGAAGTTATGAAATTTTGTGAAAGAAAAGTTAGGAAAAATTTCATAATATTAATTACCCAGCGAAAAAAGAGATGATGAAGGAGTAGAAAAAGCACTACAATTGATGATCTAGATGTACTTCTTTTTTAACATAAACACTAATGATTTTAACATTGAGTTGTCATAGGAGAGGAATACTCCGACACTAACCTTTTTTCAGTACTTTTTGAACGAATGCAAAGGAAGCTCTTTTTCACCAATTAAAAGTTAAAAAAAAAGTTCTTCAAAAAAAAAATTATATTTTTTTTATTTTACAAAAGTTTTTTTTATTGCCACCACCGGGTATCGAACTTGCGACCTCACGTTTGCTAGTCGCTGAGCTATTCTTTGATATGAAAGTTGACTGGCATAAAAACACAACTTTGTTAATGCGAGATATTGTTCCTTATTCTCTTCAATAAAAGTACTTATTAAACAAGTGTAAAATGTGCACTCCAATTCAATATTGGTTTCAATACTATTTTTACAGGTACATAAAAATCAATTTCTCACCCTTTTTTTATATATACATATTTTTAAAAATTAAAAAAATATTGAATTTAAACAAATTAATTATAAATATTAAAAAAAAATTAATAAGTAAAAAAAAAAAAATTAAAAAAAAAATAAAAAAATATTGGTCCCGCCGGGAATCGAACCCGGGACTCTCTGTTTCAAAATGCCAAATGATACCAAAATCACTTTTTACGATCACTTTTTGAGCAATTACTCTTTAGAAGCAATACTTAAGTGATTTTTTGGATGTGGTTCAGAAGTAATTCTAAAAAAGCTGTAAAAATGTAATAACGGCTACTTGGGAAGCAGTAAAAGAAGTGATTTTTTGAAGTTGTTCAGAATAACTTCTGAAAAAGCAGTAAAAATACACTAACGGATACTTATGAAGCATTAAAAGAAGTAGTTTGTAAAGCACTACTTGCAATTTTTTTTGCTGGGAAAGAATATCAATATGCGAATTTTACAATATTTTTCAACATAAAACTAAATTTTATAAATTATATTACGGCTGATAAAAAATCGCTAGATTTTTGGCTGATAGCTATAGGACAATTTTTACCGCTAGGGACAAAATAAAATCGCTAGATCTGACGAGAAAATCGCCGTTATGGCAACACTGCATGCATTATCAGTGTCTACATACGTATGTGTGTAGCAAATGTGTATTCATAAATACACACATTGTAGTAAGAGATTTCCTAATCTTCCTTATTCCTAGAATGCAATTAAAACGCACTGCACTTATGTGATTCTATGTATTACAAACAATCACTAAACTACTAGTTACCAATTTTTCCAAGAAATTTTTGTGTTCATATTTCAACAACTTTTGATAGCTTCGTATATATAAAGAACATTTCCATTAAATTTATGAAGATCAAATTTGTGAAATTCGATGTATATTTTTAACGAAATTATGAAATTTTGTGAAAGAAAAATTTCATAATATTAATTAGATATTATACGAGTATCATAATAAAATTCTGTATTGATTCTACGAAAAAATTCTATGAAATTATATCATTAATGTCATGAAGGATAATTCTTTTAGTGCAGGAACCAAAAGGAGAAGCAAACTGATTTTTGACAGTGTCATTTGTAAAAACCTAAGAACCAATACAAAAATATTGGAAAGCTACGACAAAGCATCCCGAACCAAGGATTAAGATCTAATGGCTTGAGACCTTTGGTAAGGATAAATCGTTAAAGTTCATTTTAAAATAGTAACTATTCACGTAGCTCAATCATGACTTCAATAGTAAAAAGATAGAAACAATTAATTAATTGTAGAGAAATTTTAAGAAAAGAATTAAAAGCTTGAATATTAAAAAAAGCACAAAATACATTGCTTTGCTGGTGAAGTACACTCAAAAAAAGTCAGTAAAGTCAGCAAAAAATGTTGCTGTGTCAGCAAATTTTTAGTCAGGAGCGTGCTTGCAAAAAAGTTGGTAATTTCAGCAATAGGTTTGCTGAAAATCAGCGAGCTGATTTTTACCAATAAAATAGTTATCTTCAGCAAAAGTTTTACTAATACTTAGTCGACTGCAAATGAAAAAAATCCTTGCTAAAATCACTAAACTTTTTGCTGAATATGAATATTAGTAGACTGAAAAAAACTCAAAAAACTTGTAGCGAAATTTTACTTTAGTTAATTTATTTGCTGAAAATTTAAATATAGAATATGTGTAGAGTTGTTTTTCTTTTTCTGTCATTTCCGTTTCCAGACAAGCTGCGACATCTACATATTGTCTATCTGGTTGTCGTCCACGCTATGAATGCGGTTATCGGCACAATAAATTAGTAAAACATTAGTTCAAAATTAGTTTAGTGCTAAAAAAATATAACTAAAATTTTTGTGAAAACGGAATTTCAGCAAAAAAATTGCTGAAAACTAGTACAAGTATACAAGATGTTTTACTAATTTTTCTACTAACTTATTTTTTTGAGTGTAGCTTCAGTCAAAGTAACAACTATAATACAGAGAAAAATAATAAATAAGTAAAAATGTTTGCGTTTACTTCTCCATTTGTTTTTCACTTTGAAAGTTAACATACATATATACAAAAATTAAAATCTACATTATAACCTAGAGAGAACCTCATAAAGATAATCTGATGATAGTGTTTGGTTACACTTGAAAATGCATTAATTGTCAACTATTGGTTGTAGGAAAGTTTTTTTCATAAGTTTTTTCTATATTTGTTGTAAAATAAATTGTAAATTCTATTTGGAATTTAAATATTTGATCTTTAAAACCGAACAAAAATAACACTCATTGTAATTACCAAAAATTTAAAATTTTTTTTGATAAATCAGGAATTATCAAATTAAAGAATGAGTTGGGGACCAACTTTAAGCACGATTTCAGAAGCGTAATATATCAACCAGTCACATATATAGCTAAAATAATACAAAATTTAGACTCAATTATGCAAGGAAAGTTTTCAGCAAATTGATTAACAATTTTTGAGGTTTATCTTAGCTATACCAAGTTTTCCAAGTTATAGCAACTTTGATACAATTCAAATAGGGTGCGGAAATTTCAATTGTTGACTTTATATGCTATCACCCGATAGTTTCAATGTTATTTAATATTAACTACGTTTTTGATAAAAAATATAACTTAGAAATTTCCATTGGATTTTATATTGTCTTTTATACCTAAAGTGTCGCCATAAAATCTTTAACCTGGCGCTACGGAGACCAAAAATGTCCAAAAAAGTTGGTGTGTGGCCAAACCAAAAGGGGTTAAAAATATTTTTTGTGAAAATTTACAAATAAATTGTGACCTGATATTTTTGCTTTAAAGATAAATGTTTTCCAATAAAAAAAATATTTCTTTCCAAATTAGACAAATGAAAAAAATGGAATAGAAAACTGAATGAGTGGAATTGAAGCATAAGACAATGAGAACTGTATTGAGTGGAACTCAAGCACAAAAAAATAGTAGTAGCGAAATGGTGAGTAATTTAAATGACTCAAATCATTGTAGTTTGCTACTTCAACTGATCCACTGATGAGCCCCTTTTAATTATTTGTGCAAACGTTTTAAGCTATAAATTTGAAAAGCAATAAGATGTACCCTATAAAAAGGTAAACATATTTATTAAAAAAGAAAAAACCTTAGAGAAAGAATACAATTTATGTCTAAATATATTCCGATATTTAAAACAGGCTTTTGAGCTATATATTGACAAAATGATAAAAGAAACTGATGCAGTTAACTTTCCAATAGAATTTTTTAATTCACTTGAATTGCCAGGCTAACTCCACATATACAAAAAATAAGTAAACTTTAAGGCACGATAACAGCAATATTAAATTTTCAGCTTAAATATATTTTGCTTTTAAAACATATTTTTTATGAAAGATGCTGTTGTGTTGCAAATTTATTACCTTTGATTACACTATGCGACAGTCAAAATCGGGATGGGATGAAACCAACGGGAAATGTTATATCGGTCAAAAGCAAGTTATACGTGTCCCGGCGATTCGCTGGGTCACACCTAGGAATCGAGATATATCTTTTCTTTGACATAACTCGAGAACCACTAGTCCGATTTTGCTCAAACAATTTTAAAAAAATTAAAAATTACAATTCCTTTAATCTGTTTATATAACGTTTTTCTATATACTCAACAGTTTTGCCGGTCAAAATAAATGTTTGTTACCGCTACCATAAAAATCAATAACCTTTTGTTTATTACTTTTTTTTTAATATTTTAGGCAAAAACTATTTTTTTCTTCATACATTTATTTTTACCGCCAAAACTGTTGAGTATATAGAAAAACGTTATATGAACAGATTAAAGGAATTGTAATTTTTAATTTTTTTTTAAATTGTTTGAGCAAAATCGGACTAGTGGTTCTCGAGTTATGTCAAAAAAAGACCACCAAAGGTCAAATCGATATATCTCGATTCCTAGGAGTGACCCAGCGAAACGCCGGGACACGTATAACTTCTTTTTTACCGATATAACTTTCCCCGGTAGTTCGAACCCATCCCGATCACTGACCCCTACCATTTGTCTCACAGTGTTATAAGTAATGCCATTTGCATTTCAATGCTAGTAAAAAGCTGCCAAGTATGATTTTATGTTTATTCTCTATATTTCTTAAATGTAGAAGTAGTTAAATATATAAAGAGGCTTTAGAATACTTTTAGAAAACAATTTAATATTGATAAATATATAACTTTTCCATAAGAATAACATTAAAAAATCTATACTACTATCAGTAAGTAAAACAAAGACATTAACCGGTTAACTGTTTCTAACGACAAACCCAAAAATCTAACTTTACACATAATTAGCATAAAAATAAGAAACAATGGGATTCCGTTCTTGTGTATAATTTATAAAAAAAAGATCCTCTCTTACCAAGCAAAACCTTCTATTACCCTAGGGTTTGGGATTTCCCGCACTTTTTTATTTCCCGGGAAACGGGAATAAAAAAATTTGATTCCCGGGAATTCCCGGGAAATATTTTTGAACAAAATTGTTAATGAAAATCACCTATATAAGTAATTTTTGTTTAAAAAAACACTATTTCAGTACAAATTCATTCTGTGTAGTGAGAATTCAAAGTAAAAATATCAGAATGTTGACAATTTGATTTCACATACATTACTCTAAGCACTTCCAAATGAATTGCATGATTCCAGCAGAAAGCAGCCACTACTAGACTGTCGGAAACAAACCGTTTCATCACATTTGGCCCATTTGATATGGTGGCCACAATGTTATTTTCCAAAGACAAGTAAATCTCTTCTAGTTTTATTTCTACAATTCTTCTTATTTCATCAGCATTACATCTTCCTGATATATGAACCAACCCCAGGTTATAAAATGAATTATTTCCGTTTATATATATGTTCAAATATCTCTTTTGTGATATTCTTGTCCATTCATCTATGATTATAGTAAATCTCCTATTGTTAGAAATATTGCTCGATATTTATTTTATCATGATATCTTTTACATGATTATAGTAATTTAATATAATGTTCTTTACATCGGTTTCATTTTTTTGGCAATGCCAGGTTTTCATTGTAAAAACTTTCTCGAAAAAACGAAGATCTAGTTATGGTGCGGATTGATATTCCGTTGACTGCTAATTTGGATACCATTTCAGGAAATGTTTGCCCCACCATAAAACGTTCAATGCCTATTCAGATTACACTTTTTCTTCGGGTACTTTGCTAATTTTAGCTGAAACGTTATTCTTGTTTTTGTTTTCTTCAAGAGAAGTTGCATGACCATCAATTTTTTTTTTTTTTTTTTGTGAACCAAATTTAAATGTCGGATAACCAAACTTAGATACCTCCATTAACCATTAGTATTTTAGGACAAATATTGCGCTGCATTGTCCTTTTTTGTGAAGTATTTTCATACTCCTGACATTTTATTCTTTAATATAAAAGAATACATTAGTTTGAAAGCAGGTGTATTAAATAAAGTAAACTTACTTGAAAATATCACATTTATTAATGAAAACGTTACGTATAAAATTATTGGCCCTTAATATAAAAGAGTATTTTTTAAGTCGACTTTATTTTTAATCATACGGTTTTGTTCATTTTGTGTATAAAGACCTTACAAAAATATTTATATTTTCAAACATTTTGATTGGTTGAAAATAAATTAACGAATCAGAATGCTCCAAAAATAAACCAAGTCAAGGTATACTGCCACCAAATGTGTTAACTAAAGTCGGCTTTAACTAAAATATAGATTTGAAAAATTTTGATAGTAAGGGCGATTACACTATGCGACAGTCAAAATCGGGATGGGATGAAACCAACGGGAAAAGTTATATCGGTCAAAAACAAGTTATACGTGTCCCGGCGTTTCGCTGGGTCACCCCTAGGAATCGAGATATATCTTTTTTTTGACATAACTCGAGAACCACTAGTCCGATTTTGCTCGAACAATTTTAAAAAAATTAAAAATTACAATTCCTTTAATCTGCTCATATAACGTTTTTCTATATACTCAACAGTTTTGCCGGTAAAAATAAATGTTTGTTACAGCTACCATAAAAATCAATAACCTTTTGTTTATTACTTTTTTTTAATATTTTAGGCAAAAAAAATTTTTTTCTTCATACATTTATTTTTTAAAATTGTTTGAGCAAAATCGGACTAGTGGTTCTCGAGTTATGTCAAAAAAAAGACCACCAAAGGTCAAATCGATATATCTCGATTCCTTGCGGTGACCCAGAGAAACGCCGGGACACGTATAACTTATTTTTTACCGATATAACTTTCCCCGGTAGTTTGAACCCTTCCCGATCACTGACCCCTACCATTTGTCTCACAGTGTTATTTGAGAGAAACAAATTTTTTTTCATATTTCTTTTAAACATTTTACCAAGTTTTTAAGTTTTACTACTTAAATTTTGAATAAGTTATGCGAAAAATCTTTATTAGTTGAAATGTTCCTAATTAAATGGCAAAGATTTTTTTTTGTGTGTCAAACAAATTGATTCCCTTTTAAAAGATTTTAACAATGACATTTTTCTTTTGGTATTTAAAATGTTTTTTATGACTAAAATTAAAAAATCCTATTTCAAACAAAAACAATTTAAAAAATTTAATATTTTTAAAATTTCCCGTTTTCCCGGGAAAAATATATTATTTTCCCGGGAATTCCCGCCCGGTAATTCCCGAACCCCAAACCCTAATTACCAGGTAAAGGGAAATGGAATAAGAAACCAAAAATTGTAACTACTTACACTTTGGTCGCATAATACATTATTTTAATATGGGGGTGTCATTGGCGGTAAATGGTTGCCTAAATAGTACCGGTATAGGCTAAAATAAGTAATTACGAAGGAAGTAATGAAATAAGTTGTTACTTGTAATATTAATATTAAATTCACTACCCGATCAAAAAAACATTATATCTAGCACATGTAGCCATATCTCATTTGATATAGATCGACATTTAATCTTATCCAAGTTCATCTTAAAATTGGGGTATCCAGTAATATCAAATAATATCCCTCAAACGTATTACAGGATTAAATTAGATCCAAATAGATCTCAAAATTGGGAGATTCAATAATATCCAATAATATAAAATTGAGATCCTGATAGATCCCAAAATATACCATGGGATTAATTTACATTCAATTAGATGCAAACGGATAAGATAATTTTGGCAGATCGAATTGGATAATTTAAGATCAAAATTTATCCTATGATATATTTGGAATTATTTAAATTTCAATAAAATTTAAAAAATAACATAAAAAACTAATAAAAATATTCATTTATTAAAAAAATATTTATTTCATAAAAAAAAATTAACGCCGTCGGCAGGATTCGAACCCACATTTCTGGACTGCTATACAAAATGACAGACTATATGAGACAGCATTGTTCGTGTAATTGCGTTATATATAGTTATATAAATTTATATATATACATGACTTAGAAAAAATAAATTAATAACATTCTTCTAAAAAAACAAAATTAAAAATCTTAAATGTTTTTCACTCACGTAATTTTTTTCGGTAAAAAAGATAAAAAAAAAATATTTGTTGGAGGGTTTAGGCCACGATTTATATGGGTCAAAATTCTAAATATCAATAGTCGGTATTTGTTAAAATAATAATGGGATAATGGATATCTTTTAAATAAGGTATGACATGTATAAACTTAGCAATCCTTTGGAAAAAAGTACTCTTATCAAAAACTTTTTCACAAGTTGTTTTGTTGGTATTAAGCCACATTCACAATGATGGAGTACTCCCCTCTGCAGAGTGAAGTGTATTAAAATAGAGATGGCATTATACAAAAAATATGTAAGTGCGAAAAAGTAAGCAACAAAATCCACTCTGCAGAGTGGAGTACTCTATCATTGTGAATGTGGCTTTAAAGGTAGGAATAAAAAATAAGAATATTGCCAAAATTTTATGTAGAAATATAACAAAAAAAATCATTTTCGCTCTGGAAGAACTCAAATTCAGAACTTTAAGGAAATTATTATATATTACGATATCTAATTATATATTTAAGATATTATTAATTGAAAACATAATTTGCAGATGCAGTTGACACAAAATGGTTTAGTCTTTTTAAGATCTGTAAAAAAAATATTTATAAGTAAATCAAATTGAGTTAAAAAACTAAAAAAAAATTTGTTTGTGCCCGGGCTGCGATTCCATAATACCCTATAAACAATTTCACTGGAATTCAAGTTGAAAACAAGTTCAATTCCAGCCCTGTTTTTCAGTTTCAAGGCTTGAATACAACTTTAATTACATTTTATTTCAATAGCATACTCCAGCAAAAGGGAAACAAAAATTCAAGTTTCAAATATTTTTGTTAAATATACAAATGATAGAATTTGAAATGTACTTTACTTCAAGCTAAATTTAAAGCACTTGAATTTTTAAAACCTATGTGCTTATTGGGTAATACCTCAGTCACATATATAATTATGTGTGGGGTTATATATAATAACATATTAAAATATTATTAATCCCAAGTTGCAGTAAACATAACTTTCATGTGCTGTTGGCAGAAAATGGGTTAATTTTTTCAAGATCTGCAAAGAAAATATTTACAAGCAAATTACATTTTTTTTGTGCCCGAGCTGGGATACGATAGTAGGGTCTCTCATGTTATATGTGAGTGTATATAATTATTTATTAAACCCATAGAAAATGTTATTGATGTGGGACCATTTTTAACCATATCTCAAATTATATTGTTATTCTTGCAACATATATGGAATAGTATATAATTATATCTTAGAGCATTTAATATAATATATAATCATATATAAGAATATCTTACATCATTCATCTAAAAAAATTTTATAATAGGACATATATCATTATATTTCAAAATATATGGCTTATATGCCACCATATGTGATCATATATTATGTTATACATATATATATATAAGTATGTGGTGCGCATAGTTCGGAGACATAGCCAAAAATGTGCCCAAACTATGCAGTATATGAGTCAGAAATGTCTTGATACTATGCGCTAGACCTAGGAAGAGTTTGAGGACAGTCCCCAAACTAACCAAATGTCTCCATACTAAACAATTGATCGAAAAATTGTCCCCGTAGCATGCGCTGTGCATACATATGATCATTTACAATTATATATGACAATAGATCTGTCATATCTCATTATGTATAGCATATATGGTTGGTATCTAA
Source organism: Leucophora obtusa (assembly GCA_949987735.1). Lineage (NCBI taxonomy): Eukaryota > Metazoa > Arthropoda > Insecta > Diptera > Anthomyiidae > Leucophora > Leucophora obtusa. The sequence goes on along the minus strand of OX465298.1, from coordinate 166,180,874 downwards.
TTTTATAAAGGACAATATACAAAAATATATGGATATATAAGGTACAACCCATGTGAAAATCGAAATATATATGAACATACGTAATCATACATAGACTAGTATATGATCATGCATAGTCATACATGATCATATACGTCATTGAATAGGTCAATATATGACCATACATGATCTCATATATTTCCATATATCTTCGGATCCGAAATTTGAGGGTATATGGATATATATGGCCATATATGAGCATACATGGATCACATGTGAGTATGTATGGTCAAATATGAATATATACGGTCATATACCCTCAAATTTCGGATCCGAAGATATATGGAAATATATGAGATCATGTATGGTCATACATTGGCCTATGCATTGACGTATATGATCATGTATGACTATGAATGATCATATACTAGCCAATGTATGATCATATATGTTCATATATATTTCGATTTTCATATGGGAACATAAGAAACATATAATTATATATGGCTATTCATGACAACATATATATTCACATATTATAAGATAAAACAAGATATTACAATATATGACTACCCGGTGAAAATTGTCCATATATGAACATTTATGGTTCAACCATATATGTATGGATCCGAAAAATGAGGTAACACCCAAGTATATGTTCATATATGGACATATATGAACATATACATTTATTAAATATATGCGAATACATGCATAGTTATAGTTGCTGTCCTTTATTATAAGGTTGTACGATAGATATAAATTTATGTATGACATTCAAATTAGGCGCTACATATGTTCCTTTTTTTATTCATGGCATTAAATATAATTCCATATTTATCCAAATATGAGTTCTTTTTACATATGTGACGCGCAAAATAGAAAGGTCAGGAGAGCATGGGATCGGTCTCATTCGATGCTCAGATGTTGTCCACAAAAAAAAAAAAAAAATTGATTTTTTTACCCTTAGGTCCCTTTCTCTATGCGCTGTCACATATATGGAAAAATGTATTCTTCGAAATATGTTCGTATACAAGTCCCTTTTGCATAAATTGAATAACATATACTTTCATATTTGTCCATATATGAGTGCCATTTCCATATATGAAATAACCATATATGTCGGTATATGAAATTATTTCCATATATGGAATCACATATCCTTCCATATATGTTCATATAAAATCCATATATGTTCATAAAAAATCCATATTTGTTCATCAAAATCCATGTGTCCATACATAAACCATATATGAACATGTTTGAGCGTATATGAGCATTTTTCTACGGGTATATATGAATTTTTTTGATAGGATAGTTAGCTAAAATAAGTACATACTTGTATGGAGTGAAATAAGTCGTTACACATTATTACATATTTCATTGGTTACATATAGGGAATTAAAAAGATGTTACCAGTAATGACTTTGTTTAAAAGTACACCGATCCCAGCAATGTAATTAGATTACAAATTTTTATTAAATCGTACTTTCGCATAATAAGCAGTTATATAATGCAATACCAATAACATTATTTGTATCCTTATTAATAAGTTATTATAAAACACAATATCAGTGATATATTATTTTGAAGCCTCCAAATAAGTAGTGATATACCTCTATATCGGTAACTCATTATTTTACACCTCCCACATAAGTATTGATGTATCAAAATATTAGTAACGTATTACTTTAGGTTTCTAAATAAAGATAAAATTTCCAAAAAAAAAAAAATATAAAAAAATTTAATGGTAGTCGAATTCCAATTAAAAAAAATATTTTCGTATTTACAATTTCAAATGTTGGTGGCAATTTTTTTTCTGTGTAGGTTGTGTTCCCAGCAAAATCTTTCATTACCAAATAAGTAGTTATATAATAGAAATTCATAGCTCCGCACAACTTATTTTTTGGCGTCTAAGCTCATTATTTTTGTTTGGCGTGGTCGTTTTTATAAGTAGTCACGCTTACCCGCTCGCTTACGAAAAAATGAGAAATAAGTAGTTATGAGATTTTGAATAATAAGTGGTTACACACATGCTTACAAAAAGTTGAATTATAAGTGGTTATCCGATTGCTTACTTGATTCTTAAAAATAAGGAGTTAAGCAAATACTATTAGCTTAAGAAAATACATTCAGAAAAATTTAAGTTTTTTCTATGTGTAATTTTAGGACTCGTCATAAAAATTTAAACATAAAACCTATTTACATATAATAAATAAAAATTTATAAAATTTAACTGTGTAAAAAGTATTTATTTAAAATATTACGAAAAGTCATTATTTTATATTTAGAAACAATGAATACAATACGCCGTTATTAGGAAGTCATTATTTTATATTATAAAATAATGCAGAAGGTAATGATATATCATTTTTGGTAATGCAGATAGTAATGAGGTGTCATTACCAATATTTTGCTGGGTTTATCTTAGGTTCGAATTTTGTATAAATATTCCATTCAAATGTAAGCATATAAATTTACCCCTCAATTCATAAAAGCTTTTTAAAGTTATAGGAGGTTTACAAAACGAAATTTTTATACAAAATTTGTTCAATAAACCTCCTTTAATTTTACAAAGCATTTATGAATTTAGGGGTTAGCTTCTTAAAAATTAGGTAGTTCTAAAAATGCTACCATGTCTTAAAAATTCTTGGCTTTTCTCTTTCAAATGTAAACAAAAATATTTGTCATAAAAATATTTGAAATTTTAGTATTTTTTATTTTATAAAATATTAAAAACAACAAAAGCTAACAAATGAATTGTGCGTTTGTTAGTAAAGGTAGAGCAGGGAATATAAGATAATTGCTCCATTTCGCGTTCCGGCGAAGCCTTTGTACAAAAACAGCTTTTGTACAAAGGTGACCCCAAATGTTTAAATTTTTTTTGTTTACAAAAAATAAAAGAAAAGTCTGGTAAGTACGGATATTCGATTTTTTGCAATTAGTTATAGATATAAAATTCGAAAAAAAACAAACCTATTGTTCTATGTTTGAGAAACTTAATTAAGCAGTTAACTGGTTAACTAAAGGAAGAAATATTTTCTGCCCAAGCTTTTAAAATAAAAGCATCATTAAAGAAATTCTACAAAAGTCCTTATGGAAAAAAAAAAATCATGACTTGACTATGCGTGACCTGGGAATATGCAATAAATTTTCACAGCCATATAAACTTCTACAGAAACATACACACACATTCATCCACTGATATATATTATCCTCGTACACTTTCCTTTCAACATATATATAAAGAAGAAGTTATTCCAGCTGGCCTCAGACAATGTTTTATGAAATTAAATTTATCAAGAAACCTAGTAAAAAGACACACCCTCTCCTTTCTGCATTCTACATTATATTGTCTTATTTAGCCTTGAAAATGTTTAAATATAGAATCTACTATACGTGTATTCACGCTGTCATCTGTATGTATATATTGATCATTCGTTGGTATCCTGTTATTTTAATGATACTGTTTAAACTGTACTGTTACTGTTTATACTAGGCATAAATAATGTGTATGCATTTTCAAGATAAGGTTTATTTGGAAAATCCTAATGATCTGTACTTTTTTACCCACTGATAATTATGGATATTCCATGGTATAAACACATCATAAACATGTTTAGGATATCACATCAGGTAAACAAATGAAGGACACAGTGATAATAAGGGTTTATTGCTTGTTGCACACTTAGGTATATAATGTACGCATGTCAGCAGGACATATGCAGGTAGTTTAGTATTAAGTTTAGTTTTAAGGATTTTTAGTTATTAAACATTATTTTTAGGGGGTAATTTTCTAAAACACTTCGGTGAAGTGTTGCGTTATTTCTATAGAAATTGTTTTTGTTACAAAAACAATTTACATTGAAATTTCCCTTCACTTCACCCAAGTGTTTTACGAAACTAGGTACTTAAATAAAGAATTTCAGTGTCTTACAAACATTCGAAATTAAAGACGAAATTGTTTTGTTTTTTAACAGATACTTTGGCTATTTCAATATTTAAACCATAGTCGGGAATGATTCAGTACCTCAGTACTTAAGTACTAGTAAAGTACAAGTATTTGGTACTTGTACTTAACAAAAATAAGTACAAGTACTTTGAATGTACTTGTACTTAAGTACAATTCCTTGGTTCATTACTTGGTACTTTCTAAGTACCAAGGTACTTAACAAGTACTGTGGAACTTGCTAAGTACTACGGGTACTTGCTAAGTTCTATGGTACTTGCTTAGTACTTTTGGTACTTGGTAAGTTCTATGGTACTTGCTAAGTACTATAGGTACTTGCTAAGTTCTATGGTACTTGTTAAGTACCTTTGGTACTTGTTAAGTACTATGGTACTTCCTAAGTACCTTTGGTACTTGTTAAGTACTATGGTACTTGTTAAGTACCTTTGGTACTTGTTAAGTACCAAAGGTACTTAACAAGTACCATAGAACTTAGCAAGTACCTATAGTACTTAGCAAGTACCATAGAACTTAGCAAGTACCTTTGGTACTTGTTAAGTACTATGGTACTTCCTAAGTACCTTTGGTACTTGTTAAGTACTATGGTACTTGTTAAGTAACTTTGGTACTTGTTAAGTACCTTTGGTACTTGCTAAGTATCATGGTACTTGCACAAAAAACTACTATAGTAAGTACCATAGTACTTAGTTAGTACCATAGTACTTAGCAAGTACCAAAGTTACTTAACAAGTACCATGGTACTTACTAAGTACTATAGTAGTTTTTTGTGGCCCTTTGTTCCTAATGGAACCATAGGACATAATATATATAGTAGTTTTCAATACTACTGCACTCGTCAAGTCTCACAATAATTATGTGTATATTTGTGCATTTTAGGTGCCTATTCCTACTTTTGACTCGTTGTGGCTGTCATAAGACTATTTTTAAGACTGAGAGTCACTACTTTTCATACAAAGCAACAATAAAATTCAAAAAATTCAGATTTTATTTGTCAATTTTATGATTGTGTCGATACCAATTCTTAATTTTTTTGAAGTTTTCAAGCGAAAATTTTAATAAATATAATTTATTGTGCCTTTTCAATAACAAATACATGGGGAATACAGTCACAACTAAGAGTCGCAGACCTCTCGTAGGAATAGGCACGTTAACGGTATTACATGGATGTAAAAAATCGCTGAAATTGAAAAAAGTTTCAAATATCAGAAAAAATCGCCAAAACAAAAAAAAAATGATTTTATAATTTTAAAAAAATCATCAATATTAGAAAAAAAAACACCGAAAATCGCCAAAATTGAAAAAAAAAATTGTCAAAAGTGAAAAAAACACCAACATAAAAAAAATTCTAAAATTTAGAAAATCGTCAAAAATTAAAAAAAAAAATTGTCAAAATTGGAAAAAAATTAAAAAAATGGCAAAAATTTAAATAAAAACGCAAAACTTGGAAAATAATCGCCAAATTTAAAAAATCATGCAGATTTTATAAAAAAATCGACAAAATTTTAAAAAATCTTCAAAATTTATCAGCATCGTCTAAATTATAAAAAAGCGCCATATTAAAAAAATTCGTCCTAACTTGAAAAAATCGTCAATATTTGAAAAAATTGCCCAAATGGTCAAAATTAAAAAAAAATTGTCAAACATTAGACAAAATCGCCCAAATTAGACAAAATCGCCAAAATTGCAAAATATCGTAAAAATTTTAAAAAAATCGTCTTGAAAAAATTGTCGGTATTTAAAAAAATTACCAAAATCGTTAAAATTTCAAAAAGTCGTTAAAAATTGGAAAAAATCGGAAAATTTTGAAAAATTGGCAAACTTGAAAACTTTTGTAAATTTGAAAAATTGCCAAAATTGAAAAATTTTATGAACCCGGTGAAAAATGTCCATATATGAACATTTATGGTTCAACCATATATGTATGGATCCGAAAAATGAGGTAACACCTAACTATATGTTCATATATGGACATATATGAACATATACATTTATTAAATATATGCGAATACATGCAAACGTTGCTGGCCTTTATTATAAGGTTGTACGATAGATACAAATTTATGTATGACCTTCAAATTAGGCGCTACATATGTTCCTTTTTTTTATTCATGGCATTAAATATAATTCCATATTTATCCAAATATGAGTTCCTTTTTCATATATGGAAAAATGTATTCTTCGAAATATGTTCATATACAAGTCCCTTTTGCATAAATTGAATAACATATACTTTCATATTTGTCCATATATGAGTGCCATTTCCATATATGAAATAACAGATGCCTCCATATATGTCTGTATATGAAATCTTTCTCCATATTTGGAATCACATATACTTCCATATATGTTTATATAAAATCCATATATGTTCATAAAAAATCCATATTTGTTCATATGTGTCCATACATAAACCATATACGAACATGTTTGAGCGTATATGAACATTTTTCACCGGGAAAGTTTTAAAAAAATCGTCATAACTTAAAAGAATCGGCAATATTTGAAAAAATGTTCCAAATAGTCAGAATTTAAAAAAATTAGAAAAATTCACCAAAATTGCAAAATATCGTAAAAATTTGGAAAAACTCGCCTTGAAAAAATGGTCAATATTTGAAAAAATTACCAAAATCGTCAAAATTTCAAAAATTGGAAATAATCGGAAAAATTGCCAAAATTTCAAAACTCGTAAAAATTTGTGAAAAACGACAAAAATTAGAAAAAATTGCCAAAATTTTTTCTTTGCTCCAAAACCGTTGTCCGTTTTCATTTAACTCATTTAGTTTAAAGATACTAGCGATATTACAAATAAAAGCCCTTTTCTCTCTACGAGGCTTGGTTTTCGAGAAAAACGCGATTTTAAAATCTAGCAATGCAAGTCAAAATTTAGTTTCGGTATCGGGGTATTGGTAGTGGGTTTTGACCTTTGGTGCATTCATTTTTCCTCTAGCTCTTCTAGTTTGGGAGATATGGATGATTAAAATTAAATTTTAGCGATTTTCACACTTATTTTTCAACAGATGACTAACTATGACCTCCCTGTTCCAAAACCGAGGGATGATTAAAATTTTATTTTAGCGATTTTCGCACTTATTTTTCCACAGATGACTCACTAAAAAATATTTGCACCAAACGTCAAAACCCATTTTTTCAATTTTTACCATTTTTTAAAATTTTTTCCAATTTCGCCGATTTTTTTTTTAATTTTTGACGATTTTTTAAAATTTAAAATTTTTTTATTTTGGTGATTTTTTCACTTTTGACGTTTTTTTAATTTGAAAGTTTTTTTCACTTTTGATGATTTTTTTTTAATTTTGCATTTTTTTTTGTTTTGGCGATTTTTTCTGATATTTTAAACTTTTCAATTTCAGCTATGTTTTTTTAAATTTTTAAAATTCAAAATCTAGGGACTATATTACTGTTGGATATAGTGTAACTAAGTTACCTTTTTTGTTTTTTATAATAACTAAATTATTATAATGGGAGCGAGCTTTTTTAGCGGCTCGATTTCAAAAAACTCAATTAAATTTCGTTAAAAGGCTGCTCGTTAAAACAAGCTCTATGAAATTTTTTATACGAGCTGCTCGATTTAAAACAACTCTATTCAGTTTTGTAAACGAGCCTTTTCATTTTTATAAGCTCTTTATTTTCTTTAGTTGCGAGCTTTTTTCATTTGAGCAGCTCTTTTGTTTTGGCTTCCGAGCTTTTAAAAAAATGTATATATTTATGGCTCGCTCGAGCTTTCTTTACATCCCTGGTATAAATACAAGGTTTACGCTATGTAACATTAATATACGACGCTACATGAATCCTACTAATCTTTTTAGGCTTGTTAACTGGTTCTTCCTGAGTCTTTTATAAAATTTTCAATTTTTTTGTATTTTTCTTTTAAAGACATAAACAGACAAAATATAGTATCATAGTACTTGTTAAGTACCTATAGTACTTAGCAAGTACCATAGTACTTAGCAAGTACCTATAGTACTTAACAAGTACCATGGTACTTAGCAAGTACCAAAGGTACTTAACAAGTACCATGGTACTTAACAAGTACCAAAGGTACTTAACAAGTACCAAAGGTACTTAACAAGTACCAAAGGTACTTAACAAGTACCATAGTACTTAACAAGTACCAAAGGTACTTAGCAAGTACCATAGTACTTAGCAAGTACCATAGTACTTAGCAAGTACCATAGTACTTAGCAAGTACCATAGAACTTAGCAAGTACCAAAAGTACTTAACAATTACCATAGGACTTAGCAAGTACCAAGTGTACTTAGCAAGTACCTTGGACTTAGTAAGTACCAAGTGTACTTAGCAAGTACCTAGTACATTTTAAGGTATTGGTACTTAAGTATCAAGTACTTCCCTAGTAATTGGTACTTATTACAAAGTACATTTGAAACTTGGTACTTGTACTTAAAAAATTTCAAGTACAAGTACCATGGTTCTTGTACTTAATTTACTTGTGCCCATCTATGATTTAAACCATATTAAGCCTTTTTGTATGTGTTTGTTTAAGTCGTTGGTATGTATATTCACACTCCTTAGAGACACACTAACACAAATACACTCTCACACAGAGGCTCTCTCACACTTAGGAGTATTGTGGTGTATTTTTGCAGAGTGAAAATGTTATGTCGTTTTCAATTTTGTTGTTGTTATATTTAATGTGTATTTAAATGGCTTGTTGTTCACAAATGAACATAAAAATTTTTGATTTACTTTGTGTTACGCTTTTGTACTTAAGACTATTGTGTCTGCGTTCATTTGTGTATGTAAATCTTATTTCATTTTCGTTTTATAAAGGGTAGTTAAATTTTAAGGTCCGATGTTGAATGTGAACCACACCTAAACGTCAAGTTTTTTTCTGCATTTCATCTGACATTGCTCAATTTCAGACTAACTCAATTTGAACCATGGAAAGATACACAATCGAGCAACGCGTTAAAGTTATTCAGGCTTATTATGAAAATGGGCGTTCAAATCAAAATGCATTTCGTGCACTTCGTGATTTCTTTGGACAGCATAATCGACCAAATGTGTCCACAATCGGGAGAATTGTGCACAAATTTATTCAAATCGGGTCTGTAGGAAATGTGAAAACACCTGTTTTTTGTGTTTGGTGCGGTTTATGGGCTGGCGGCGTCATCGGGCCGTAATTCTTCGAAAATGAGGTTGGCCAAGCAGTTACCGTGAATGGTGTTCGCTATAACGGACTTCTTGTGGCCAGAAATTGAGAATGTGGACCTGGACGATATGTGGTTTCAACAGGATGGTGTCACTTGCCACACAGCCAACGAAACAATAGCTCTTTTGCGCGAGAAATTCAATGGCCGTGTTATCTCACGTGATGGCGATGTCAATTGGCCGCCAATATCATGTGATTTGACACCGTTGGACTTCTTTCTTTGGGGTTATTTGAAAGAAAAGGTATACGTCGAGAAGTCAGCAATAATTCAAGAGCTAAAGGATGAGATAATTCGGCACATTAACGGCATAGAACCTCAATTATGCCTCAGCGTCATCGAAAATTTGGACCATCGGATGGATGGTCCAATAATTTGTGTTTTATTCAAAATCAACATCGGCCCTTAAAATTTAACCACCCTTTATTGTATATGGTTGTTTTAGCCTTCAGTTGCCTGTATTTTTGTTGAAATTGCTTGTTGACATTTATTGCTGTTTATTTTAATGTTTAACACACATATATTCTTCTTTCACATTCATATGAAACAATTAAAACAATTCTGTTGAAATGTTCTTAAAATGATAATTTATGATATTTTAGTGAAAATTTTATAGACATTTTTCATGTATTTTGATTATGATAGTATAACATTAGGTATGATTAATATTCATTATCGTTAAAACTTCAGATTAACCCTCTAGAATGCTATTAAATCGAATGGATTAAAATTTGAACTTAGTGAAATACATTTTTAGGCATCCGACGGGAGAAGAGGTTGGTTCCAGGCAACACTCACGATAGATTCTAGGGTTACCCGGACCGGGCCTTTTTGTTTAAAGGGGACTTCTCATTTTAACTTTGCGTTATCAATGAGAGGACGAATTTCCACAGTTTATATGGTGCTTTTTAAATAATAAAAACTTAAGAATGAAAAAATCTAGCTGGCGTCAGCAGTTAGGGTATTCAATTAATAGACTTTTCATTTTATTTGATTAATAGTGCAAATAATTTTTTGGGTTTTTTTCTTAACCGGTTAATCGAATAAAATTAAAGAATTAATCGATTAGTCGACATAAAATGTATGTAAAATAATATACTAATACAAATATAAAAATTTTATTTATACACTCTCAAAACAACTCTGTTGTGACAACCGAATTTTTTCCAACCGAATTGGGTCGGTTGCTACAACCTTGTAATTCGGTTGCCCCAACCGAATTCAGTTGAGGCAACCAATAATTCGGTTGTCGCAACCGCATTGAAATTGAATTCGGTTGCCGCAACTAAATTCGGTTGCTGCAACCGAATTACGAGGTTGCAGCAACCGAATCAATTCGGTTGGCAAAAAATTCCGTTGCCACAACGGAATTGTTCTGAGAGTGTAGCGCTCTAGCTTTATAATATGTTCAATGAGTTAAACAAAATAGAACTGGTATTTTAATTTTTGTCTCTTTAGTATAGATTGAACATAAAAAAGTAAATGTAGAGAGAATTTTTTATCGCTTCCTTTCTTTATTTGATTTTAGAAACTATTTCCCAGGTTTAGAAATCGCTATAATTAATTTCGTAAAAATTGTTTGTAAGGGAGTTTGCTTCTGAAAAGCTTTCTTGTATTAAAAGTTATTTAGTTTTCATTAAAGATTATTTTTGATCTCCATAAATTTTTTATTTTGACTACAATCTACGTAAATAGATGTCACTACAACTGTCAAAACAACAGAGAAGTATTTTGGAAGATGACAAACCAAATTGTAATAAATCTTCTGCGTTTTTCTTTGATATTTAAGGTTTTTAATAAGGCTTCTAGGGGAAAACAAGAAATTCTCGTTGAGTTCAAGCCTTCACGAAATTATTTTTCATAATTTGAAATAAATTTTGCTACTGTGTTAAACATTTAATTAAATTATTTAAAAATATATTTTTTAAATATTTTTGTAATTTTTGTTAGCAATTTCGATTAATTATTCGTTATTCGAAATATGGACATTTTAAATTATTCGAACAATTTTTGGTTAAATTGTTCGATTCATCGAATAACGATTAATCGACTGATTCTCTTATTAAATTGGTTTATGAAATCTTTCACATATATATATATATATATATATATAAGGTGAAATTTTATATAAAATTTGATTAAGAACTGCATTAATGTAATGAAAAGCTTCAATGAACGAATTCAAGAGAAACTTCATTGGCTCAATGTAGAAATTCATTTTTAGCATGCAGATAATTCTCTCAGTATATTGTAACGACAAGTTTTCCTCCGGTTGCTGGGGTATAGCTCACAGGGGTTCTGAAATTTATATTTGCATAGACAGAGAGTGAAAAAACGAGTAGTTATAGGGTTTGACTTAAAGAGATGTTTTTTAGTTTTAATTCCAAGTAAAACAAAATTATTTTAAATATATTATATAATTACAGGCTAATTTTACCCTCTTCAGCAGTAATGACGGAGAAAACTGGAGCACTTTTCACAAATCGCTGTAAAACAGATACTAGCATTGGAGAGACCTGAAGTAGTCACTTCCCTTAATAATTCCAGGAGAGACCTAGCGTAGGTACTTCCCCTTAATCTCGGTAAAACAAGCAAAAACATTAGAGAGATCTGAGTAGGCAATTCTCTTGATGATTCCTGGAGAAACCTGGCGTAGGCACTTCTCATAGTTCGCGGTAAAATAGATACAAGCAAGGGAGAGACCTGGAATTCGCACTTCTCTTCATAATTCCTGGTGAAACCTCAATCTTGAAGTCAGTGGATTTTCTAGTTTAACAGAAAACTAGTGGTGATATTAATCACCATTGGCGGAGAATTATCATCACTTCAGTAATGAATTTCTTCATAGTTTCAATGAAAATTGTTATTGGAACTCGTCCATTGAAACTTTTCATAGAATCTATGAAACATGTTTAATTGAAGTCAATGTTTATGAAAAGTTCATAAAATTATTGAAACTCCATAAAATTAATAGGCCGCTCGACCAATGAATAAATCATTCAGCTAATGAAGGGCTTCATAAAATCTATGAAGCAATTTCATTTACTATTATATATTATAGTTGGTTGTTGTCGTTCCTAAGCTGGAGTGATTAAATAAAAAATACTTAGCAAATGCAAAAGGCGTAATAAAATCGTAGCATATTTTACGCATGTCAAAATATAGAAATAATTCATTAAATTAAAAAGTTTCATAAAAAAAGTTTCGAAAAAATTAATATGATTTAAAATAAATTTCTTAGTCCAAAATTAATAATAAAAAATTAATTAAAAAATAAAAATTTTAAATGATTATTCTCTCAGCAAATAACGATATTTTATAAAAAAATTAAAAAAAAAGTAAATACTATTGAACAATTTCCTATATATAAAGACCACACGCAGAAAAAAGAGATTGTTGTATATATTTACAGGCAATTATATATATGTTTATAAACTACTATACTTATGTTTGAGGTGTGTTTCCAATTATTTTATTTTTATCGTTATAGTATGTATGTCTCCAGGCAAACACTGTAATGTTCCCACTTAAACAAAAATATATTTTCATTTTTATTTTATCATTATTATGTTTGTGGAGTGCAAATATAACATATGTTCCCACTTAAACAAAAATATATTTTCATTTTTATTTTATCATTATTATGTTTGTGGAGTGCAAATATAATAATGATAAACATATATATATTTGCCAGCAAACATTTATATATTTGCGAGTAGATGTATTTCATATGATTCAAACATACATATTTTTACAGGCAAATATATTATATTTGCTGGCAAACATATTATATTAAAAACACGGCAAATATATTTTGACAGTTCTTCCAAACATATATATATCACCAGCAAATATGTTTCCTGCAGGGTGATTTTTTTCAGCGTGCATTTTCATTAAATTTATGGAGATCTAATTTATGAAATTCAATGAATTTTTTTTAGTGAAATTATGAAATTTTATGAAAGAAAAGTTATGAAAAATTTTATAATATTAATTAAATATTATGAAAATTCATTGGTTCTATTATATCGCTAATATCATGAAGGATAATTCCCTCAGTGTAGATAGAATCGTTTCATATTTGATCCTAATAAAATTTCTTACCGTTTTGTGACTTTTGATTATGTTATATACAAATTTTGGTACAAGTCTCTTTCAACCCATTATATTGTAATTTCACATTCAAACATTATTTGGCATTTTATCATACTGATGTCGTCGGCATGCCCGACTTTAACAGTAGGCATTTCATAATTTAAATGAAAACAAAATGAAACGAATGCAGTGATAAAATAAAATCGAATTTTGAATTTTTTTTTAAATTTTTCATTGTTTTAATGAATTATTTTTATAAAATCTATGAAAGTTTCCTTTAAAAATATGAAAAAATCATTATACTAATAATTTCATGCCTTAATAAACTATTTCATAAAGTCTGTGCTAAAATGAAAAATATTTATGAAAATATTTCATTCAAGTAATAGATTTTTTTCATTAAACACATAAAACTTCCACAACTTTTATCTTAAACTTAATCAAAAAATTTCATATATTCTATGAAATTTTCATTAGTTTAATGATGCCTTTCATTAAAATTGATATACTGAAATTTGTTTCATTGATTCAATTAAACCGTTATGGTTATGGTGCTTGCGTTATAATATTTTGCATTTTGTCGAAAACTTTTCTTCATTAGATAAATTTTTGAAATAATCTCAGCGAGACTACCTCAAAAGTTAACATGAACGCATTTTTGCTTTGTCAAATAATAGGATCAAAATTTTTAAAACTATTTTTCCATAGAAAAATTTGGCAACCGGTAACCAACAAAACAAAACACATACATTATTGGAAGTGTTGTATAGAAACAATTTTATTGGTCATCCGAATTGCTTCTTCTAGTTTGAGACTACTTTTCCCAAAAGAGATTTTTTCTCCCATACTCGTATATAAGATATATTAAAGATGTGGCAGCTCTGGCATCACTTAAGGTGCATATTTGATACCATTTGAGCTCCAACAAAAATTGACATTGTTCGTCAAAGAATTGTATATAGGACAGCAAATTTTTAATATAAAAATAAATATTTAAAATCTTAAAAAATTCCTAAGAACTTTTATAAAAGCATTATGCTTAAAAAAAATTGTCTTTATAAAAATAGCGTAAGAACTAAAGAATTTAAAGATATGTTTGAAATCCTGAATGATTTGTATGCAAATTTTATGAAAGTCTGTTTTTTATTTAAAAGAATATTTACAACTAACTATAAAACTGTCTTTTGATCACGGAATTTGCTTTGAGAGTTTATTTTAAAATTTTTAATTCAAATTATTTTGTTTGAATTACTTTTAAAACATTTAAAGAAATCTCTATAAATAGATGCATAATGAAAAAATGTCTCTATACACAAAGTATTATATAAAAATTCCTTTGTAAACATTTTAGCCATAAAGATATAAAGACATATTTTATAAAATGCAGGTAAAATCATGTTTCCTTTGGCTTTATGTACAAAAAAGAAAGAAGAAAATCCGACTTTAATGAGACAACATCATAAGCGGTAATATGCAATGTAATATAATCATCATATTTTCCACAGAAGACATATAAGTTGTTTTTGTTTGTAACCATAGAATGAATCAGACTATAATAATATACAAAGAACACCGCATAGTGGGACGAAATCAAAATATTTTTGAAATAATTCTGCTATTTTTACAGTTTTGTGTTTTAATATTAATCGATTTCCTTCAAATTTGATACTTTTAGTTCGAATGTGGACCTAACATCATGTACGAAACTTCAACAAAATTTAATAACATTTTCGGATATCTTAAAAAAAAAAAATTCACTACATATTGAAATAAACCGCATTTTAAATAGTGATGAAATGGAAATTATATCACAGTAATCCACACGCCGAGAAAACATATGCCGGATACATGACCAGGGCTAAAACAACTATATTCTCAACTGCACTAGTTGTTTGTAATAAACAAATTATTATTGCTGGAGTTTTATTTTACCAGTGATGTGGTCACTATTATCATTTTCACAACTGAAATATCTCTATTTTTTGATTATAAATTATCCTAGTTTCTACAATATGAAAAAAGAGAGCACATCGTCGGCTTGCCTGCAAGAAGTCCTATGTGTTTTTTTTAATAGATTTTCAGGAGAGCGAAAAAACTGTTAAAAATAATCTTTTAATATATTTTATTGACATGGTATGCCTTAATGATGATTTTTGTCAATGAGGTCGTGAATTATTAACGCATATGATGTCAATAAAATATCTTAAAACGATATTTTTTAACAGTTTTTCGCACTCCTTAAAATGGGGTTAAATACTGTAACAACAGCATTTTAAAGGGCATATTTAAACGCTTGTCAAACATTCAATTAACTATATTTTTAATATTGTTTTTTTTATTTAAAATCATGTTATTGTAGTATTTTTAAAAATATCAGTTTTATATTTCCCCGGTCAAAATCGCCAGAGTTGCCACTTCATTACTGGCCCTTTTTAAAAAAGGCAAAATCGGCTGCCACTGTGCAGCCTTCATTAATTATCGGAAAATAAAAATGTAAAGTGATTCGCAATCCCAGTTAATTTCTCTAGTCGTTATCGTGGCCCGTGCAAGAAAAAACACATTTGCTTCGAGATTTAAAATTTATTTGACCAAAATTCAAAAAAGGGCCACTATAAGGACTAGAGTTTTTGTTGCCTGTGAAAGAAAAAAACCCGGATCGAAATTGGTTACCTGCCTTGGCTGTACAGTGGCAGCCGATTTTGAACTCAGGGTTGTGGGGAAAACGCGTTTAAAGTCTAAAATTAATTTTACGCTAAGAAAACTGCAAAATTTCAAAAAATCGTGAATGAACAAAATTTATATTTCGCAGTTTTCTACATATGTACCAAATTAGGGAAGAATCGGACAAAGAATATTTTATATATTAATCCAAATATTCTTAAAAACTATGGTAGAGAATTTATTAAATATTTCATTTCGGTCAAAATCTTTTGTTTCGTACATTTTTTTATTTGTTTTGTATTTGGTTTTTATTTTTTATATACATTGATTAATTTTATGGCTTATAAAAAGGGATCAGTATCTGCCTCATATAACGTGCCTTCGCTCACCATCGAGGAATCGTCATTGGGTTTTCTTTAAAGACTGCGTGCAATTTTTGCATCTTTTGATGTAGTGTTTTCCTTTTTGTTCTGCTGTATTATGCGAAATAAGATTTATAATAAAGACAATACTTAATAAAACACGCTCCCAAAAAATTTTGTGTACAAATTTAATGCATCCGGTATTACTTTATGACTAAAATATATTTTACAAAAAAACATGTGGAAATTTGAATTCTTCGAATTTTTAATTGATATATTTTGAGCATATACTGAAGGGTATGCTCTATCCAAATAAAATATAAAAAAAATTCGAAAACAAAATTTTTCCTAGAGTCGATACCCCCCTTAAAACAGACATAGCACTACTTGCAGGCAAGCCGACGATATGTACATAAATAAGACTCAAAGCTTTCCACTTATAAAAGAACTTTTAGAAGATACCTTCTAGAATTTTCGCCAAAAACGCGGTAAAAATTGATATACTCGTACAAAAGGGAAATCCTCCCCCTTGTAAAATTTTGTATTTTTGCAAAGTTCCATCTAAAATTTTTTTGTAGTTTGCGTGATGGACCAATTTACTCTTAACAACCTTAACTACGCACCAAGGGTACCTGTACTTGTTTTATATGGGAGGGCGACCATTGCAAGGATATTTTTTGAAGTTGTTAGTAGCTATGCACAAATAAATAAAATCTATATAAAATATAAACGAAAACAATTTATTTCATGAAGTAAGAAAACAGAAACATAAAAAAAACAAAAATTCAAATAATAATGAGAATAAACCAAACACAATTTTAGTGCAGATCGTTCGAGCATTTTGTACACATTGGACGATTAAATATGTATTACAAACGTCAGCTTTTATATACATACCTGTATGCAGAGACATATACATAATATAGAGATGCAACATGGATAATTTTTTAAACAAACTGTAGATGTCGCTAGCATGTGGAAAATTTTGTCAAAGGAGGATTTTATTTTGGGAAATTTTCTCAAGGGAGGATTTTTTTTATGTCAAATGAGGTTTTACAGAGTTGTTAGGGATTAGGGATTTCGACTTCCTTTTGAGGACAAATTAAAAAATTTGTAAATTTTAAAAGATTTAGTTTTAGGCCCAAAATAAAAAGAATTTTCGTATAAATTATATGCGTATTATTTCAAATTAAAGTCGATCAAATTAGGTCTGTTAAAGAATTTCAAAATTTCTTCAAAATATTTGAATTATTGAAGAAATGTTCTCCAAATATTTATAAATCTTGAAATAACGAAAAGCAACCAAGCTTAATAGTTAATCAAAAATTTTCTATTTTCCAAATGCTGAAATTGTTACATGCAAAGGACTCAGAAAAAATAAATTTTGTGTAGGCTCAAAAAGTACCAGGGGTTTTCATATAACCTCTTAAGTACCTTCTGAATCGTGTAAACTAGACTTATGCAAACTTAATGTTCAACAGAGTTTACGAGCCCTAGAACTTACACCTTACTAGATTTACAAATTTTATAAAAAAAGACTTCACCATAATGAAGTTTGTATGAAAATTTTGTAGAATTTTTTCGCCAGAAAATTTAATATACGACTTTTATTTTGAAACGGTGACATTTCAGCTTAATGGTGATTTGTCTTTCGTATAATAAAATTTTTTTAGTTTCACAATTTTAACAAAGATTTGAGGCCTTTAAATTTAGAGAGAAAACGTAAATATTTCTTCATAAGATATTCAATTTTATTTAATTTGCTCACATATTTCTTAATAATTTTCTGAACTTAAGAGCGATGGTAACTTAGCTCCTTTTTTTGATTTTTTTGTTTAAATTGAAATGAATTGGGTATAACATTGGGGATTTAAACATTTAAAATGGGTATAAGCTAAAAGTTTTTGTGCAACACTGCTCCCCAAATAAAATGAAACAGTATTTTCAGAAAAACAAAGCAGCAGTCAGCGCCATCTGTTGCATTAAAAACCGGTGTTGCCATTCATCAGGACCATGGGAGATCTCTGCCTGTATGTATATAAAAGCTGTTAAATTTAAAATTCATCGTACGTAAAAAATGAAATATGCATCTGAAATTCTTTATAAGATGTGATGCATACCTTAAGGTGTTAAGAGAAATTATATAATACATCTGTTGTCAATCCCATATATTTTTTTTAACGTTTTAACTACACCTTTTGCAATGGTAATTCAGAAAATATCAATTGTAATTCAGAAACTATCAATTGAAATTCAGAATTTCCATTTGAAATTCAGAAAACGTCAATTGAAATTCAGAATTTCCATTTGAAATTCAGAAAACATCAATTGAAATTCAGATTTTCCATTTGAAATTCAGAAAATATCAATTGAAATTCAGAAAATATCATTTGAAATTCAGAAAATATCAATTGAAGTTAAGAAAATATCATTTGAAATTCAGAAAATATCATTTGAAATTCAGAAAATATCATTTGAAATTCAGAAAATATCAATTATTTTTCAGAAAAAAGCAATTGAAATTCAGAAAATATCAATTGAATTTCAGAAATCGTCATTTGAAATTCAGAAAATATCAATTGAAATTCAGAAACCGTCATTTGAAATTCAGCAAATATCAATTGAAATTCAGAAAATATCATTTGAAATTCAGAAAATGTCAATTGAAATTCAGAAAATATCATTTGAAATTCAGAAAATATCAATTGATGTTCAGAAAATATCAATAGAAATTCAGAAACCGTCATTTGAAATTCAGAAAATATCAATTGAAATTCAGAAAATATCATTTGAAATTCAGAAAATATCAATTGGAATTCAGAAACCGTCATTTGAAATTCAGAAAATATCAATTGAAATTCAGAAAATATCATTTGAAATTCAGAAAATATCAATTGAAATTCGGTAAATATCATTTCAAATTCAGAAAATATCATTTGAAATTCAGAAAATATCATTTGAAATTCAGAAAATATCAATTGAAATTCAGAAAACATCAATTGAAATTCAGAAAAATGTAAACAGAATTTCTTAAAGAATCCGGCCATTTAGATAATGTTATACCCTATAAAAAATTTATATATGGATTTTATCAAAATACGTTTGATTAATAAGTGGGAGTAAAATTCATTTTATTTACGCGGGTGAGGATTACTTAAAATTTGTGTGCCTGAATGATTTCAGGCATACAAATTCACATTTTTTAAAAGAATCGGTCCAGGTAGATAATGTTATCCCCTATAAAAAATTTATATATGAGTTTCATCAAAATAAGTAAAATTCATTGTACTCACGTGAGTGAAAATTATTTAAAATTTGTGTACCTCAATGATTTTATGTAGACTAATTTCTTTCTTGTTACGAATTATGGCTCCAAATGTAAGGCTGAAGTTTAAAGCCAAAAAATAGTCTTTAATATCAGCGTTACGTTTTAATGTCTAAAGCCTTAATTCGTTACAAGAAAGAAATTAGTCTACATAAAATCATTGAGGTACACAAATTTTAAATAATTTTCACTCGCGTGAGTACAATCAATTTTACTTATTTTGATAAAACTCATATATAAATTTTTTTATAGGGGATAACATTATCTACCTGGACCGATTCTTTTAAAAAATGTGTTTACATTTTTCTGAATTTCAATTGATGTTTTCTGAATTTCAATTGATATTTTCTGAATTTCAAATGTTATTTTCTGAATTTCAATTGATATTTTCTGAATTTCAAATGATATTTTCCGAATTTCAGTTGATATTTTCTGAATTTCAAATGACGAATTTAAATTAATGTTTTCTGAATATCAATTGATATTTTCTGAATTTCAAATGATATTTTCTGAATTTCAATTGACATTTTCTGATTTTCAAATGATCTTTTCTGAATTTTGATTGATATTTTCTGAATTTCAAATGACGGTTTCTGAATTTCAATTGATATTTTCTGAATTTTAAATGATATTTTCTGAATTTCAATTGATATTTTTTAAATTTGAAATGATATTTTCTGAATTTAAATTGATATGTTCTGAATTTCAAATGACGATTTCTGAAATTCAATTGACATTTTCTGAACTTCAAATGACGATTTCTGAATTTCAATTGATATTTTCTGAATTTTAATTGATATTTTCTGAATTTCAATTGATATTTTCTGAATTTCAAATGATATTTTCTGAATTTCAATTGATATATTCTGAATTTCAAATGATATTTTCTGAATTTCAATTGATATTTTCTGTATTTCAAATGATATTTTCTGAATTTCAAATGGAAATTCTGAATTTCAATTGACCTTTTCTGAATTTCAAATGGAAATGCTGAATTTCAATTGATATTTTCTGAATTTCAAATGGAAATTCTGAATTCAATTGATATTTTCTGAATTACAGTTGCAAAAGTTGTAGATATTTAGTGCGAAAATGCTTGTTGTCTACGTAACTTCCAAATAGGTACCCGGGTACCTTGCAGTGCAATAGAAGGTGTTTTTTTTTGCCGCGCACATAAGGGTTAAAGAAGAGTGTAATTGGAGCATTAAAATATTAACGCATTAAACAAAATGTTATGGAGAAAATTAGAATTTTAGTGTTATTTGTCGGCTGGAATATGCTTATTGTATTCCAGACATTTTTCTCAATTTTTGCATTTTTTCGAAAATAAATTTAAATCATTTTTTCATTCAATGAAATAAGGATAATAAATTCATTAGAATTGATATGACTGAAATCACTCAGCAAAATGATTTTCATTTCAGTCTATACATATTTCGATATGTAAAACTGTCAGTAAGAAAATGAAAGGCTTTTAAGCTTTCTTCTAACTATATGTGTATAGAGCGGAGTTGTACGTATAACAAAAGAATTTATAAAATATAGAATATACAATTCTCTCAGTTATTGAGAAAAAGTATACAAAATTTAGATGCAAATAGGAAACTGAAATTTTTCGCCTATTTAATGATGCAATTACATTTTGTATACTTATATGTTTCGTCAAATTTATTAGAATTTAAGCATAAAATTTATCGAGTTTTCCTTAAAACTAGCCCGTTTCCTGTTTGCACGCATACGCTGTTAAGCTGAAAAGGACATTTTTAGAATTTTCCACAGGAATAGAATCAAAATGAAGACTCCAATTCACTGAATAAAACTTGTTTGGAAATTCCAATAAAAATGTGGTAAAAACATGGGAAAACTTCACCATTGCTAAAACCGCTGAAGAGCTGACATCCACTGCAATATATTTGATAATTCTTACTGGTATATATAAAAAGGGGAACGGAACCTTTTGTATGACCTGTAAAACACATTTAATCCCGAAATCTGAAACTTAATATTACAACATACTATAAAAAAGGATAAATCAGTCTTTTTTATAAAAAGAATCAGATGAATTCGAAAATATCGCAAACGAACAAAATAAAATTGTATAACTCATTAAAAACTCATAGCTTAGTTTGCCAGCGCTGTGATTTCTGAAGTTCTGTTTATAGATAAGTTTACTAAAAATGGCCATTGAAGAAATATATGTATATAAAAATCTTTAAGTCCAGCTTCAGTGAAATGCTGAAAAAATACTATTGCCATCATATTAGTTATGAGAATTTGAGAATCGTAAGTACTTTTGTCTAGGACCATAATATGATAATATTGGGATCACTTTAAAATCATTGAGTTGGGATTGGTTGGAAAGGCACAGAGGCAAGTGCATGGCACTCATTACCATAAATTGTCCATTTCACCATAAAATTTGGGTTTGGTATTATAATGTTAGCTTTCAGTAATCATATTATAAAAAACGAGTAAAAAGGTTAAAGTCGGGCATGCCGACTATACAATACCCTACACCAGTCTGGTTAAGAGCCAACTAATATTTGGATCCGAAATTCGAATGGGTTAAAATGGGACTTGTGCCAAAATTTTCTATAAAAGTATAAAAGAAGGGAAAATTGGTAATATAGCCCATATGG
Organism: Leucophora obtusa; assembly: GCA_949987735.1. Taxonomy (NCBI): domain Eukaryota; kingdom Metazoa; phylum Arthropoda; class Insecta; order Diptera; family Anthomyiidae; genus Leucophora; species Leucophora obtusa. The sequence continues at coordinate 166,158,656 of OX465298.1, read as the reverse complement.
GCGATAGGTCCAAATATGGAAAGATTCTATCTAGAATCTATCGGCATTGTTCTCGGGACCATGTGAGTCAGCAAACCAAATTTTATTAAAATATCTTAATATTTGCGACCTGCAGCGTGTAACCAAGCCAATTTTGGGGGGAACCTTATATGGGCACTAGGTCGAAACATGGACCGGTGTTAACCAAAATCAATAGGCTTCGTCCTTGGGCCGACATAGGTCGGTGTACCAAATTTCATCAAAATATCTTAATATTTGCGACCTGCAGCGTATAAACAATATAATTTTGGGGTGACCCTTATATGGGCACTAGGTCTAAACATGGACCGATGTTAATCAAAATCAATAGGCTTCGTCCTTGGGCCAACATAGGTCTGTGTACCAAATTTCATCAAAATATCTTAATATTTGCGACCTGTAGAGTGCGCACAAGAATGCATGGACAGACAGACAGACGGGCGGATAGACGGACATCGTTAAATCGATATAAAAAAAATGCTGAGCCGATCGGTGTACTATAAGGTGGGTCTACGACCATTATTTTTTGGTGTTACAAACATCAGCACAAATTTATAATACCCTCTCCACGTAGTGGTGCAGGGTATAATAAAGCTAAGCGTATATTTATTATAACTACCCTAGTAAAAATGATTTTTATATAATCAGATATAATTTTTATATAATCATTTATGATTTTATACAATTATAACTTGTCGAGTGTTGTGAAACATATATTTTTATATGATTATATCAAAAGATATTTAATTATATAAAATTATATTAACCAGATCCGCCATTTTCCGGATCAAATCATGTATGGGTTAATATAATTATATAAAAAATATATTATCTGATCCGAAAAATGGTGGATCTGGTTAATATAATTTTATATAATTAAATATCTTTTGATATAATCATATAAAAATATATGTTTCACAATATTCGACAAGTTATAATTGTATAAAATCATAAATAATTGTATAAAAATCATATATGAATATATAAAAATCATTTTTACTAGGGTATTTAGTAATATAGTTTTCGCAATCACAAACCCAATGATACAGGATAGTCTTTCAATTTGTTTCTTTCAACCATATTTTTTTCCGTGCAACAGGTTGGTAAAAAATTAATAAGTTTTTTCCATAACATGCTTATTCTGGCCCACCATGTACTAAGGATTATAATGTTATTTTAAAGTTGGTGTATATATATTTTTTAATACATAAAAGAAAATTATAAATACCCGAGTAAAAAAAATTATATATAATCATACGTGGCATATATTACTATATATAATTAGACATGTCGTTATGTATATCCATATATAATTATATATGACGTCTTTTTCCAAATTTTTTCCTTATATTATGCCATATATAATTTCATCTAATTAGATATCGCCCTTTATAATATTAGATATGGTATATATGATTATATATTACATAGCATGGCTGATCTTATTGCATATATAGTTATATATAGAGCTATATCTTAATATATATGGTGGCATTTTAGCAATATATAATTATATATGGCATCATTTAAACAATATATAACTATATCTGGCGCTAGTTAAACTAGATGTTATCATATATGGTGGCATTTAAACAATATATGGTCATATATGGTACCTCATGATCAAAATTTTTAATACAGTTCCAGATGTGATAATATATGCCACTATATATAGTGCCATATATATTTACATATGGTGTTATTTAAGCAATATATTACCATATATGGTCCCATTTAAACCATATATTATCATATATGGTGCCATTTCAACAATATATGCTCACATATGGTACCTCATGAACAACATTTTTTATACAGTTCCAGATATGATAATATATGCTACTATATATTGTATAATACCATATACTTTGATATATCATATCATTTAAACAACATACCATATGGTGCCATTTAAACAATATATTGTCATATATGGTAACTCGTCAGAAACTACAATATTAACTGTATTTCAGAATCTATTAATTGTATTTGAGAAATTATAATTGTATTTCAGAAATTATCGAATGTATTTCAGAAATTATTAATTGTGTTTCAGAAATAATCAAATCTATTTCAAAATTTGTTGATTGTATTTCATAGTTAATAGAGAAAAATTTATTAAATACATTTCATAATTTCTGAAATACAATTGATAATTTCTGAAATACAGTTTGATAATTTCTGAAATACAATTGATAAAACTGTAATTCAATTGACTAGTTCTGAAAAACAATTCATAAATCTGAAAAATAATTCATAAGTTCTAAAATACAATTACTTATTTCTGAAACACAATTGATAAACCTTGAAAACAATTGATACAATTGGAAATGGTGTATAGCGTCAAAAAGATGTAAATGGGCGCTGTGGTGTAATGGTTAGCGCGTTGGACTGTTACACGTGAGGTTGCGGGTTCGAGCCCCAACCAAGGCAACATCAATTTATAAAAAATTGTAATATGTATGAGCTTTTCTATCCCTCATACACATTGCAGTGTCCTCCTTCGGTGTTCCCATAGCACTTAACCCTACCGAAGTAAAATAATATAACAGGGCTATGAACTAAAAAGCTTCAACAAAGTTCGCCAACTCACCATCAGATGGCGCTAAACAACTGTTATAAAATTCAACATCTCGCGCAATTACAGTGTTGCCATATTTGAAGCCCTTCATCTTTCACCACCTTTCACTTCTTCTCTATCCCCTTTCCAAAGGAAGCAACACGTTAATTAATGGGAAGAATTTCCTGTGTTGCTTCTCTTTAAAAAAAAAAAAATTATTTTATTAAAAAAATTCAATTTAATAAAAAAAAAAATAAAATTTTATAAAAAAATTTATAGAAAAAATAATTATAATTTTATAAAAAGAAATTCATTTTATAAAAAAAAATGCATAGCCGTGCAACTCGAGACCTTCTGAGTTTAAAGCTTATTTTAACAAAATATTGTAATTTTTATAAAATCAGTGCTCTGTCAGTGTATTATTTTTTGAACAGTTGGCAATATCTGGCTGGCATCTTATTTAATCCCAAATAAATGAAGATCTTACATAGCACCAAAATATAATGCGGGATCTATTTTTATCTGTCATTTCTGTGGATACCCTATTAAAAAAATTAATGAAGTACAACATACAATCATATCTTTTTTTGATACCGGCCAAAATAAAATTTTATTCGAAAAATGGTGGATCGTACTGCAGTAATTTAGATCCACCTTGGATGATGAAATACGATCCGAAAAACAAGTTTATCTAATTATATAAAATTGGATGTGACATAATGATAATCAAGAATTGACATTTACATTTAATGCAATCTGAGCGATATCTGAATGATTTCCCAACAAACCAAACGATATCGTTTCGAATTCGTAACGATATCATTTCGATGATAGGTTTGTCCGAGAATGATATCATTAACGATTCATAAGTAATAGGTACTGCGAAGAAAAGTGCACATTCGTTAATGATATCGTTTTTTCATGAAATAACGATATCGTTTTGATATCGAAAATTTCAGGCAGTCATATTGCAAAATTTTTGTCGTTATTTTATCACCATTCTATGAAAATATGATATCATTGACAATATCGAAATAAAGAAGTATATATGATATCTTTTACGATTAAATTAGAACAAGCAAATATGATTTTTTCAGAAAATTTATCGTTATTTTGAAAAATTATGATATCATTATGAGTTCATATTTTTGTATCATAAACGATAGCAAATATGATACTATGATAATATGAATTCGTTAACGATACTGTATCGGTTCATGGTTTATTGGGTTATTTTTGTCTAATGGTATCAATTAAAATGTAACTTTTTGTATTAAATCTAATTTTATATAATTAGATTAACCCATTTTTTCGATCTGCCATTTCTCGAATCAAATTAGATCTAAGTTTATCCCCAAATATATTGTTGGATCTAATTTGATCTGCAATTTTCCAGATCAATTTATATCTATGTTTATCCACAAATATATTGTTGGATCTAATTCGATGTGCCATTTTTCGGATCAAATTAGATCTAAGTTTATCCCCAAATATATAGCTAGATCTAATTCGATCTGCCACTTTTTCGGATCAAATTAGATATACGTTTATCCACAAATATATTGCGGGATCTAATTTGATCTGCCAAAATTGAGATCAAATTAGATCTAAGTTTATCCCTAAATAAATAGCTGGATCTAATTGGATCCGCCATTTTTCGGATCAAATTAGATCTAAAAATATCCGCAAATATATAGCTAGATCCGCCAATTTTCGGATCAAAATAGATCTAGGTTTATCCCCAAAGATATCGCTGGACCTCCCAATTTTGAGATATAACTTGATCTTAGTTTATCCCCATATATACAATGGGATCTAATACGATATGATTTACTCGGGTATGCAGAGATTTTGGAATCATTAACCTTAGTGTATTTCAATTGAATTGTGAATATTATTGAGCAAAATTATAATAAAAGCGATGGGCTTTAAAAATTAGCTTAAAGTTGAAACTATTTTTGTTTTTATTAGATTAGAAATTATGACGGGTCACCGAATCATTTAATTTGATTTAAAGCAGCATTAATTTTGCAGTGTATAAATTTGTATCTTTTTTTTATATCAAATATCTTGTTGATATTGTAGATAACATAAGTACGTTGTGATATAAGAAGAAGATTTTCTTAAAAATGTATAAGTTTTATGCATATTTTTCAAATTTTCAAGATAATGAAATGGCTTTAACTACATTGTAGTTTATCGCACTAATTGTAACTCTTGCCATAGTGTAAATTTATTTTATTTTTAGTCAATTCTCTTTAACTCTAAAATCTTTGGATAACTTTTAATGGAAAGGGAAATCTACTATCTATACAGTAGTAGTTAGCATGCGATAAAAAAAGAGAGTAATAAAGATTCTAAGCACAGTATAGAAAGTTAAGGTATAATTTTATTTATTTGTTTGCCATTTTGCACGTACCCAAAGCCAAATGAATTTATTATAACCTTTAATGACTTAAATAGAATAAATGAGCGGCGTAGTACGTTTCGCGACGAAACTTATACTGAAAATAAGCTTTAGTGTAGACAAGTGGTGAATAGATTTTGTTGTTTGCTAGGGTTTATATACCAGTTTAGATCTTCTTATTCCCTTCCTTCTACATTATATCATTTTCAACGTATATATGTATTTGAAATGGTTGCTACACGCTGAAAAAAATCGCCCTACTTAAAACATATTGGCTGGTAATATATACTTGGAAAAACTGTAAAAAAATATATATGCGATGTTTATATTATGTTTGCTTGCAAATATAATATCTTCGCTTGTATGTTTGGATAATATGAAATACTTCTATCGACAAAAAATACATGTCTATCATTAATTAGGCTTACATTTCACAAATATAATAATGATAAAATAAAATTGCGATTATATCTTTGTTTGGGTGGAAAAATATGTTATTACTAATATACAAACATATTATTTTCCGGGAAACATTTGTTTAACACCGATACAAATATAATAATTTGAAGCATGCTTCAAATTCATATAGTCGTTTTTTCTTCATGTATCAAAGTTGTAGGTTAGAGAAAAAATTCAAATCATATATAAAATATAACAAACTCTATCATTTATATCATGTCAATTTTGTTGTTGTGAAAGGTCCTTTCTATATATACATAAGTAGTTTTCTTTTTTCCCTTTATGTTACAAGAGTGTGATTTTATAACACAAACATTTATTATCATCGTTGTTGTCCCTGTTCATTCGTTACTATATGAAGGTGTGTGTGTCCATATAGTAAGCATTGTTTTTTTCTTATGCTCTATGTATTGGTTTGAAAACGACAACGACGACTGACTTAAGCTCGCTGAAAATATGTTTCCGTTTTAATTTAAAATAATCATAAATTTTTCGTTAAAACAGACAACTGCGTGCGAAAAGTCTTTAGGGAGTGATTGTTATTTTGTATCAGTTTTTACTTGCTAGTGATTTCATTTATTGGAAATTGCGATTCAAAGTATTTTCGATTTAATGAAAGTAAATTGGAAATTTATGATTTAAGAGATTTTTAAGACAAGTAACAAAGTGAAATTTATAAATTTAGAAACCATTTAAAATTACTTGAAAAGTTCCGAAGAGGAAGGAGTGCCAGATAAATTTTTAATTAGGATAAAATATTTTATTATTTGAAGTGGTTTGGCATAAAATAAGAACAAAATATGGTGTCGATTTTAGAATTTTGTGATTTTGTATTTTTTTTTTTTTTTGTGAATATCAAAAAGGCATTATTTTTTGTCCAAAAACTAATTAGCTCTTACGGGATTTACTAATCCTCTAATCGTTCCTCAAACAAAAATCATTTATTAATATTTCAAATAGTGGGTAAAGTAAGCCAGCTTGTGTGAAGAGTTTGAAAGCACTCGGGGATACTAGTAAGTACACAGAAACACTTCATCCAATTAATTAACGTGTTTCTTTCTTTGGAAAGGAGAGTTGAAAGATGGTAAAAGAACATGGCAACACTCTAATTGCGCGAATCTAGGAATCGCAATTGCATGCCACCTTTGTTGAAGCTGTTTAGTTTATAGCCCTGTTATATTATTTTACTTCGGTGGGGTTAAGTGCTATGGGAACACCGAAAGAGGACGCAATGATATGTATGAGGGATAGAAAAATCTTTTTTCAAATTGATGTTACGGTCGCTGGGAGTCGAACCCGCAACATTATGTACAACAGTGCGACGCGCAACCATTACATCACAGCGTCCACAGTTAAAATTGAGGTTATGAAAAATTCGGCACAGCAGGTTTTAATGCTTGAATTTGATATATTTTTTCTTTAACTACAAACTATATGTTTTCCTATCAAGTGGTATTTTTATTAGCAATTGGAAAGAACCATATTAAACCATTTGGAAAAAATTTAATTTTAGAAACACCATCTTTAATCTTTATAAAATTCACCATAAATGATCTATATTACTAGCTTCCAACAAAACTTGATCGGTTCGGATCCCAGAACCCTTCCCGTTTCCGAACTATAAAGTCATGAAAGTTGGCAAAATCCTTAAAAATTTTCTAAGGTCTCGTCATAGAATCGGTTATAACTGTTGATCTGAGAAAAATATAATTTTGTTTTTGATTTCCTTGGTGAAAGTGTACTATTTAAAATTATATGCATTTCGATTTTTTTAATGAAAAGGTCAAAGGTCATTTTTGGAGTCTTGAGTTCCAAACCCCATATTTAAGAAAAGTATATTTTTGGAAATTCTTTTAAATAAATATATATTAATTAGTAAGCTCTCTTCTGTGCTTCTAGAAAATTTGAAGTTGGAACCTCGATTGGTTTTTGAGTAATGTGTCAAAAAGTGGCCCTAAGTATATTTTGCGTTCATTAAAGTTATAAAACATGTGTGGTTGAGCATTAATACGTATGACATTAGTGATTTGATTTGTTAAATTTAAATATAATTTTGTTTTTGATTTCCTTGGCGAAAGTGTACTATTTAAAATGTATGCATTTCGATTTTTTTAATGAAAAGGTCAAAGGTCATTTTTGGAGTCTTGAGTTCCAAACCCCATATTTAAGAAAAGTATATTTTTGGAAATTCTTTTAAATAAATATATATTAATTAGTAAGCTCTCTTCTGTGCTTCTAGAAAATTTGAAGTTGGAACCATAGTATAATATAGTAGCTTTACTCTTTTTCTGTCACTTGAAAAAATGAATTAGTGTTTGTAATTTTATTTGTACATATGGTTCTTAATACCACTACAACTACATTAGATAGGGACAAGCTCTCAATTTTTTAATGAGTGGGGCTACTATAGTATACTATGGTTGGAACCTCGATTGGTTTTTGAGTAATGTGCCAAAAAGTGGCCCTAAGTATATTTTGCGTTCATTAAAGTTATAAAACATGTGTGGTTGAGCATAAATACGTATGACATTAGTGATTTGATTTGTTAAATTTGAAAAGTTTCGTTAAATACTTATCTATTCTTAAAGCAACACTTTTCTATAGTAATAACTTAATCGTTTATATTATTATAATTCCTTATAATTATTTTTTCTTAATTAATTATGCACATAAATATAATCATGGTAAAAAAGGAAATAAAACGAAACTCAACTATCATACTATAGAGCAGGGCTGGCAAAACTATGACACGCGTGTCAGTAGGTGCACGCGAGTGGATTTTAGATGGCACGCGACGTTTTGTTGGATATTTTGAAAAAATTTAAACTATTAGAAGACCAGCAAAAATTCAGTTAAATTTTAAATTTCGCTATAAAAATGTGTGATTTAACTCCATAATGGTGAAATTTTTCATGGAGTTTGTAAATCGTCTTTTAAAATTAATGAAACTCTGTATTCTCACCATGTTTTGTTTAAAGAAATATGGTTAATACATAGAAAAAATTATTTTCAATAAAATTTCAATTAAATTTTTGTTTGATTTCAAATTAATTTTCAATTAAAAGTTTAATCATCTCAATTAAAATATTAATTGAAAATGCGTATGGTTTCCAAAATATTTTCAGTTTATTATAAGTACAACATATTAAAAAAAAATGTTAGGTCCGATTATTAAATGTCCAGCTAGCTATTAACTAGGACTTTAACTGCGGGATAAATTGTAACTGGACATTCAGTAATCGGGCCTTAATATGCGTGACGTAAAATCATATGATTTTGTATTTTTAATATTTTCTCTTCTATTGCAGATATTAAAATTACAAAAGTGTGTCTCAAATCAGTCAAAAATATAAGAAAATTAATAAATATTTATTAATAATATTTTTAATATCACACATTTTAATAAAAGTGCCATACCTTAATAGAAAATTTTGACGATTTTTGATTAAATTTTTAATATGATTAAAACTTTAATTGAAAAATTTTCAATTAAAACTTTACAAAAATATTTAATTTATATAACAATTTTCTTAACTGGTCCGAATTCAATTAAATTTTTAATTGTATTTACAAATACTTTAATTGAAACTCGATTTTATTTTTTTCTGTGTACAGAACTCGCAAATTCGATTATCAGAAAATTCTTGCAAAATTTCTAAAATTCTAGATTGAAAGAAGTTGAAATGTTTCGATGAGAAAATGCGTCATAATCAGAGAAATAAAAAGTACCAGAAAATTGCACAAAAATTGAAAACAACTTGTAATAAAATTGGATCTAAAAAATTTAGTTTTTTTAAAGGGAAAACAGGTGCTACGAAAAAACCCTCAATGAAAATAAGTTTCATAATGAAATAACCCCCTATGTTGGAATTTGAAATTGGGTTTTGAATGTGTTTCGCAGAGCCATTTCATCTGGAATATAAATTGTGATAATGATGATAAAACCGTTTCTTATGTACTTAAATATTGTATGGCGCCAAATAATTTAACTTTTTTTTTTAACAAAATAAAATAACCACCAAAAATGAAATGACCCCCCAAAAAATGAAAGACAATTATGTTCAAACTGTTCTAATTTTATTTCATTTGGGATTTTTTAATAATGAAATAATCTCAATATTTAAAGATAAATAAACCCCCAATAATTAAATAACCGTCAAACATTTTTACGTCATTTCTTGGATGTTATTTAATTTTTCCCTTTGGGATTATTTCATGGGGGTTATCCGTAGCGCTGATAAAAATGTGCGTCTGCAATATTTTTAAGAGAAAATTTTCCAAATTTTAAAAATTTTTAAAAAGGACTTTTAAAAGTCAACTAAAATTAAGGTGGCACGCGAGAAATGTTTACAAAAAAATTTGTCCGTTTCTGGCACGCAGCGAAAAAAGTCTTGCCACCCCTGCTATAGAGTAATTAAATGATAATATAACAACTTTCCAAATGTTTTGACTTGTTATAAGAATAAAGTAATTGAAATAAAATAATATAAGAAATCTATGCTCGAAAATTATCACGAAATTGAAATATCAAGCACAACAATTTTTAATTGTAGAGTTTTTAATATTCACAACAATTTATGAAGATTTGACTTTTATAAATGCAATACGAATCATACACAGAGAAAACAGATTCGTGCTTACAACCGAATTTGTTGCCAATCGAATGGTTCGATTGTGGTAACCGAATTTTCCAGTTGGGACAACTGAATATTAGTAGAATTCAAAGTTATTTGATAATGGCAACATAACTTCTATTGTCTCAACATTAATTCGGTAGCTAAAACTGAAAAATTCTATTGTCACAACCGAAGTATTCGATTGGCAATAAATTCGGTTGTAAGCATGAATCTGTTTTCTGGGTGTACATAAAAACATTGCCATGTTTATTATACAGCTTATTGGCAATTTGATTGAAATTCTGACGATATTGTCAACTTTTCGGGTATTAATTTACCCAACTTACATATTACGACTTTCTTTTCCACACAACGATAAATGATAATTACTTCAAATAATTTTTGTAAAGATGATGAGTATAAATGAATGGAAATTTAAATAATTTTAATTTGCATTTGCATTTAAAAGGATTACAAAAAAAAACTATCACAAAAGTAGCGGAATCAATTCATTTAAATAAACTAAATGAATAAATACAAAAAGGGGGTGGAAACTCTAGGATAAAATAAGGAAATTGTAATGAAAAGACAATTTTAATATGAAAGTATTAAACAAATAAAAGAAAAGTTCTTGCAGCTCTCAGACTTAAAGACAAACTTACACTTTTTTATACAATTTTGCATCATTTGCAAATGTTTATATTAATGTGTATGCAAAATGTCTGAGGGTGTAGATAAACACACATAAATAGAATACAACAGAGTTAAAGACAAATAAACAATGTTATATTGTTTATTGGTATGAAGGCGAGTATGAAACCCAGTAAAATTTGTAATTAAAATAACTGCTTAACATCTTCAGGATTTCTGTAGGATCCCTTGATTGCAGCAGTAAAATTTTATGGCATATATTCATATTTTTTGGCGACATGTCTGAAATATTTTTTTATGGCAACATGTCTAAAATTTATGAAATCCAAAATTATTTTTATGTAACAGGAATCCTCAAAAAGAAAAAGTTTTAATACCAATATTGCCTATGTTAAATAGCACTGCATGACACTCAAAAAATTAATGGAGATCTGACCATCAGTTCTATATATTTCGGATATGCTGATTAAAATGGCCTACTTAATTTTTATATAAATGGTACAGATTTTTCGCTAAATGTCTTTAAAGTTTGGCGGTTGTCCATTCAGTTTTGTATATAAAAAATTTTTCAAATTCAATTAATATTAATTCTTTTGTGTTGAAATGTAAGACCTGTGGCCATAGTAACGATATAAATGCGATGTGCTAATCTTGATATCTAAACCACTACTTAGGTTTTTATGGTTTTTTGCTATTTCAGCGACTTTAGTCGCCGAATGTACAATCGACCTCAATAAATGTAATGCCTTAGGAAGGAAGAAATTAAAAGGAAAATACTTCAATAAAAAAATGCGCCCTATAAGTAAAAATCGCGATTTTTCAAATTGTTGTATGGCAGCATAGCTTTCTAAGATGTCCCCAAAGCCCAACTTTTAGTATAATATGGGGTCACCTAGAAACTGTGCTTGCAAAATTTCAAGCAAAACAGTTTCCATTTGCAAAAATTAAAAATAACTAATAAAAATAAATCAGTGCACGTTGATTTCACGCACAAAAAAATAACACACGTGCCAATAAAAATAAACGAATGTATAATTCCTTATGAAAATAATGCTAAATATCTTGGAATGACCCTTGATGCTTGAAGCTAAAGTGGAATGAACACGTTAAGAAAAAAAGCATGAAATTAATATTCGAACTAGAAACCTCAATTAGCTTATTGGTAGATATTCAAAACTATCAAAATCAAATAAGTTGCTTATATACAACCAAGTTATAAAACCTATCTGGACCTAAAAGGCATTCAACTCTGGGGATGCGCAAAACCCACCACAATAGAAGTTATTCAACGATGTCATAACAAAATTCTAAAGAATATTGCGAACGCATCTTGGTATATTCGTAATAATGATCTGCACCGCGATCTGGGAGTGGATACCGTTGCAAATGTCATCACAAAGTTTGCAATAAATCATCAAAATCGATTGCTTAATCACATAAACCATGAAGCTAGACTACTCTCAACCAATGAAACCCATATCAGAAGACTTCAACGACTAATGCCTCATGACCTTGTGACACCAACCTGAAATAGGTTATTAAATAATTCCTAATTTTTTTTTTACATTTTAATTTATTATATTATATTTAATATGCTCGTTAGTCTATTTGAGACTAGTTGCATATACATTTAAAGCTGTTATATATTAAGTTTTAAATAAAGAAAAAAAAAAAATAAAATGCAAAAGTTATGGCAATAAATACATTTTTTACTAAGGTTAGTATCGCATTAAAGACATTTTATTATCTTAAAATGTCTTTAGACCAAATATAAAATAACTCGAAAAAATGGAAAAAATTGGGTAATTTTTTATCCCATTTTTTAACCATTAAATACACACAAATTATTTTGAGATTAAATTTAACTAAAAATACAATTTAAAACGAATAAAGTTTCAATTAAAAACCGATAGACTCACATTTTCATTTAATTGAATAACATTGTGCGACAAATGGTAGCGGTCAGTGATCGGGAAGGGTTCAAACTACCGGAGAAAGTTATATCGGTAAAAAAGAAGTTATGTCCCGGCGTTTCGCTGGGTCAACCCTAGGAATCGAGATATATCGATTTGACCTTTGGTGGTCTTTTTTTTTGACATAACTCGAGAACCACTAGTCCGATTTTGCTCAAACAATTTAAAAAAAAATTACAATTCCTTTAATCTGTTCATATAACGTTTTTCTATATACTCAACAGTTTTGCCGGTAAAAATAAATGTATGAAGAAAAAAATATTTTTTGCCTAAAATATTAAAAAAAAGTAATAAACAAAAGGTTATTGATTTTTATGGGAGCGGTAACAATCATTTGTTTTTACCTGCAAAACTGTTGAGTATATAGAAAAACGTTATAAAAACAGATTAAAGGAATTGTAATTTTTAATTTTTTTAAAATTGTTTGAGCAAAATCGGACTAGTGGTTCTCGAGTTATGTCAAAAAAAAGATATATCTCGATTCCTAGGGTTGACCCAGCGAAACGCCGGGACACGTATAACTTGTTTTTGCCCGATATAACATTTCCCGTTGGTTTCATCCCATCCCGATTTTGACTATCGCATAGTGTAATTAACAGAAATTTAAAATTAACTTAGTTAATTTATTTTTACTATAAAAATAACAAACAAAACGGTGCGAAAAACTAAATTTATATTTGATTTTACTAAAAAAGTTTAAAACAAAAACAATTCAAATAACTATATTGATGTTTTTTATTTCAAACAACTTTTACTACAAAATACCTTTTGTTGGTTCATTTTCTTAGTTTTATTTTAAAATAATAAAAATTGACTAGAAAATTTGACTGTTACGAAATATCCGTATTTTTATTTAGTTAAGTTTTTACATAAGATGTGAAAAAAATTAAACATTATTTTTCTTCTACGAACAACTGTTGTTACTTTTAAAAATAACTGAACTGAAAAACTTCATATGCAACTAGCAAAAAGTGACTGTATTTATTTTGTGAGTATATGAGATGGGCAGGTGAAAAAATACGTGTACTTAAATTTTTCTCCTCTAACATAACGATGGATGGTAACGGAAACGATGCGGTTATCGGTAAGGGTAGCGCTATTTTAGATTATTTCGGTAACGGTATTTTAAGGGTATCGATATTTCGTTTATTTCGGTAACGTTATTTTAAGGTTAATGGTTTTTCCGTTATTTCGGTAACGGTATTTTAAGGTTAACGATAATCAGTTATTTCGGTGTATACCGCCAACATTTTTACAAAAAGCAAACGAGAATAAAAACGAAACCAAATTATCAACTTAATGCACGAAAAATACTCAATAGCCACGTGCAATTACCAAAAGCAGAAAATTAAAAATAACGGTAACGGTATTTTAAGGATACCGGTTTTTAGATTATTTCGGTAACGGTATTTTATGGGTAATGGTAGTCAGTTGAAAGGGTTTTGAATCGATAAAGGTATTTTAGCGGTATTGCCCGCCAACTCTGCAGATAACCGAAGCTCATTGAGATCTGCCGGTCCGCGTTGGGACCCTTTCCTTGTTAGTCGATTGAAAATTAAAGAAAAAATCTTGCTAAACTCAATAAAACTGTCTGCTAAATATTAGTAAAATGAAAAAAACTCAAGAAAGTTGTAGAAAAAGTATACTTTAGTTAATTTATTTGCTGAAAATTTAAATTTAAAAAGTGTGTTTGTGATTCTTTTTAAAATTATTTAGGAAACTTTGTAAAATATAAAAACGTTCAGACTTCAAGACTTCCAGTACTTTTAGTGCCTTTTGCGCTAAATCTGGTGCTTCTTGAGAGCGAAAAATAATAATCAATCGAAATCGGTTAATCCGTCTTGGCTGTACAGTGGCAGCCGATTTTGAACTCAGGGTTGTGGGAAAACGCGTTTAAAGCTTAAAATTAATTTTACGCTAAGAAAACAGCAAAATTCCAAAAAACCGTGTATGAATAAAATTTATATCTTCGTTATAAAAAAAAATAAAACAATAAAAACATAATAAAACTGCAAAAAATGTTATTACTTGAGACTAAAATATATTTTACAAAAAAACATGTGGACATTTTATTTAACCGAATTTTTTTACCAAAAAGTTCGGGAGGAAATGCTCTATCCAAATAAAATATAAAAAAAATCGGAAAAAAATGTTCTTCTATAGTCGATACTCTCCTCAACCCTTAAACATATTTTAAGTTTTGAATTATTTCTGACATTGAACTTAAATTTTCAAATTTGATGTCTTCAGAGATAAATATTTTTGCGGAATATAATATTAAAAAAATGCATTTACAATGCAATATATTGGTCAAAAAGGATACTAATTTAAATTTAACTAAAATAATGTCTTTTAAAATTGGGATCTCTGTGGAATTCTATAACGAGCTTGTAAAGCCTTCCTAATGGCCTGTAAATATAAGGGTGCGACAATTCCAACTTTATCATAAGCCTTTAGTTTTAAAATAATTATAAACATTCGTTTTATATTTAACCATAGTCTGTAAGCAAATTATGTTCCATAGACGGAGTAATGAAAAAGAGTGGAATATTTTAACCTTCTTTCTCTCCAATTAAAGAGACTTTTCTGACCTCTTTTGGAAAGGGACAAAAACGACCCCGTTAGTCGATTAATATATTCCGCAAAAATATTTGTCATAAAATTCTATCATAAGTCTCTGAAGATACCAAAGTTGAAAATTTAAATTCAGCGGTAACTCTAGTACTTTAAGGGTAACTCTAGTACTGATTCACCCAGAAAACAGATTCAGTTCTGATAACCCCATTTGTAGTCAATCGCATGGTTCGGTTGTGGAAGCCGAATTTTTCAGTTTTGTGGCAACAGAAAACCAATTGAGACAAAACTAGTTTGACTGTGACAATGGAATTTCAGTTCTATTAAGAATAATTCGGTAGCCGCAAACGAATAATTTATTTGATGCAACTGAACCATTCTATTGGCAACAAATGGGGTTGTCAGCACCGAATCTGTTTTCTGGGTGTTCAGAATGTCCAACAAACTCAAATGTCCAACATACCTGGATTTTAACAGAAACCATGTGAATCTAATCTATAGCCTGCTAATTGCAACAGTTTTTTCTGCAAAGAAATTTTTAATTAATTATAGATTTTTTCTATTAGTATATCCTTTTAGGATTTACTGGGGTCTTTCGGAAATTATGGGACTTATCTAGGGTACAACTGGTATTTGAATTTTGTTGGATAGTGTAAAAACAAATTTATTTATTGAAGAAAGAGACAAAAGCAATTTTTTTATAAAATAACTTTATTTATTATCTGTAAGAAGTTGTAACGTGGTTCAGCCGCCAGTCGGTTTAAGCCGACAGACCGCTGGTTTGCTTCACCATTTCAGACGATAGGGAGATGAGTGGACGTATACCGCTAAATTACACTATATTTCCATAAATATAAGGTATAGACAAATATATAGTTTATCAGAAAATAGAGTTTGACATTAAACTCAAAAACATACCAGGATTACACCATTTACGAGTAGAATATAAGTTAATATGAAACCCCTAATATTTCTAGATGTTACAAACGGACTGACAGTCATATATAGTTAGGGTGACCATTTTTTTCTGACTTCAAATCAGTACAAATTTAAAAAAAATATCATAAAAAAATGATTATGCAGCCAACCTAATTTGTTGTCAACCGAATGCTTTGGTTGAGGCAACAAAATTTTTCGGTTAACCATCCTAAAAAAAAACCCCACACATTTCTCCCTTTAGAGACCCCAAGACAAAAATATTTTTTTCGCATTAAAAAACTCCAGTTTTTTAAGTACAGGAAACGGACCCATTATTTAGAAATTTCAATGATCTGTTCCCATTCCTTTTCTAATTTTTGATGAAATATAGCCATGCTACGAATGGACCCCAGGATAGTTAATTCTTCTGAATTTTTATTCAGGCCAACGAATTTCTGTTGTCACGAGCAAATTGCATTGTCTAAATTAATTTGCTGTAGTTATAAACTAACCCATCGATTGGCTACAAATTTAGCTGTCAGAACAAATCTTTTTTCTATTTGATAATTTCTGCATGATTTCTGAAATAAAAACTTCAACTTTTGGCTACGTATTTCTACAAAAATACGTAACGTTTTTAAAAATGAAAATTTTAAGGTTTTGTGTACTTTTTCTATTGAATATTCCAAAGATTCGAAAATGTTTCCACAGAAATACCCACATGTATTTCTTCAGATTTTAAGATTTTTTGTACGGACAAATCTTCAGCTTTCGATGGCGTTTCCTATACTCAGAAAACAGAATCATTCTGACAACCGCTCTGACAACCTGATAATTAAAATATTTTTAACACAGTCAAATAACTGTTGTATCAACTGATGTTATTATCGCAATGGAACCATTTGATTAATTCGGTTGTCACCACGAATCTTCTCTGTGTATGAAACTGCATATTAGATTAAGAAATTTACATGTAGAAAAATCATTTTGAATGCTTTCTGGTAGAGAAAACCTCTCACATTAACAAAAATTTAGTATAGAGTAGTATATTGGAAGATAACAAAGCAAATTGTGATAAATTCTTTGTTGTTGTTTTTGTTTTCGCTTTTTGATATTTTGAATGTTTAATAACGCTCCTAGACGAGAACAAGGAATTCTCATTGAGTTTGTAATTTAACTTAACAAATATTTCCAGAAGTTCTAAAAACATCGTCCCCTGACGAGTTCCTTAGGCAAGAATGAAATCCGGATAGGGACATGCCTCCAACAGATTATTTTTCACAATTTGTAAAATACTTTTGGGATTTTAGCATATTTAATTCCTTTAATTAAAAAATTTAACATTTTTTTAAATGCCAAAAATCAGTACAAATTTTAAAAAATCAGTACAAATCAGTACACGACTTTTTCATCAGTACACGTGACCAAAAATCAGTACATGTACTGATCAAATCAGTACGAATGGTCACCCTATATATAGTATACCTTCTCATGCAGTTGATTAAAGGGTATAATAATTGTACAAATGTTTGTTGGGCTATTAGACATTTTAGAATTACAGTCATACATTTAATTTATATGGTTTTGTTTACATTTAAATGTAGTTTATTTCATCTGTTGTTGCTATAGCTAAAGCATTTGAGCTTCCTTTCCTTTCATCATCATCATCATCAGAGCTTCAATGAAAGCATGTGTAAGCAGCATTCATAGTTTCAGATCTCTATGGAAAATGGGTGAAAGAATGCTGCATCATCTGACTCATCAGTATTATAATGTTGTTGCTGTGTCTGCCATTAAACATCTATGCAACCGTGTTAACAGAATGATAAAGGTATGCAACCAAGTATGCCATTGGATGCACGCAAAGAAAAAACATGGTTGGGATAATCATATTCTAAGAGCATCATATATTTTTGGGTTTATGATTGCGACAATCATGTTATTACATAGTTGGCACAATCACACTCTTACCTCATTTTTATCATAATATGGTGAATAAATTAACACTATGAGTGTAAAAGTCTCCCAATATTATCATATTATTGTCCTGCATATTATCATATTATTGTCCTATAATTCCTATAGTATTCTACCAGTATTTTGCTGAAGTTGGATTAAAATTTCACGAGACATCCAAAAATCATCATAATATTGTCCTTAGGATCATAATATTTTCTTGATGATCATAATATTTTCCCAGTGATCATATTATTGTCCTGTCGAAAATTTTGTGATCACTTAGAATCATATTATGATCACTAGGAACATATCATGATTATTTTGTGCACTCTTTACATTTTCTTCAATTTTGTACATTTCTTCAATTTGATTTCCGTACAAAACTAAAAGCTGTAACACTCCTTATTATGGACGCTCTTCAACAATAATTTTTCTACGTGAGTACAAAAATTAAAAAAAACACTTTTTTTAATCACTTTTTACTTATTTTATAACACTGAGCACTTTAAAGTAAAATCTAATTCGAAGGTTCTTCGTTGGACCGAATTCTTTCTTCTACAAACAATGTCACTATTAAAATTAATATCTTTAAATTGTTTTCTATTTTTTGTTTATTATGTATTATTTTCTTTGATTGCGTCTTATAACTTCTTTTCACAAAATCTGAAACAAGAATGACGCTAACTGATCAATGACGCTCATAAAAAGGTATACTGACCATCTTATAGTTGTCGAAACCCCACCAATGATTGTGAACATGATATCTCTCAGTACTATGATACAGTAATATGATTGTAATTCGAAGAGAGAAATATGGTTGTCCAGATAACATATGATTGTAGTCGAGAGAAAAATATGATAAGCGAAAAAAGGAGAGATTTAAACTATAAAATGATTACAGACGAATATATAAGTTGTAAAGTATTATTAATACATTAATAATATGATTGCAACAACCATGTATGGCAGTAGGGATCATAGTTTTGTAGCCGTGATCATATTGCAACCATATCTTTTCTCTGCGTGTGTGTATAGTACTACATATTTGTATGTGGGTGTATACCATATTTGTTGTATTTTTGTGCACATTTATCAAAAGGTTTTCATGTTTATTTTGCGTTAATGAAGTTGTTTTAAGTTCGTATAAATTTTTCAAACCAAAATATGCTTACAGGCATATTTAACATCCACATAGAAAGCAGACAGGTGTAGAGATATGTATGGCAGGATGAGCGGTGGTTAAACACTGAAACAGCAACATTTACGCGAAAGAGATCTTCAGTCAGACTCATACGTATAGTATAGCACGGACAGTAAACAACAACAAAAAAGTAATTAGTACGCTCTTGGCTCAGCTCATTCGTAATAAAAAGCTATATAAAATGTACAGGTAGATTTTTTGTAAGTTCCGGGGAAAAAATATTTCACAAAACGAAATATTGTTTTTTGCTTTCATTTTGCAATGTCAGTCATAAAATTAAGCCAGAAATTATTATGAAAACAAGAAGAAAAGCTTAATAAAGTATACACTATAATTTTTTGTTTCTTTTTTACTCTTAACAAAATGAAAAAAGTTTAATGCCAAGAGGCTTAAAACAGAATGCTTTATACTTTATCCCTGCTCTTCCTGTAGCCTTCCTCCCACATAACTACTACCACAATGAAATTGCATATTAAAAAAACTTCTTTCACACTTTGACTCACTTTAAGTTTATGTTGTTTTTGTTTTATTTTCCACATTTCATATTAAATTTGTTAAAAAGAAAAAAAAACTTACCTTCAGAAAAAATAATCCACCAGCCGGTAGTGTTATCCTATGTGATCCTGGTAAAATTTTCAGTGGTACTCCATCTTTATACCATTGTATTGTTGGTATGGGTGAACCTTCCGCTTTGCAATTAAGCGTCACTGGTTCATGACGTGGCACTGTTGTGTCAATTGGATGTTCCACTATTCTGGGTGGATGTGAACCTTTAAAAGAAAAACATAATAAAAAAAATTGGTTACAATTGTAATGTGTATCGTATAGAGAAGTAGTTGATATATACACAGAATAAAATGAAAAAATATTATTTTTCCATATATAAATAAAAATTGTTTTAATGCACTTTTTCCTTTTTTCTTCTTATTTTTGCGTTATTATGCAAATTCATTTTGGTTTATTTTCTCATATGCATATGAACACCTGTACGGGATTATATGCTACAATAATTTATATATGCATACACTCCAACGTTTCAAAGTATCGTTCTCTGGATATGAGGAGATATTAAAGTATGTATATACAGTGCGCGAAATAATCATAAGTTGAATATTAACGTGTTATTTTATCAGAAATATTTTCTTTTTTTTAACTTTTTAATATACTGAGAGAATTATCTCCATGGTATTAATGAATTTTTGCATAAAAATAACGAAGTTGCACTGGAACTCGTCCAAGGAAACTTTTCATTGAATTAATGGAATTTTTCATAAAATGTTGTAAAAATTTTCATTTCATTTATTAAAACTTTCATACACTCAATGAAGAAGTTTCAATAAAACTAGTTTCATAAAATATATTAAGCTTTTCCATCATATTAAGAAATTTTTCATTTACTTTTTGAAGAAAACTTCATTAGTCGACTGAACATTTTCATTAAAATTCGTTCAGCAAAATTCTCTCTGTGTACATGATAATGTATGAAATACATTTGATAATTTCTGAAATACAAAAACAGTTGATAACTTCTTAAAAAAATTAATACACTCAAAATAGTTTGTAGTTTAAATTAACTGAAAATGTAATTTAAAATAAATGAAAAATCATTTGAAAACCGGCCTACTGACTTTTCATTTAAATCAAAAGAACTTTTCATTTATTTTTAAATGTTAATAAATAAACTACAAAATCCTTAAAAAAATAATTATTTTTCATTTATTTCTTTTTTTTTAAATTTTAAAAAATTAACTACAAAATCCGTAAGTATAAATGATATTTAGTTTATTTCGTTTTTTTAACTGACCTAGAAATTGAAAAGGAATACTTTTTTTAACAAAACATTTTAAATGGAAATATTAACTGTAACAGAAAATCCGTATTTATCTGTAATTTATTTTTTAAATAAACGACAAAAACAGTTAAAAAATTTATTTCTTTATTTTTTAACTGTTTAATCATTTAAAAATAAATGTACGGATAACTTTTTAAATAAACTACAGTCAGTTACTGTAATAATATTTTCAGTGTAATAAATAATAAAATTAATAATTTTAAAATAAAATTGACTATTTCTATTTTATTAAATCCATCCCATAAAAGGAATATTTTGATAATCAGAACTTAACACGACTTTTATGTCAAATTTAACTTACGTATGTAAGAAATTTTGTTTGAAAATTTTTTCCTTAAGCGAAATTTTATAACAAATTAATTCTTAGTTCTGGCACTTAATCGTTTGTTCTAAAAAACTAAAAACGGTTTTCGCTACTTGCGTAAAATTACGCAATTTCTGTCTAAGCCGAATTTTTCACACTAAAATGAATTTGTTCACACAAAGGTAATCAATACGAAGGTGGTCACAATATTCTCAGTGGAACAATAAACTAGCAAAAATGGGTTGCCAAGTGGTTAATTATAAATGTTTCGGCTGATATAGCCACCCTATTGATTATATCAGTAATAAACAAAATTTTTATTTTTAAATGCATAAACGAATTCAAAAATGTTGACATATCAATTTAAGTACGAATCATATTTACTTTATACCTCATTCGTACTGAACTCAAAACTAGTAGTTTTCAAATTTATTTTGTTTTCGATTGTTTAATCCCTTACAAATTTCAAATCAAAAACTTAAAAAAAACGAAAACTTCTAGTTTTGGGTTCAGTATGAATGACGATTTAATAAGATTCGTACTGAATTTAAAAATATCTATATAAAATGCGATTTTAATTCACATAATATATTGTATTTGAACTAACTATGATTTTTTTCTCTGTGTAGACAATCAAAATAAACACATACAAGTTAAAAATATTGCGATTGGTTTTTATGTAAATTTTAATAAAGATTGAAGTTTTCACCAAACAACCATTTTTAGAAGTTTTTTATTTATTAAAATATTAAAAAAAAAAACTTTAAATTTCTGGAAACCATAAAAAGTTTGTTTTTTGTATGGAAATTTTAATACTGAATAAGCCTTTAAAATATTAAGCGTTAAGGTCCCAACAAATCACAGTCGTGTGTTACTCTAAAATTTATAAAGTTTTGTAAATGTTTACAATTTAAATCGAAAAATGTCTGGTCAGACCAATGTATAAGTTCTATGATTAAATTTTTAGAACCAAAATATTATCGTAAGCAAAAATACTTCGGAGCAGTGAAAGGAATATATCGTCAGATAAAATGTTAAACTACATAATAGATGTTGCCGCATGTACAAAGTAGATTGTATTTATTTAAATCTCTGAAATTTATCCTCTGTTTTGTTTTCATAAATTACAAAAAAAAAAAACATATAAATTGATGTATTATAACTCTACACATAGACACATATGTGATTTACTCATTTTTTTTATATTTGTTAATTTCTCCTTTATGAATTTATATATTTAACAAATATGTATTTTATATAAAAAAGGGATAACGGTCCACTACAAAAAGTCACGTAGTCATTTACAAATTGCCTAGCTAAGAAATCTAAAATAAAATTTGTGAACAGTTTTAAACAAAGCGACGGTTGGTTAAATACAAATAATTTTAAAGCTCTCTTTTTCTCTTTAAAAACGTTATCCCGATTATTGTGTAAAAGTAAAATTAAATTTAACTTTGAATTAATAAAAAAAGAACCTCTGTACAAATTTAAATTTAAATAATCGTGTTTTATTGTGGATAAATCGAGTGCTCTTAAAAATTGTATTTTTGCAAATAATATCGTGGTTCGCTTCGCCAACATTTCTTTAAAATTATTTTTATTTAAAAAAAAAAAAAAATATATATATATATAACACGCGGTACGTGATATTATATAAAAAATGCCAGTGACCAACACGCAAAGTGAAAATTATAACTGCAAAAAGTGTTCTGAAAAAGACACGGATGATATGGTGCAATGCGACGTTTGTGATCAATGGTACCATTATGGATGTGTAGGAGTGGACGCTAACGTGGCAGACATAAGTTGGAGCTGTGAACGATGTCGAATTTCATCATCGATTCCACAAGCTACGCACACATCTACGCCAACTACTGAACATAGAAATACATCAAGTGTAGGCGGTATACCGCCAATAAGCCAGCAAGCATTTTTAACTTTGCCATCGTCGGTTACAGATAAGGCAATAGGTAATGTAGGTAAATTTACTACTACAAATATACCAACAGCACCACCTGTACCACAGACATCGGCGCTCCCAATGGTTTATACAACTCCTATCATGTCATATGTACCAGACGTAACGTGGCAGTTTGGTCACCAACCAACAACAACAATAGTTCCTACTACACATCAAGCTACATATATACAACAACAAATGCCGTTTTATAATCTTCAGTCAGGTTTCATGCCGTATATGCAAAGCCAACCGGCTATAGCAACGACAACAAATGCCCAATATTTTGACGACATCACCAGGCAACGTAATGTGGAGCTACAAAAATTAGAAGAGGAAATGCTGCATAAACGACAATGTTTAGAAAATAAATATAAAATGTTATCAGAAGCAAATCAATTGTCAATGCCATATACCCAAGTTGTGACACCAGCTATAGGACCAACAACTTCTCAAATAGCTGCAAGAAATGCCATTCCAAAGCAATTGCCACACTTTAACGGCGACCCAGAAGATTGGCCGCTCTTTATAAGCTCTTTTGAGAACAGTACTGCTGTGGCAGGTTTTTCAAACGCTGAAAATTTAATTAGGTTGCAAGCATCACTTAAAGGTAAGGCACGTGATTTGGTTAAAAATAAATTACTTTTACCCCAGATGGTGCCAGAAATTATTCAGACTCTACGTATGTGCTTTGGGCGACCTGAGCACATTCTAGAGCGCGTCATCGCTAAAGCTCGGAACATGCCGCCAATTAAGGATAAATTAGATGCACTAATTGAATATGCAATGTGTGTGCGTAACATATGCGCCACAATGGAATGTTGCCAGCTACTGCCTCACCTTGATAACCCATTATTGGTCAAAGAATTAGTTGACAAGCTACCCAACAACCACAAACTCAGCTGGGCGATGTACAAAAAAGACGATCGAGTTCCTGCAGTGAAAGCATTCAGCGATTGGCTTTATCATGTGGCAGAGGCCGCCAGCACCGTAACGCCGTTATTTGTTAAGACCGGTGCAGCACTAAATGCACACAGTCGTGATGAAGGTAATGCACAAAACAGCGATAACCGTACAAACAAAACCACAGTAATTACTGAATGCATTATTTGTAAATATATTGGCCACAAACCTGCACAGTGTGAAGTTTTTAAAAATATGTCGCTCAACAAAAAGTGGGAGTGTGTAAAAGCTAAAAATATGTGTCGTCAGTGTTTGGGTACACACAGACAAAGATGTAATTTTAACAAGGAATGTGGCATAGATGGATGTAAATATAAGCATAATCCTTTGCTACACAAAACCGTAATCGTTGGTGGTCAAAATGTTCCAGCGATGAACAACGCAACAAGTAGCACTGAAAATATCATCAAAAGTAATCAACAAAATGCAGTAGTAAATACACACGGCAACAGCCAACACGATACACAACCACTATTTAGAATCTTACCTGTAAATATACATTATCAAAACAAAATTAAAAAAGTTTTTGCCTTTCTAGATGAGGGGTCTTCAGTAACGTTAATTGAAAAGAGTACTTTTGAAGAGCTAGGACTTGAAGGCGAAAAAGATCCCTTGTGTTTGAAATGGACCGGTGATACAACCCGTATGGAAAGCGAATCGGTAAGAGCAGCTATTACAATCTCCAACGTGTCCAACAACAAACAATTTACATTAAACGCAGTTCACACAGTCAGTAATTTGGGACTTTCAGCCCAAACCATTGACGCAAATGAAATTTCAGTACGATACCCATATTTAGCAAATATCCCAATAGAGTCATATAATAATGCAACACCAACGATGCTGATAGGCGCTAATAACTGGAATTTAGCTGTACCATTAAAAATACGAGAGGGAAAATGGCATCAACCCATTGCATCAAAGACACGTTTAGGCTGGACACTACAGGGTGGCAGTTCTGATGGCATGAGTGGATTTAGACTGAATATTCATATGTGTGACTGTCAGCAAAAATACAATGAATTACATGATATGATGAAGCATTATTTTAAATTGGAATCAGCTCGACCGGCTCAACTTTTATCATCTGATGATCAAAAATCTATGTCGATTTTAGAACGTACATGCAAAAAGGTAACCAACCACTATGAAATTGGATTGCTATGGCGCAACGAGAACGTAAACCTACCAGATAGCTACAAGCATGCCTTTGATCGCTCACTTTGCTTAAAAAACAAACTCGACAAAGATTCATCTTTAAAATCAACTATACAAAAACAAATCGACAATCTGGTCTCGAAAGGATATGCCAAAAAACTCAGTCCAGACGAACTAAAGGTACATCATAAAAAAACTTGGTACTTGCCAATTTTTGTTGTTAAAAACCCAAATAAACCTGGCAAAATCCGACTTGTTTGGGACGCGGCTGCTAAATCTAATGGTGTTGCGTTAAACGATTTTATGATGACTGGCCCAGATCTACTAAAACCTCTTGCAGAAATATTGCTAAAATTTCGAGTAGGTAAAACTGCCATATGCGGTGATATCTCTGAAATGTTTCATAGAGTCAAGGTTAAAGAAAGCGACATGCATGCACAACGTTTTCTGTGGTACGACAAAGATGATGACTTGCAGCAACCAAGTATTTTCGTCATGCATGCGCTAACTTTTGGCATAAGCTGTGCGCCTTGTATTGCACATTTTGTACGTAACAAAAATGCTGATCAGTTCAAAGACAAATATCCCCGAGCAGTTGAAGCCATTCAGGAAAACCACTATGTTGATGACTTCATAGACAGTTCGCCAGATGAAGAAAAAGCACTAAATTTAGCGATGCAGGTCAGAGAAATTCATGCAACAGCTGGGTTTAAAATGCACAACTGGTCATCCAATTCGAAAACGGTTTTAAGTCAGCTACATGACAACAATTTATCTGAACAATCCATGCAAGACTGGGGCACTACTACCAAAATATTAGGTATGTATTGGGATCCAAATAATGATGAATTTAGATACATTTGCAGATTTGCAAGACTCAGACGTGATGTATTGAATGATTCAATAACTCCGACCAAGCGCGAAACCCTGCAGGTACTGATGTCCATCTTTGATCCCCTTGGTTTTGTTTCCTGCTATACCATAGGCCTTAAAATACTTCTTCAAGAGATATGGCGTTCAGGTATAGCTTGGGATGAAAAGTTATCGGATACAATAAATCAAAAATGGTGCAAGTGGAAAACTATTATTCCACTTATAACGTCTGTTAGGATTCAAAGATGCTACTCTTTAGTACTGCCAACTGCCGACGAAGTTCAACTGCATACGTTTGTAGACGCTGGAGAAAATGCATACGCCGCTGTCTGCTATCTGCGCATCAAGAAAAACAACGAAATTTTCGTCACTCTAGTAGCAGCCAAAAGCAAAGTGGCACCATTGAAGCCGCTTTCGGTTCCAAGGCTTGAGCTTCAAGCAGCTCTACTCGGTACGAGACTTGCAAAGATGGTAACACAAGTCCGGCGCATAAGAATTGATTCACATTTTTGGTGGAGTGATGCAAAAACAATTTTGAGGTGGTTGCAAATGGATCCGAAAAAATTCCAGCAATTCGTCATGCATCGAGTGGGTGAAATACTCGAAACCACAAATGTAAGGCAATGGAGATGGGTCCCCTCTAAACAGAACCCCGCTGATTTTGCCACAAAGGTACTAGCACCATCAAATTCAAAAATGTGGTTTGAAGGTCCTGACTTTTTAAGAGCTCCAGCAAATGAATGGCCTCAGTGTGAAGATCTTGGAGATTTGAATGAAACCGAAATTAAACGTTCTGCTTTGGTGATTGGAAAAGTCCACAATATTAAACTCAACATTGAATATTTTTCTAACTGGAGGCGATTATACCGTGCTGTGGCTACATTTATCTTGTACTGCAATAAGCTAAGAGAAATGACAAAACAAAAAACTATTAAAATTTGTCAAAACGTCGACGCCGAAATGATTGAAATGGCCCAAGCGTTTTTAATAAAATATGCCCAAAGAGACGAATTCAGTAATGAGTTATTAAATCTTAAAAACGGTAAGCCTATAGAAAAAGCAAGCAAACTAATTTCCCTTAATGTATATTTAGATAAAAGCGACATAATGAGATGCCGTGGAAGAGCAGAATATCTTAATAACCACGAAGATGCTATTATACTTCCCGAAAACCACCACATTACATTTTTACTGGTACGTTGTTTTCATGAAAAATTTCGTCATCAATCTCACGAAACGGCAATCAATGAAATTAGAAGTCAATATTACATAGCCCGGCTCCGTGTTTTGTTTAGAAAAGTTCGTCGATTGTGTCAGTGGTGTAAAATCAATCATGCCAAGCCGTCTCTACCACAAATGGCAGCATTGCCAGCGGCAAGGCTTGCAGCATTCGAACGTCCATTTACGTTCGTAGGCGTCGACTATTTTGGGCCTATACATGTAGCAGTCGGCAGAAGACGCGAGAAGAGATGGGGTGTTATTTTCACCTGCTTAACAATTCGTGCCATACATATCGAAATAGCCCATAGTTTAGACACGAGCTCATGTATCATGGCAATTCGTAATTTTATTTCAAGACGTGGTACTCCCAAGGAAATATACTCCGACAATGGCACTAATTTTAAAGCCGCCGAAAAGATATTATGCAGCCAAATCAAAAATGTAAATTTATCAAAAATTCAAACAACGTTTCAACTAATAAAATGGAAATTTAATCCACCAGCGGCGCCTCACATGGGCGGCGCTTGGGAAAGATTGGTAAAGTCCATAAAAACCGTGCTCTATAGTATATGCCCATGTATGAGTTTTAGCGATGAAAGCCTTAAGAGCGCACTATGCGAAGTAGAGTTCACAATTAATTGTCGCCCTTTAACTTTTGTCTCACTAGAATGCAGCGATGATGAAGCAATCACTCCCAACCATTTATTAATCGGATCGTCAGATGGCTACAAACCTGTTGCAAACGAAAATATAGACCTACGACAACGCTGGCATAAAACTCAAGAATTCGCCAATCAATTTTGGCGTAGATGGCTGAAAGAGTATGTACCCGTAATCTCCCGCCGAAGCAAATGGTTCAACAAACAACCTCCTATTAAAGTCGGTGATATAGTCGTCATTGTGGACTCAGACCTTCCTAGAAATTCTTGGCCTAAGGGTATGGTTATCGATACCATAGTAGCCAAAGATGGTCAAGTTAGAAGAGTGACGGTAAAAACAAAGAACAACGTACTAGACCGGCCTGTGGCAAAGTTAGCAGTATTGGACGTAGAGGGCAGCGGCTCTTTAAGTAAACTCGACTTATCGAACTCGTTTACGGAGGAGGGAACTGTTGCCGCATGTACAAAGTAGATTGTATTTATTTAAATCTCTGAAATTTATCCTCTGTTTTGTTTTCATAAATTACAAAAAAAAAAAACATATAAATTGATGTATTATAACTCTACACATAGACACATATGTGATTTACTCATTTTTTTTATATTTGTTAATTTCTCCTTTATGAATTTATATATTTAACAAATATGTATTTTATATAAAAAAGGGATAACGGTCCACTACAAAAAGTCACGTAGTCATTTACAAATTGCCTAGCTAAGAAATCTAAAATAAAATTTGTGAACAGTTTTAAACAAAGCGACGGTTGGTTAAATACAAATAATTTTAAAGCTCTCTTTTTCTCTTTAAAAACGTTATCCCGATTATTGTGTAAAAGTAAAATTAAATTTAACTTTGAATTAATAAAAAAAGAACCTCTGTACAAATTTAAATTTAAATAATCGTGTTTTATTGTGGATAAATCGAGTGCTCTTAAAAATTGTATTTTTGCAAATAATATCGTGGTTCGCTTCGCCAACAATAGATATTTTAATTTTCTATAGGAGAGGAAAGAAAAATTCTTCCAAAATTTTTACAGGAGAAAAATTCGTGCAGTGATTAATTATAATTTAAAAGTCTAATGCTATTTTTTCTGATAATGATAATATTTGCACAATATATTTGCCATGGAAAACTAACTATGACGCAAATATTAAGATTTGAATTTATAGTTTTTTTTTAGACGATATAGCACAATGAATGTGCAAGACGGAGCAAGAATTCCAATACTCGCATAAATTTGTCAGACCGTAGATACGAGGGCAGTACGAAATGTTCTTAGCCTGACATAGAGATGGCGTTATAAACACCAAAAAGCTTTGTATAATGGAAACTTTCATCCGTCATATGAACATATGTTAAATTTCATTTCGATCTGTCAACTCATTCGTATAGTAACAGGTGTTCAAAAAAGGCGCATTAGTGATTTTTTTGTAATGGGAAAATTATAAATTCGTGGTGTGATTAAATATTTACATAGGAAAGGTTTATCGGACAAGAAATTTATAGTGATATGGTGAATGTGTTAGGTGAAAGTGCTCCTTCATATGCAGCAGTAAAAAATTGGGTTGCTGAATTTAAACGTGGTCATATAAGCATTCAAGATGAACCATGAAGTGGATGTCCAGAAACTGCAACAACGCCAGAAATCATAGCATAAGTCCATGCTATGGTATTAGACGATCGACGTGTGAAAGTGCGTGAAATAGGGAATGTCATACACTCACAATATATTTTCCATAACCGATTGAGGTTTATTTGAAAAGTAATAGGTAAAGTTTGCTTTCAATTGAAGAATCAATTAAAATACATTGAAACATATGGTTTAACTTTTTGTATCAGTCAATAAAAAATAAACCACAAAAAATATGTATCGTCTTTAGGAGTTGATATTATCAGTCTATTTTTAGTTTTCTATTTTTAGAAAAAATAATTTAAATAATTTTGTTGTTTTCTGTTTTAAAACAAAATATTCAAATACCCAGGCAGAAAAATACGATCGCCGCAATGTTGGCATAGCAATGGCGATGGTCGGTTATGTGTTGGCAGAACGTGGGATTAGCAAGTATTGTCCTGATACCCGATTGATAACAGCGGCCAACCGTTGGTTGGCGCTAACTTGCCAACGTTTTCGCAAAGTTGTCAAAATTGAAAAAAGGTGGTCTAAAAATAGATTTAAACATTTTTTTTCAAAAGATTAAAAAAAATTGTTTTTAGTATTTTTTTAAAAAACATTCCCGATTAAAAAAATTGGGGCCATAAAAAATTATATATGGGGTCATATATAATTATATATGTCCCCATATCAAATTATATATAATTATATACGGAAATTGGTGGATATAATTAGATATGATTATATATAATTATATAAACTTATATATAATTATATATAAATTGATATAATTATATCCGAAAAATGGGTATATATAGTTTTATATAATTATTAGGGCAAGGAATTTCATGAACTTAAAAATGGAAAATATGCGCCTATAATATGCGGCTAAAAACTAAAAATATGCATTAAAAATATAAGAATAATGCACTAAAAACCATTATTTTTTCAAAAATAATGCAATTTAAAACTAAAAAATGTATTTAGCTTAGTTATTTTGCAAACAGACACAGAACTCGAAGATTTTCCATAGGTCAATAAGGTTTTTAAGAATGTTTATTTTGATTGAATCAAAATATAAAAATTTGAATTTTTTATATTTTTTACAAAAAAAAATGCTCCTTAAAATAAAAAATATGCACAAATATGCATTAAAAAGCACAAAATATGCATTAAAAAGGCACCAAATATGCATTTAAAGTCAAAATATGCAAAAACATGCATTTATGGCAAAATATGCAAAAATATGCAACTACAAATCGATGCCATTTTGTTCTAAATTTGATGATTCGGATAAATATTTAGACCATATTAGTTTTGGACTATCGAGAAAAAATATGCATTTGCATAGAATTCCTTGCCCTAATAATTATATATAATTAGATATAAATTTATATAATTTTATATAAATTGACCCCTATATATTTTACCTACATTTTGTATTTTTTCCAATTAAATAACACTGTGAGACAAATGGTAG
Source organism: Leucophora obtusa (assembly GCA_949987735.1). Lineage (NCBI taxonomy): Eukaryota > Metazoa > Arthropoda > Insecta > Diptera > Anthomyiidae > Leucophora > Leucophora obtusa. The sequence continues at coordinate 166,127,240 of OX465298.1, read as the reverse complement.
GGGTCAGTGATCGCGAAGGGTTCAAACTATCGGGGAAAGTTATATCGGTAAAAAATAAGTTATACGTGTCCCGGCGTTTCGCTGGGTCACCCCTAGGAATCGAGATATATCGATTTGAACTTTGGTGGTCTTTTTTTTGACATAACTCGAGAACCACTAGTCCGATTTTGCTCAAACAATTTTAAAAAATTAAAAATAACAATTTCTTTAATCTGTTCATATAACGTTTTTCTATATACTCAACAGTTTTACCGGTAAAAATAAATGTATGAAGAAAAAAATATTTTTTGCCTAAAATATTAAAAAAAAGTAATAAACAAAAGATTATTGATTTTTATGGTAGCGGTAACAAACATTTATTTTTACCGGCAAAACTGTTGAGTATATAGAAAAACGTTATATGAACGGATTAAAGGAATTGTAATTTTTAATTTTCTTAAAATTGTTTGAGCAAAATCGGACTAGTGGTTCTCGAGTTATGTCAAAAAAAAGATATATCTCGATTCCTAGGGGTGACCCAGCGAAACGCCGGGACACGTATAACTTGTTTTTGACCGATATAACATTTCCCGTTGGTTTCATCCCATCCCGATTTTGACTGTCGCATAGTGTAATTTATGTTTTTAAACAATTTTCTGTAGTTCACAAATATTTTTCCATTTTTATTAAATGTGCCAAAAATTTTACAACAATAACAAAAAAAATTTATGACTAAATCCAAAGATGGTCTCCAAAATGTTTCATCATGTCAATTTTCATTTTAAAAATCAGGACAAAGTTTACAAAAATAGTGTTCATGGTCATTTTCGAGACTTCATGACACAAAAACATTATGTACAGACATTTTTAAAACGCCGTAAAGTAAAGTTTGAGTCTTAATTATTCGTGCCTTTAAATTCATTCGCATAAGCCATAAGAGCACTGGCATTTTTATTGTTTTATCCTAAAGTTACATAACCCAGCTCTAAAAACTGACAGTGTGATTGCGAATAAATGAAAATCAAATTTCATTACCATTAAGTAAAGTAATGGCAATGAAAATGTAATGGTAATGATTTTCGCCCATCTCTGGTTTTAGTACATGAACTCTCAGATCTTGATGAAACTTGGTGAAAATATATAATTTCACTCACATAATAAAATGATTGATTTGTGGAACCGATGACCAGAAATCTTGATTCCCACGCTATTCATCTCTGTCCATCCATATCTATTATTTTCCTGTATTGAGGATAAGCAATGTCATTTTCAAAAGAGAATTCACAAAAATTTGACAATTCATATCCCCAATACTGGGTAATAGTAGATAGGGATATTGTGAATTGTCCTTAACTCTTTAAAGATTTATATTTTATGATTTTGACATCCTGTCATTTTTAAACACTTAAGTTTAAATTTTTTTCAATACAGTTATTGAAAATCGAATAAAAAAATATTTATAGAGTACCATACATAAATATATATACATAATTATAAAAGTACCATATATAATTATATATAACTTGATATGGCACCATATAAACCAATTTGCAAATAATCAATATCAGATATAATTATATATAATTTTATATGGGGCAATAAATATTCATATATAATAATATATAACTATATATAATTATATATATACTTTTTTACTCGGGTTGCCATGATGTTGGAAAAACCAAACAAAAATATGGTGTAAAAAACTTAAAAAAACTTTTCTTTGCGAAAAAAGTGTTTATTTAGAATAAAAATGTTAATTATAATTATGTAAAATAAAACATGGCCGGACTGTGAATCGAACCCGGGCCGGCAGATTGCCATGTAGTACAACATAGCTTAAATAATAAATGAATGATAACAATGACTAATATGTAAACATTGGTATAACGTCTGTTAGAATTCACTTGCCAACGTTGGCATAACGTCAGGAAAACCAAAATATAGATGGTTAAAAAAATTAAGAAAAATTATTTTATAAAAACCAATGAAATTGAATAAAAAAATTTAATTTTATAAAAAAAAAATATAAAGAATATAAAAAAAAATAAAAAAAGGAACAAAAAATTATATGTTCGTAACCGGAATCGAATTCGAGACCCTGAATTTACATTATTTTAACAAAGCGTAGTAATTTTTACAATTTACTAAATTTAAAAAAAATAAAACAAATTTCAAATTTTTTTTTTTTAAAGAATTTGTTTATATACAAAATTTTTTCCATTTAAATTACAAGAAATTCTTTACTCATACACACAAGCATAGATAATAAAAATATGAAGATGTATGTGTAGCGTTTTGAAAATTGAAACAAAAAAAAAGAACTTCTAAATATGAAAAAACAAACCACAAAATCGTTTGTTTTTTACGTTTTGTCAGTTAAAAATTGATTATTGTTTTAACAGACTCTTCAATTATTGTTATTTCTTTATGGATTGTTTAAACAATATCTGAAAATAAATAGCAAAATGGTTTGAATATAATGAAAAATCAGTAGTCCTTTTTTAAATTTTGTTTTCAGTTAATTCAACATGTATCTTAGATTGTTTTTAACGATAAAATATTGTGAGTGTAGGCATCTCAAATGATCGAGTACATTTTATTTTGCGTCAAAAATAACAGATGAAAAAGCTTTCCCATATCTAAAAAAATACCTTTTGCCTCGAATTTTGAGGAGCTTCGGAAAAATTATTTTAATCAAGGGATAGAGTTGCTAGAAAAACGTTGGACTAAGCGTGTCATGAGATTATATTGAAAAATAAAATAATTTTAAAAATCTAGCCGTTGTTTTTCATTGTTAGGCTAAAAACATTTCGAACTGCCCTCGTATATTTTTGACGATTTTAAAATATTTTTTTTCTGTTTTAAAAAGATACTTTTTCCAAATTTACCAAAATTTGATTTTACATCTTCTCGCTTGAAAATCGTTCGTTGTACAATAAACGTTTAAAAGCAAAAGAAGTATGAGTAGTAAATTGTATTTTCAATCGACATAATTAAAGCGCTTTTATAAAAAATTTTATTTAGTCAAAAACTATTTAATATCTGAAAACCGCCTTCTAGTGGCCTTGGGCATTAGAGGGTTAAACACATTTTAAATTTTTACAGGAATAGCAAAGGAAGCGTAAAAATAAAAATTTTTAATATTCGAATTTTTTTCATGAAACTGTTATTTCTATTGTAAAACTCCAAGTGTAGCCACTTATTAATGAAACCGATTTTGAAAATTTTGTTGGTTATGTAGTTTTATTGCATTTCACCTGACGATACATTAATATCAAATTTATTACTACCAAAGACACATAGTCGCAAACTGATGATTACTCATAATATTATTGAACAAACAATGGGCTTTCCCTCTGACTAATATTAAGTCATGTGAAAACTAAATATTTTTCATATTTTCACTTCTTGTTAAAGTGTTGATATTTTTTTCCCTTTCCATCAACAAAAAAAAAAACATACATATGAGTGGTAAAAAAACCATGTAGTTTATCAAAAATCTTTGACAAAATGAAAAGGAAAGAAGAGAAACCTTTTGGACACATTTTTTCATTATTATTTGTTAACAAACGATAACACCCTTGACAGTTAAAAAAAATATATAAATGAAATTGGTCAGTATAAAAGGCCAAGGGCCACATAGTGTCAACAATCTTAAACAATTTTTTTCACACCAACTCCCACTTCAACTGAGTACAAAAAAGAAACAAAACTTCGAAAAGAAAATAACGATAAAAAAAATTAAAAAATATTTTGTTATATAGTATTTTGTAAGTTTGAGTATGAAGAATGGTAAAATAAAAATATGTTGATATTGTATGTAATCTGACCATTCAACCAACCGGAACAGGCAAGTCTCGTGCCAGTATTGTTGCTTATATTATTATGGCTGCAAATGTATGGTGAATGATGAATAATATTTATGACGAAAAGTCAGACACGCCTTAATTGCACACAAAAATATAATTTAATTTAAATAATAAAGAATATTTTGTTTTTTGTATGCAAACAATGACACCAAACTGCATTATTGTGTTTAAACACCGAACACTGTGTTTTGTATGAGGGCTCCACACTAAGGGGGGTTGTCATTCGAATCAGTCTATAAAATATTTTTTAAAAACACCCTCTTATTAACAATTTTTGTATATATGAACGCGTATTATTTTTCCCTTTGTTATATTAGCTTCGCTTCACTTTTTGTTGCAACATTCACTTATGACTATTTAAATATTTATCACCCAATACCCGTCGTATCCACTGTGATGTATACATCACATACGAAAATAATGAATGAACAAATGAACGATGGTTGAAAAAACAATGCAGTGAAAGCTGTTCATACCGTGGCGCATATTTTTTGAAAAATATTTCACTACTTCATATGGTGAAGTTTGCTATTTTGTTTTATCCAATATTGTACCCTATAATATGCAAAAGTGCTCTAAAAACACATTTGAATTTATTGAAAATAGTTTTTATTTTTCATTTTTGAATAAAAATAAAATACTCATGGTGAAATTTATTTTATCAGGAACATTGGGGACTTGTTGAAAATTCAAATTTGGATTTTCGCTGATAAGCTGCGGGTATATTGTACCACATGAAATAAAACTGATATGGTGAAAATTTCAGTCAAATCGGATAACTCTAAAATTACTGTGTTTGCAGTATAAAGGTGTTCATTTAGATTAACTGCAATATGATCAACTGCAATACGCAGTTTATTATTTTAAACTGTTAAAAATCAACCGACGAATATAGTAAAAACAAATAAACTACAAATACAGTAAAACAACAGATATGAATATTATTACAAAACTGTGCAACCAACTGCAAATTTAGTTAAACTAACAGAAATAAAAATTATTGTAAAACTTAAAAAACTAATATTTTGTAAGCTAAAGTTTTTGGTAGAACTACTAACATCAATTAGTAATTTGCTAAGAACAAATTTATGTAAATACAACAAATTAAATCTAATATGACAATATCATATTAGAATTTGGACTTGAGGTAGAACAATATTATGACTAAATATATGGGGATATAGAAAGTCCGAAAAATGGTTGTTAAATAGTATAGTATTTTAACCTAGGAAATATTTCTGAAATTTCTAAAAAGTCGTCTCCTTGTGATTTCCTTCGACTAAAATTAGATCCTCTTAAGCAAATTATTTTTCAGGGTTTTTGGGATTTTATCTTTCTTAAATTGCGAATAATTCGAGTAATAAAAAAAATATTTTTATAATAATGATTATTCGACCTTAATTGTTCTTATTTTAAATAACTAAATAATCAAGCTCCAACAAAGGTAATCAATTTTTAATTAACCCATTTCTTACTAATAGGAATTTAAAGTCACATCTACCCAGTCAGAAATCGCCAGTGGTACAAAAATTCAAGCACTGACATACTACTGGGTATCCACGGTGTTAAAAATAAATGACTGGCAGAACACTCATTTGGGACGCTTTGCCAGCGTTTGCAAAAACCGTTTTGCCAGTATTTGTTTTACAAAAATTTCGGTGGTTTATAAAAAAAACCACTGGCAAAGAATTGGCTTAGAGTGATATGCCAAGGTTTGCAACCAGTGGTTATCCAGTGCTACCTAGCCAATGCTACCAGGCGTACAAAAATCAATTCACTGGAAAACCAATGATTTTATAAAAATGTTGACACTTCGTTAAAAAATGTTTGTAGTCGGAAGGTTCCGAGTTCAAATCCGGTTGCAAGAAAAAATTTTTTTTTGGATTTTTTTTAATTTAAAATTTTTTTTGTTTTATAAAGTCAATTTTTTTGTTTGTGGGAAAGCTCCTTCAAGACCAACTTTTTTTTTTGCCCTCCCAACACTGACATACTAGTTACAAAAAATTGTTTGCCAGTACTAGCATTTTGGCACAGCCAGTAGTTGTCCAGCTATTATCACTCATTTATGTGTTTAGCCATCAAATATTATATGTCTCGTTAGCTCAGTGGGTAGGGCAATCGACTGCCAATCTGACGGCCTGGGTTCAAATCACGGCAGGACCAAAAAAAATACATATGAACTTTTTTTAAATTTTATTTTGGAAAATATATTTCCAGACCACCTATTTATTGGTTTTGCCAGCGTTTTGCCAACGCTTAAAAATTTTGTTCCTCCAGTGCTTTTCCGGCGCTTTTTGAACAGCCGGTCCTTTTGTCTAATGATGTTATCATTTTGGGAATGGAAAAGCACTTTTTGCAAGTACTTGTACCACCTGTTAAAGTGCTTTGCCATCGCTTTCCCGTTTGTATTTTTCTGACTGGGTATTTACAGACCACCTATTTATTGGTTTTGCCAACGTTTTGCCAACGTTCAAAAATTTTGTTCCTCGGGTCCTTTTTCGGCCCTTTTTTTTACAGCCGGTCCTTTTGTCTAATGATGTTATCATTTTGGGAATGGGAAAGCACTTTTTTCCAGTACTTGTACCACCTGTTAAAGTGCTTTGCCACCCTATAACTTTTGACATGGAAGACGATATTACAATGGCGTATAAAGAATGTGATACTTTGAGGACTTTACTATAAACCATATTTAAAAAATTCGACTTCCAGGGTTGCCATATAATGATTAAAAAAAAAAAAATTTTGACTTTTTTCAAAGCACTTTTGCAAAAAATATTTAAAAATATAAAGAGGGGCGTAATAAAAGTGATATGTTCATTTCAATAAAGATGGGTAAAAAAATAAATAAGGGAAGAAAATTTTTGAGTTCAGTTCGCACTTTAAAAAATACGTTGACTGATCTTATCTTCGTATTTGTAAAATTGCAAGTGTGTAGAAAATTAATTCATTTTTATTTGCTATATTAAAAATGCGCTATTTACTTTCGACTGCCAAAGAAACATACAAATCGAAGTAGTTAGTGTTGCCAAATAGCAATTTAAAAAAAAACGTCTAAAGATACCAATTTTTTTAAAAAGTTATTAAAAACATTTCTAAAGCAATAACTTAAGTTTCTTAAAATTTTTTCACCGAAATTCGTACTATCAAAATATAAAATTTTTTAATAGATTTGAGGTTAAGAAGAAGAATAAACCTTTTCTTCAAAAGTTATAAACACATTAAATTTACAAATCAGACTAGATCCAGTTTCTGCCTTTTTTATGGACCTGCGTCATCAGTGATTTTCTATTAAATTGTATTATTGTTTATATTTTTATTGTCAGATTGTCCCTATATGAATATTTCAGAAGTGATCAAAGACTCAGTTGAGCCCATATTTAAAAACTGCTGAAATCCGCACAAAATAAGAAAAAACAAGCGAGGAATATATTTAAATACTAAAATTTGGGATATCCGTTGGTTTTTTTTTTTTTGTTGTTTGTTATTATTTAAATTTAAATAAAAAAAAGGAAATTATCAATTTTTTGAACAAAGTGTCATCTAGTGATGACGATTTTATAACTTATTTTTTTGGTGATGCCATACCTATGGATGTATCCTTATTAAAGTCAGTACGGCTTCATTAAGTCGGTTTTGTTTATTTGTAAATATCCCTATTTGTTCATTTTTATTGTACACCCTCTAGCAAATGTTGCATGTCATCGTGCACTGTTCTTCTCAAAGAGTGGGTATGAATGAGTGTTTTTGTTTATATTGGGTTGATTCATGTTGTATTCTAAATATAAGTGGGTGCAATGCGTGGGTGAATAACCCTTGTATATGAAAAAAAATTTGTTTTTTTTTGCTTTTTTTGCTCCTCATTACATTTTCCGTTTAACATTGCACTACTTATGTTAGCACCCGTGTTTTTTGTAACCAAAAACATAGAACACAAAACGATTACAAAAATTAAAAGAAACAGCCAGTAAAACCAACAACAAAAACGCACTTAAAAACAGTAGTAGACAAGGGTCAGTCGCTGTGCAAGAAAACCCAAAAATATTTTTTTAAGTTTTTTCAATACACCAAGTTTATTCTGTTTCCATTTTTCATATAAATGATAAAGTTTGTGTTGCCCTGGCCCCTTTCGAATCCTTTAAATTTTCTAACAATTTTATTTTTATTTTCAAATTTTGTTTGTTCCCCAGTTTGTTTATTTTTTGTATAACAATGACATTCGTGTTTTTTTACTAATTGTTTATTTGGGAGTGTCCTGCGGCTGTGTTCAACATAAAAAGGGTTTCCTTGTTTATGTAACATTTTTTATATGGTGACTCGTTTTGTTTTAAAAACATAAAACAAAAAATTACATAAAAAACAATAATTTTCAGTTTTCTGAAAATCATCACATACTCGTTAACTTGTTTGGTTAGGTTATTTGCCGTAATGTGGGTATTTGTGTTGGTATTGAATTTATGTCTGTATTTGGTCACATATATTGTTGCTATAGGATTATGAGTGTTAGCTGTGCCATTTTTGTGCCCAGTTATATTTTGCATAACATTCTGGTTTTATTTGCAATATTATTTTGTAGATTTGTAAAAATAAATTTATTGTATTTATTTTTTTTCAAATAAAATCGAAAATTTTTTTTTGGGAATTGACGATTTGATTTCGATTTGATTTAATGATTACACAGAAAGAATTTCCAAATTTCTAATTAAATTTTTAAACACCTATCTCATACCAAATTTGTAAATACAAAAAAAAAAAAATACTTTAAAAAGGCACCAACAAAAAATTTGTAAATCCAAAAAATTTTTTTTTTTTTTGTAACTTTGAATTTTTATTTTTAAACAATTTTTTTATGAAAGATAACAATTACAATAACAAATATTTCAAACAAAAAAATTGTTGGGTATAAAATTTCAGTTTAAAAGCAAATGTGATTGCTTTTACAAATTCCCATTGTTGGTGCCTACTGTTTTTTCTGTGTACTCTCAAAAGTTTTAAAATAAAAGATATTTCGGAATTAAAATCAAAATATTTTTTCTAAGTATAACAACCCTTCAGTAAAACGTGTAAGTCCACATAATGTAATCGATTTCGTGTACTTCACATTGTGTGTACTTACGATATGGGATACTTGTGTATAACAATTGTATATGAAAATTAAAATATTTGAAATTTTTAAGAAAATTTGTCTAACTTACATGCCACTATACTTGTGTGTACTTACGAAGTATATTGGCTTGTGGGCCATTACAATGCGGCCATACCCTGGGTAAAGTAAGCCAGATTGTGTGTAGAGTTTGAAAGTACTCGGGGTTTCTAGTAAGTACACACAAGTATCTCCGAGTACTTTCAAACCTTACACACAAGCTGGCTTACTTTACTTAGGGTATGGCCGCATTGTAATGGCCTATAAGCCAATATACTTCGTAAGTACACAAATTTCCCAAATTTTAAAAATGTAAAAAAGTGACATTTGACGTGAAAATCGACATAAAATAATTCATGGATTCTACATACATTTTTGATAAAACCAGCGTTATATAACATTAAAAAATTGGTTCGTTTTGAATCCGTGGGCTCAAGCAGGTTAATGTTTATAATATTTACTAGAAAATGCTAAATTAAAGGATTTTATGTCAATTTTCAAGTCAAATGTAACTTTTTTACGTTTTAAAAATTTGGGATTATTTTGATCCATATGCCCGTTAATTTCTAATTTTTATACCCTACACCACTATGTGGTCAGGGTATTATAAGTTTGTGCTGATGTTTGTAACACCAAAAAATATTGGTCCTAGACCCACCTTATAGTATACCGATCGGCTCAGAATTTTTTTTTTTATTTCGATTTAACGATGTCCGTCTGTCCGTCCGTCCGTCTGTCTGTCTGTCCATGCATTCTTGTGCGCACTCTACAGCTCGCAAATATTAAGATATTTTGATGAAACTTGGTACACCGACTTATGTCGGCGCAAGGACAACGCCTATTGATTTTGGTTAAAATCGGTCCATGTTTAGACCTAGTGCCCATATAAGGGTCCTACCAAAATTATATTGTTTATACGCTGCAGGTCGTAAATATTAAGATATTTTGATGAAATTTGGTACACAGACCTACGTTAGCCCAATAACGCAGCCTATTGATTTTGGTGAACATCGGTGCATGTTTAGACCTAGTGCCCATATAAGGGTCCTACCAAAATTATACTGTTTATACGCTGCAGGTCGCAAATATTAAGATATTTTGATGAAATTTAGTACACCGACCTATGTCAGCCCAAGGATGAATCTTATTGATTTTGCTTAACACCGGTCCATGTTTAGACCTAGTGCCCATGTAATGGTCCCCCCAAAATTATATTGTTTATACGCTCCAGGTCGCAAATATTAAGATATTTTGATGAAATTTGGTACACAGACCTATGTTGGCCCAAGGACGAAGCCTATTGATTTTGGTGAACATCGGTCAGTGTTTAGACCTATAAGGGTCCCCCCAAAATTGGCTTGGTTACAAACTGCAGGTCGCAAATATTAAGATATTTTAATGAAATTTGGTGCGCTGACTCACATTATAGAAAATTTTGACACAAGCCCCATTTTAACCCATTCGAATTTCGGATCCAAACATTAGTTGGTTTTTAACCAGACTGGTGTAGGGTATTGCATAGTCGGCATGCCCGACTTTAACCTTTTTACTCGTTCATTAATAGTGTTAATAGTTGTATTTGAACAAAATTCACCAAATTCCGCAAGGAACAACACAATGTTTTGATACACTTTCAGGAAAAATCGAAAATTTTCAAAAATTTCACTTTTGACCTTGGTATAGAAAGGGTTAGCGTTGTCGAAGATTCACAAAATTTTCAGAAATTAATATCCTTTAAATGAGTTAGTAAAAAACAAAAATTAATGCTATTACCCAAATTATTACCCAAAATTACACTTTTCTTTAAAATTTTTAAATTAAAAACGCCGTTACTACTAAGTTAAATGAGGGATATGTGTAATTTTTAGTAGGATTATTCTTTTAGGTGTATTAAAAGAAAATCCTAGGCGTTAACCAATTTTT